>BMAW01094548.1:0-18089 GCA_019974015.1 Nephila pilipes
CTTGTACTTCGTTCAGTTACGTATTGCTTTGTCATTTTATTGTGAAAAATTTTTTTGTGGTTTTCTTATTTAATTTCAATTCCACGTTGCTTAGCTTAGGGTTAAAGGTGTTACATAGCTTCGTATTAAGGAAGGTTGCGTGGTGTTTCGGGATACAGAGTTGTTTTAGTTGTGTTTTATTAACTTTGAGGATATGTATATGAAAGGAATAATAATATGTATATATATATATATATATGTAAAGGAATATGTATGTATGTATGTATATGTATATAGGTATATTAAGATATATATTCTTGTGTTAGTATTGTGTGTGTGTGTGTGTGTGTGTGTATACACTGGGCGATGATGTACGACTAAGAGATATTCTTTTCAATACATTAGTACAAAAATTTTCAAGAAAGACATTATATATATATAAATTTCTGAAAATTCTTTTTTTTTTTTTTTAATTTCTTTTGCATTGTATACCAAAAAGAATATCTCTTAGACGTACAGCATTGCCCAGTTCGCGAATACGGACTTATTTCTCCATACATTTCATAAGAACTCGCAATATATCAGGTGGTATCGCTTTAATTTCTTGAGCTGACTAATAGTCTTAAGAATTTGGGTGAAAACGTCTTTAAGGTATATACAAAGAAAACAATCTGGTGCAGTGAGATTCGAAGGAGTAATTCAAATTCTTTAGTCGATATTCATGGTTTATCATCAAAAATGATTTCCTCAACGCGATCAAGATTGCCTATGCAGCGAATTCATCATGGTCTTCCAGTTTTTTTTTTTTTGAGACTATTTTTAAGCATTGTTTCAGGAAATATTTAAGTACCCTCAAACTTCCAAATTTTCAATTTTTTGAAACGTATAAACGTTAGAGCCCTATTTTTTCTGATTATTTTCGTGCCACAAAAGCTTAATAATATCATAAAATCCTCAAAAGTTATCGAGAAAAAAATAAATCTTGTTTTCGTACTTTTTTGTTATTTTGCTCGTTTTTCTAAATACAAAGCACTATAGCTTGAGCTATATTTCTCAGAAACTGGTTAACATTTTAATTCGAAATGTCATACAAAAGTTCAAATTAAATTCTTTTATGAATTTTATATTATTGACAGAATAAAATTATATAAATTTTAATAGGATTTTTTCTAAAAATTTCATAATTTTTTCAATTATTATACTTAAGATATTTCTCTGATTTTTTTAAATAATTATATATAAAAAATTCTCTAATTTCCTAAAAATATATATGTAACTTCAAAACTGAACATTTTTCTTCTAAACAAGACAACTTTAGTAAACCTTAATCAGTGTTGTACTTCATAATCCCACTCATAGTAAAATATGGATTTTTGTAATTTTGAAAAAGTATCCAATTCATATTTCTTTCAAAACTTCTTTAAAATTACATGAAAATGCGACAATTGTCGTAATTATATATGGTTATTCTAAGGTAAAGGTGTCAAGTTTCTTTTTTATTTCATTAGTAAATTATATTGACGAATAATAGTTAAAATTTATGAGACCTCTTAATTTAGTGAAATCATAGGTCTAGAAGGAGATTCTCTTAAACTAAAATGATGCACATACGCCCACTGAGAAGAATAAGTGAATTTTATCTGTTTAGTAACATTGGGTAATTTTCACACGTCGTTCCCAAGAGTAAAAGACAAAGCCTTGATTTTCAGAAAAATTAAACAAAAAATTAACTTTCACACAACTGTATCTCATTTAAAATTGTGAAATAACTTCCGGATTAGTCTGTACATTGTCCGTCGAATTTGAGTTGCGGTTACTTTTATTCATATCGGAAAAGACTAAAACTTTTCATTAGTTTTTCAACTTACCTTCAGCATGCGAATCTCTCTCAAAGCTATTTTCTTTATAAGAGGGTCGTCTTCAGTTTCAACGTACTTTTTGATGGCAACCAATTGGCCGTTTTCTCTACTGCGGCATTTGAATACCACGCCATAAGACCCTTCTCCTATTTTGGATACTTTCTCGTAGCGTTCCATCATCTGCTTTGAACGCTGGCTTTGAGATCTGTAATAAGAAAAATTTTCTATCACCTATTGTTTACCCAAAAGCAATCAAATTCATTCACGCATTAGAAATACAAAATATGCTGCTCAAAAATACCCAGTTAGAAAATTCATAATTTTTTTAGCACTTAATTTGTGTAATATTGATTTAATTTACTTCCGCATGAACACAATATTAGATCACGCAATTTTGAACGTATTATTTACGGTATTATTAAAATGCGAGGTAATGGAAGAAAACATTTCCCAAGCTTATCCATGCTTATATGTAATAATGTCTGTTTTCTATTCGAATTTATGACAAAGTAGATCGAAAATGTTGCTGAAAATATGCAGACTTATGTGTTCAAATAAAAATATGCATTACTTCTAAAAAAGTTTTCCCATCAGAAACAAAATTAATTTCAAAAAGACATTTTTCTTGATAACAAAGGGACACTTACATGTAAATATAATTTGTTTTTTTACTCTTCGTATTGTAAATATCATGAATTAATGGGAGAATCTAATTTCCTAAGCTTATCTACTCTGGTTTGTGATATCGTTTATAAAATATATACAATTATGTTAATCCAAATTAAAATTTGCCTTTTTTCCATTTTTTCCGCTGTTACGAGCCTAACTGTAACTTTCAATAACGCATTCATCTTGATATCAAAGGAACAACAAATACATAATTTTCTTTTTTTTTTTCCCTAACACTTATACAAAATATTGTAAATTAATCTTTTTTTAAATTGCAAATTAATCTTTTTTAATCTTAAATTAATCAATTATTCCCTAAATCCTAAGGTTTTTAAATAGAAGGTCATTATGTGATAATTTTCTTTACTTATTAACAGAAAAGTAACAATTCATGTAATACGATATTTCTTTAACAAAACTCGGAAGAAAAGATTTTCTTTTCTTGCTTGAAGTTAAACAACACACAATTAGTTTTAACAACTAATTTATTGAACTGCCCTACAAGCAAAAAGTTCTTGAATTTGAAGACCATATCGATTCGGAACTTTCAAGGAATCTTTAAAATAATGTTGTGACACTGAGATATTCGCTATTTTCGCTTAACGAATCTCGGGGACTTCATAATAATTTGAAATACAACCCAAATGAAACATGATTATGCAAGTTAGATGAAGATAACAAGTATAATGAAACGAATTAGAAACAGTTATATATAAATTACATAGAATTTTAAACAAAATGAAGGAAGATGAGGATAATGGCAAGATGATAGATATTTATATTTCGGTTTGAAGTATTTTAATTTATTTTGTGGGGATTGTGTGAATCAAATTCTAATTGAATTATTAAAATTAGAATCGGCAGTTTTTGTGAAGGGATTGATTCAGAACGAGTGAACTGGTAAGCTAAGAATTTATTAATTGATCTTAATTTAGAATTGACGCTTGAATTAAAATAACTTTAAGCAGATAATTTATTGTGTAGCTTCCCTTTCTCTAGTGTTTTTTTTTAAAATTAGAGTCGTATCAATGAACAGTTTAAAAAAGAAACAAATGTATTAATAGAAATACTTTTTACGAACTCGGAAAAATATTCAGAAAGGACTTTTAGTAAGTTATTGTTTGATTTTCTATTGATCGTAAAATACATCCATTAAGAAAGATTGATTCTCATTTAAGATAAATTACCAAAGTTTGAAGTATTTGTTATATATATATATGTGTGTGTGTGTGTGTGTGACAGAATGAGAGCGAGAGAGAATTTGTACTTTGGAAGATTATGAATAATTGTTTAAAGATTTTAAATTTAATATTACAAAATATGTATTTATGCGAATTTCTTACGTATATCGTTCAAAAGTAGCTTCCTTAAATATATACTATTTTGTATTCTTTAAGCATTCCAGGGTCGCAATATTTTGAAAACGCTTAAGTTTCGTTCTCTCGCGTACAACTCTCAGAAAGCTAGACGAGAAAATGAGCATAAACAGAGCGAGAATCGTAACAAAGTGGCTGAACCGAAAATATATTATTTGGAGTTTGGATAGACGGCCGAATTTCCTCCACAGATAGAGACAAATTTTCCGAACTTGATCTTGTAAAAACTACGAAATTTGGACTTGTTATCTTGTTGCAGAAACTTTACCCGCTGGTTGTGTTACCATATTGTGGTAGTAAAGAAAATCACGCGCGAAACTTTGCTACCTGCAGAGATCAAGCAGTCCTATAAAACAAGATATGAGAGGGAAGTGGAAGATCCAGAAAGACAGCCCCCTTTTACTGATTTTTTTTTTTTATTTTGCAGATGTAAGCTTTCTTTAATTTCTAGGTATGGAACCACGACATGCCTTATGTGTCTGAAACCGTACGCTCTAATTTCGGTGTGAGCTTATTATTATAATAAACTCAGATGGAAGGATATCGCGTACAGCTCCAAAAATCCTACAAAAGAGATGAGTGCGCCAACAAAGCGATGATCGCACCAAAGTGGTGACCAGTGTAATAGTAAATTTTTGTTATCTTTTTTTGCATGTAAAATAGAACTAGTATTTTAGATAATAACACTCGGAGAATGCAAACGTATTACATCATGTCGCGAAGACAACATAAGAATGCAAAGCCATCTATGTAAAAGGTATAACTTTGTAAATTAATCTTATCTCAATATATAAAACCAATTCATGAGTCATCCATTAATGTGTAGTATAATTTTAAAAAGGAACTAGTCATAGTTGATAGTGATACCATTTTATTGAAATATTTGCGTGCAAAAAGATTATTGTTAAGAAGATGTATTGGCGATTAGGTTCTTTCATTTACTCGGTTAAAAATATTGTAAAGTAAATATTGAGTGGGATAGTTTGGATGTATTAAAACATACTTAATCCTGGTTCTCAGCTCTAAATCTGAGGCAACAAGTTTTGATCACTTTATATCCTTCAATTATTTCTTTATTTTCTTGGTTGTTTCTTAAGTTCAAAAAATTCTTTTAATGTCTTAGAACTATTTTACTATTTTTTCATATGTTTTATGTGTTCATGTATGAATCATTATTCCTAAAATTTAAATAATTATTTAAGAAACCGACAATTATTTTTGTTTATTTATGATTATGATATTCTTAGATATTATTTTAAATACAACGTTAATATTATATGACATATTTTGCCTATATGTATATAGACAAATAAATTGCAATGTATGCAATATATTGCAAAATATATTGCATATATATATATAAAGCGTGTAAAAAAGTACACGTTTAAAAAAGTTTTTTTGCTGTAAAAAACTTTCGCAAAAATCAAATTTAAAAAATACAACGCTAGCTAAGAAAGATACTTAATACGTACCTAGTGTAAAGCCCACGTATTAATAACATCAGCATTAAAAATAAAAATACTTCTTTAGAATAGCAATTACTTTCTCTTAAATGAGAACAGGACCAAATATTTATTAGAAACTCATTCATTTCTATGGTGCAGTAATTTGCATTAAAGCTACCGTCTACCGGCCGTTTTGATTTCGTGAACGTAATGTTCTTCCTATAGAATTTTTACTACTATATTCTCAAATCTATATTTACCTATTTGAACGCAAAAAGTGCATCCGAAAGAGCAAAAAATAATGATGCTTTCTGAGGAATTAAATTTATCTTACGGTTTCTCTAAGAATATTTTTACCTCGCAAGTTGAAGATTCATTTGTGGGTTTTCCGGTCTTTAAAAAATATTTAAAAATGTTTTCAAAAATCGTGGTAAAAATGTAATTTCTCAAAACCTTGATTATTTGTTGCACTTTGTTGCATTCAATTAAATAAAGTAGTATAAAGTGGAGTATGGTAGTAGAGATTCCAAAGGATGAACATTACAAATCAAATTGGCAGATAGAGCATTGGTCCCGAATTGGCGTGTCGCTTTTTCGGTTGTTTCTTTTTGTTTTTGAATTATTTTAACAGGTTTTTGAGATATTGATATTATAATTATAAGGTTTCCATGTTATGCACATTATTATGTCTTTTAAACTTTTATAGAACACAGAGAAAAAAAGAAGTACTTAAAAATGAGTACCCAGACGTATTCATTTTGAAATGAAAATGTTTGTATCTGATTTGAACATATGTATTTATCGAATGTAAAACATTACATGTATTAAAAATATTAAAAAAATGGTAAATGAACACTCTCAAAAAATTATTATAAATGTTGAAGGTTACAAAAGTTCCTTTTACATACTGACTACGTATTTTAAAAATTGAGGTTCCAAAACAAATATAGTTCGCTTAAATATTTCGAGCTGTATTTCATATTTACCACTCTACACGTGGAAGAGCACATGAATATTAAAATAAGTACGTATTACGATTCAGTGTTGCTTTAAAATTCTTCATGTACGATTTTTCCACATGGTCGAAATGGATTTTGTAAAAAAAAAAGTTAAAAGAGTGGAAGCTAGAAGATTATTCCAATGCAAATTATTTGTTTTTAATATAACAAAAGTTTAACATGTTGGTAAAACTATTAATTATACTCTATATAGGATTTACGATCAATTTAATTATATTAGGAATGTGATAAATGTTTACCTTATTTTAGCGGATTTTTTTAAAAAAAGTGTTGTAAGTTTAATGCAATTTACTTAGATATCTAATAAGTTATATTATTTGACTCATTTAGGTCACAAATGAACTCAACTTTAATCAACATGTAACAGGTCAATTGAAAAGTCTCCAGCCTGACGCATAGATGGCGCTACTAGAATTAAATCCGTATGTTTTTTAGTTAGCCCTAACCCTCAAAAGATGCGTGTATAAATTTGACAGCTGTCGGATCATTAGTTTGTGAATTATAGCATTTTGAGTGAAACAACTTTTGTTATTGTGAAAAAAATGGATAAAAAGAAATTACGCGTGTTGATAAAATATTGCTTTTTGAAGGGAAAAAATACAGTTGAAGCAAAAACTTGGCTTGATGCCGAGTTTCCGGACACTGCCCCAGGAAAATCAACCATCAAGGATTGGTATGCTAAGTTTAGACGTGGTGAAATGAGCACCGAAGACGGTGAATGCAGTGGACGCCCCAAAGAGGTTGTTACCGACGAAAACCTTAAAAAAATCCACAAAATGATTTTGAATGACCGTAAATTGAAATTGAATGAAATAGAAGACACTCTAAAGATATCAACTGAACGTGTACATCACATCATTCACGAATATTTGGGTATGAGAAAGCTCTGTGCAAAGTGGGTGACGCGCGAGCTCACTTTTGACCAAAAACAACGATGATTCGGAGCAGTGTTTGAAGATGATCAAGCGTAATAAACCCGAGTTTTTGCGTCGATACGTGACAATGGATGAAACATGGCTCCATCATTTCACTCCAAAGTCCAATCGACAGTCATCGGAGTGGACTGCACACGATGAACCCGCTCCAAAGCGTGGGAAAACGCAACAGTCGGCTGGCAAGGTTATGGCGTTTGTATTTTGGGATGCGCATGGAATAATTTTCATTGACTACCTTGAAAAAAGGAAGGACCATCAACAGCGACTATTACATAGCGTTATTGGACCGTTTGAAGGACGAATCTCCGAAAAACGGCCGCATTTGAAGAAAAAGAATGTGCTGCTTCACCAAGACAATGCACCGTGTCACAAGTCAGTGTAAACGAGTAAGCAGTGGCAAAATCCATGAATTTAGGCTGAATCCTTCCTCATCCACCGTATTCTCCAGATCAGCTGGCGACTATTTCACTGTTCTCAGATCTCAAAAGAATGCTCGCTGGGAAGAAGTACTGTCGAATGAAGAGAATCCCATGAAACTGAGGCCTATTTTGAAACAAAGGACAAAATCAGTACTATAAAATGGTATCGAAAAGTTGGAGGTCACTATAATCAGTATATCACCATGAAAGGGAATTATATTGATAAAAAAGAAACTGTTTAAAAAATGTAATTTTTTACTATGGTAGGCCAGGACTTTTCAGTATTATATTGCAAACGCAAAACATTATGGCATTAGCTGTTGCAGTAGAACATAATAAAGTCAAAACAAATTGAAAAGAAAAGTTTATGTATCTAGACGCATATCCTAAGGAGACTAAAATCACAAATTTGAAATTCTGCTTTAAAGGGCTGACATAACCAATAACCATAATTTCTCCATGAAATATATTTTTGCCCAGCACTTTTTATAGACAAATCAACAAAGGTGGTGTTTTTCAGACTTTAGAATAATTTTGGTTTTATTTTTATATTCAATTTTAAAAATAAAGCTTGCTTGTCTTACTGGAATAGTCATGTGTTTACAAAATAAATATTTTTTGTTGTCATTTAATATTTCTAAGGTGTAGTTTCTTATAGATTTTTACTGTACTTTTTTTTAAGATCAAATTTACTGAGGACGAAGTACAAGAATAGTTTATAGATGGTATCATCAAATTCAAAACTTTTATTATTCTATATTTAAAATTTCTCTACGATGAGAACATATAAAAAAAATTAGGCAGTTCTCCTAGACTAATTGCAGAATAGATATTTTATCTTAATTATGAACTAATCCCTTGTTTAATAACATTGTTATATTGTAATACACTAATGAAGAAAAGCTATGCTTTCTTTGTAGTCTATAATAATGCATTGCTATTGAAAACACTTGTAATATTTCTATAAAAAATCTTGTTAAATTGATATTTTATAATCATGGGATCATAAAAGTAAGTGATTTTAAATTCACTAACTTATAAATTCTTCTGTTTTATAATACACATTTAATGTCAGAGTATATTGTTTTGTTGGAAGCAGGTGTGTTGTACATGGGTGGAAAAGTTACTGAAATTTTGGTCTTGTTTTATTTGCAGCTATATTAGCTGGAAAAATATATTTATTGAGATAAATCTTTTTTTTTACCAACAGATTGAAGGCATTGACGAAGAAAGTTTCGTCTTATTAGATGATGAGATGTTGTAGTCTCTAATTCATATAGCTGACCCTCAGTGAAATTTAAAATATCTCAGTTGCTTTTTTATTCAAACTACCAATTTTTCTTTTGAACCTATCTCGATTCTATTCCCCTCTTTTGTAATACTGATGTCACTTTTCTAACCTGACATACTATTCTTCCCGTTCTATCTGTAATATTTCTTGATTCACAATGATGTTTCTAGTGTTAATACTATGCGCTCAATACACAATGTAACAATGTACATGATCTTTCTTTGAAATGATTGTGAATCCTTTTCTACTCCTATTATTCACTATCCTCTCTTTTTATGTGTTTAATGAAAAAAATTAATAGTAGGGAAGTAATCAAATTAAAAGCTTCCGATATTTTGCTAAGTTAGAAAATGGTGATCCATCCAACATCAATATTCTCAAAAATGTCATATTAATCGAAGTTAGTAAAAACATATATAGAACATTATGGCTGTAGGTCTATCACCAAAAATAAACTTGACTTTACAAGACATTGTGAATACATTTTCTTGTTTAAAAGTTAGATGAAGTCAAGGCTTACTAAATAATTTTTTATGAAGTTAGTATATTTCCTTAATAAAGTGTTTTCATATTTTGGAGGTGAATAGAAATATTCTGGGTGGCAGCTACAAATGACTAAATAAAATTCATTGATATCATCTTTGACTCACTGAGTCAAGTTTTCAGTGTTTTATTACATTCAAAATATTTTTTTAACCTTTGCAGCTAAAATTTTACACAGATTTCAAGGTGTTTTCATTTAATCTTTTGTCGGATTTTGTCGTTAAAATGCACTATTTTTGAGTGTAATATATCATTCACTGCTTCATACATATTAATATATTTTGTTTAGTAAGTTTTCAGCCAACTTGCATATCTTTGTCAGCTGTTAGGCATATAACCTGATATCTATGAGTAAAATTAAATTCTCCAGATTTCGTAATTCAAAGACATAGTAAATTCTGTTCTAGTTTTTGTACTATAAAGTTACTGGAAGTTAGGCACTATTTAGTGTATTCAGTAGACATGGGATATTCATGTCCTTTGTCTGCAACGATAGTTCATAAGATCTGTTTAAGCACTGTGCATGAAATTACTCAACTTTGCTTCAAACCAAAAAAAAATTAGTGTATATAAATTAGCGATTTTTAGACCTATAGACTGTGCTTTGTGATATCAAGATGGATTTTATTACTATCCCAAAATCCAACTTTTACAGACATAGGATACAACAATCATTGGGCTATATATAGATGATGTTGGTGTTATATCCGCTAAGGTCGCTCACTGATATATACATAGGAATGGTTGTCTATTTAGGAATTAAATATTTACCCGTGTCCCTGCAGTCATCTTTGGGTTCCTATTTTCTTATCAAATGCTTATTATTCCTAGATGTTGTCGAAAATACGGAGTATAAGGCAATTTTTGAACCCTTGGTATTCAAAATTTTAAGCAACTTTTAGACTGAAGAAAATAAAACAAAATTGCACTTTGGCAAAATATTAAGACATAATTTAATTTTAAATAAGTTGTTTGGATTCGTAGAGTATTTTTCTATACTGTTGTATTTATTAGGAATGTTATTGATGAAGTAATATATCAACTTTAATGAGTGATTGTTAAAAAGCGACTGCCCTCTTAATGAATAAAAGCTTCATTGCTGCGTAACTAATAATTCATTATTGACGTTATGCATGACTTGTTAGAAGGGTTGGTGTTTAGCTGGAAAACTTATTAACGCCCATCAATATATATTTAAGATAAATTTTGAACATTGTCCATTTTTTAAATGATCGAGTTTCAAATTTTAACTACTTATGACAAATCGATTCCTGTTGCAAACTGTTCAATAAAGAATAAAAGAGAAACTGTCAAATCTTGATAGTTCTAATGCTCAAATTACATCTCGAATGTAGGCATCACGATGAGGATCTTGCCACTTTTAATAGGAGAAGAAAAAAATACCTGTGTTTAAGATTTTTGAAATGATATATTTTAATGGTAACGATCATTGATGCCCTTATGAAACTCAGTCATTTCTTTACTAAAATTTATGCAATGACAGAAAACATAACTGACCATCAGAGCTTTTTCTGAGTACTATTCCCCGACAATTTTTTACTCCAAAGATACATTTTGCGCAACAATATCCCAGGATTATACAGTAAACTGTACTCCAACAGCAGTATAATAATAATAAAAGGAATTAGTACGGCTGTATGTATATATATGTGTGTGTGTGTGTGTGTGTCTGTGTGTGTGTGTGTGTGTGTGTGTGTGTGTGTGTGTGTGTGTGTGTGTGTGTGTGTGTGTGTGTGTGTGTGTGTGTGTGTGTGTGTGTGTGTGTGTGTGTGTGTGTGTGTGTAGTAGTATTGTGTGTGTGTGTGTGTGTGTTATTGTGTGTGTGTGTGTGTGTGTGTGTGTGTGTGTAGATTATAGGAGTATGAGATGCAGAAGCAAACACTATCCTCAAAAAAATGTATACATCATCAAGGAGGAGTTTTTTAAATATTGGCCTTTCAAAACTTATGGCCTTCACCGCAATAAAAAATGGCACATATGTTTGAAAGTAAAAGAAAACTTTAAAATTCCTTTAATAATAAATGTTTGAATCTAAAGTATGTCTAAAGTTGTAATTGATAGTTAACAGATAAGCAGAAATTCTGACATATAGTTTATACTACAATTTTAAGAATATAGCTGCATCAATTGGATTTGTGTAGATGACCTCTTTCATTCTTTAGAAAAATTGAAGAATTGTTTTCACACAAATACCCATGCATATTCATATATATAAAATATAGCATTTTCCACTCATATTTATTAACTTCACGGGATAATTGATTTGAAGAGGTAAAAAAAAATATGTCTAATTATGGCTTTTAGCACATATTCGATTTCTTATATTTTAAATGATACCTCGGCCCCAATCCTTAACATTAAAACATAAGCCTTTTTGTACAAATGGGATAGAGTTGGACTATAGTATAGATTAGATAACTGAGTGTTTATAAATTGGTTCAAAACGACATTGCCTTCATCTATAGGAGTTAAAAATCATACTTTTTTTTAATATTCTTGTTTTAAAATTATGAATGATCATAATCTTTTTAAAATGATCATAAACTATGAAAAATGATCATACTATGATCACAAACTTTTCAAATGTCTGATATATATGTGTGTATGAGAGCATGGTGTAGGCTAGAATTTTTCAAAAAATATGATTTAGTTTATTTATTTTTCTGTTTACAATGAATCATTAATTGTTATAGATATTAGCTTTGTTATGATGTTAATTCAAAGGTCAGATAAAATATATGTCAGATAAGGCATTGAAAAAAATTGCTATACACTAAGTTTTTTTACTATGGAAAATCTAATATTCATCTTAATGTTTTCAAGATATTTGCAATAACATTGATAGAGACTAAATAAAACTCAATTTTCTGCATGTATGGGATTTTAACAAAGAGCTATGTATTGCCTACAAGAAACAAATATAATTTTTTAATTAATCAATTTAGCTACTGAAACTACTGACTCATATTTCTTACAAAGTTGTTTTTTGAAAAAGAATTTAACACTTAGATCGAATCTATTTCGTTATTTTTAAAGATTTATTAAATACTCAGGTTGATTTAAATTTGAGGTATAAATAAATACAGTTTATGATCACATAACTACGCTGCAGCATTTTTTTGTTTCTAAAGTGAAATAGAAATGCAAATTTTGATTCGAGTTTTATGATAAAACTTCATAAAGTGTAATATGTTAAAATAATATGAAGAAAAGTAGAGAAGTTTGCGACTAAAGGGCACTTATTTGAGTCGCAAATTTAAGTTATTATATATTCTTCTAATACTAAAATTCATATTTAATACAACAATATCAGATAGAATGCAATACACTAACTCATTTTATTGTTTTCTTATTCATATTCATTCACAGCAGTATCGAAATGAATCTAATACATATTCATTTTGTCGTTTCATTATCATTATTCGATACAGTTACCGAATTAGCTGTATCGAATTCAAAATAAATGCATTATGTACTCTTTTTGTTGTTTTTTCATTCTTGTGATAAATGTACAGCCCAAAATGAATTCACAAGATATACTCAATTTTCTATTATTTACACACTCATATTTGATATACAAATACTTCAAAATGAATATATGAAATTTACATTTTGAGTACGTACTGTTACTAAAAATGAATACGTGAGTCTTAAATTTGAATACGTTGGGATCAGAATAATTTTTTGAGTATGTGAAGTATTTCAAAAGTAGGTATAAAGTACTCAATTTTGAACCACCACTTTTCATGATGAACACTTTAGAATTCCTTTGAATTATTTTCTTTTCATTAAATTACCTGGATTCATTCCGAACTCACAATAGATCAATGAACTCTGACATTCTTTTATTTGATGAAATGCGTTTGCAGTACTTGCAGAGAAATGCCAAATGGCTACTGCCTAAAGAAGAGAATTACCTAAATATATATAAAAGAAAGAATAAAGAAAAAATATCATCTAAAACTCTCGTTAACGGTATGGAAATTGTAATGCCCCAGTAAATGAATGTTATTTATAAAATTTTAATAAGACGTGCTAGTAGTATTAGATATATTATAAGGAGATGAATATTTCGCCAAGAGAAGTTATAAAATGTATTTTCAGTAATTGAAAATGCTGCGGCGCCTTTTTTCAAATGATGTATATTGTACATTTCATATTTCACTGAAAATGTTCCTATCACATTCCTAGAACAGTTTTGCATCAGTTGCCGTTTTTATTGTGATATTTATATTTCTTTTTTTTCCTTTCAGAAATTTATTTCAGGTAAAAAGGATAAAGTGGAGCCAGATTATTCATCAAATCGTATATCTTTACTTAAATTCTTCCTTTCTGCAATTCGGTTGTGAGAACCTGGACTAGAGTGTGCACGAATTTTTTTCAATTACTAGAGTGGATGATAGGCGCTTTTGATCTCCATACAATTTTCAACACTTTCTCCTACTTCACATTATAAATTAAGTCTCTAGAATCATTATATACATCATATTCTTCTTCATTACCGCTTGTATTTTCCTTATAATTACTCAAAATCCTGTTCGTTTCCAGCATAATATTTTCCATTTTCATCTTTGCAGATATATTATAAAACTATCTTCTGCGGCAATGAAATGAAATGAATAAAAATCACTTCTAAAGAATGATTTCCTTACCTCTGAGCTTATGATTGTCTTACTAGAAACAAAATTATATAATAATGATACCTAACAGCAAATTCTTAAATTCTCATGGAAGTAATTTTAAAGACACGTTATCATGAGTGAATATCGCTCCAAATCCAGTTTTCTTTGTTGTACAGCTATTAAATGCATAACAAAGTTAGCTTTTTTTTTATAATGTATTATCACAACAAAAGCCATGAATGACCTATAATTCGGTATTTTAATGTATTGGGAAAACAAATAGCAGAAGGTGATTTTCACTCATGATATCTTTTAAATGTTAAGATATAAATTACAATTTATACTAAATATAAATCTAGATCTGAATTCGGTTAATGAATATCAATATCTGCGACTTACTATGTAAACCAAAGCAGAGAAATACTAGCAAATTGGCCATATTTTTCTACATGAAGCTCTTTGATTTTATCTATACATGATCTCATATTGCTGGTGTTTTCAATTCAATCACGAGTTCGAGTCCTGATGCCACTGTATTCGTTAAAATCACAACCAAGGCTGAAAGTAATCTGCGGTAATGTGGTATGGACGTTTCGAAGTGTCAGCTTAGTATCCATCCTATATCTTGACAAGAGACTCAATTACGATGTCCATTGCCAATGACCTCGTATTGCTTTCTAAATTCTGGCAGTAGTAAACAAATAATCAATCAGTCTCCTCTTGTAAGTCAGATTTGTCAATCTCATACTGGTTTCTACTCTGATATAAACTTTAAAATAATAAATGTTAGTTAACTGGGAAGTAAGAATAATAGGGCAAAATACATACAATGATATAAAATGACTTAGGGGAAGAAATTGAATCTCGCATCTTTTTCATTTTTTTAAATCTTACTTATACCTCCTTTTTTTTTTTTTATCTTCAGGTTGCAAAATTATTTGCGTTGACTTTATAGTTGGCTGAATGTATAAATACATTTTTCAGAATAGTTTTTTTCTCTCTCTGATTATACAACTAGTAATATACTATATCTTACACCTTTAATTAAAAGCCTTTTCAATAACGTAGATAATATACGAATTATACTAGAACAAACACAGTCTTAAGATTTTAAAACATTAAACTCTGTCTAATTATTAGTACAGATTTATAAGCATAATATTATTTTTGCTTTTTCTTACTCAATTAATTGTTGTTTTAAATTGTTTTATTTATTTGGATACACTGGAAGTGCACTCTTGAAAGGATATAAATAGTATGGTGCATCAGTAGAAAGCAATTTTCTTCATTTTCAAGAAAATACTTTTTGAAAAACTGAAAAAACTACAAAGCAGATTATTGGAATATACATACAAATATTTTCAAAATGTAAGAAAAATATAATATTCCCCAAACTTTCATTAAATTTTTTCTGGTACACTGTATTCTAATAAATACAAATATTAAAGTATGAAATTAAAATAGAAGTCTAAAAAATTAACGTACTTTCTAGAATATAGAATTGTTAGGAGACGGAAGCCTCAATTCACGACAATATTATTTAATCCTGAGTTATGTTTACAGAGATTTAATAATAATAATTTTATTTTTCGGCAAAAGTCTTATGAAATGAAGGAAAACAGGTCTCAAAAATAGAGCCTTACCCAAACATATTTCTAATAACATACTGCTTTTGGAACTATTCCATTTGATAAAAATACATATTTCACCCACTCAAATTTATTCGTTGAATCCCTTAATGGTAATGAACTTGACTCAAACGACCTTACTTTTCTTTTGCCGGGCCACATCTTGAAAGGCTTTTTTATTATAGTTTCTTTTCATATCCGCCAATAATTTTTTTTTTCATCTAAAAACTATTTTTTCTGTGGACAGGAAAAGTCAATTCAATTAAAACAGAAGGTATTGGATTTTTTAAACAAAAAAAAAATCTCAAAAAATTATTGTAAAGTTTTTGAAATAATTTTATAAATCCTGCAAATTCTCAGAAATAAAGCTTTACAAATTGTACCAAGTTTTCTTAAAATCATTTTATAAGTTGTAAATTTTCTTGAAAATCAATTTTATAAGTTGTAAGTTTTCAAAATCTTTTAATAAATTTAAAATATTTAAAGTCAATTTAATTTAACTCTTTTCTAGTTACATCGTTACTTATCGCTCGTTATCATTCCTTTCAGCAGAAAATATGCATAAAATTCGTTTGTCAAGATTGCTTTGACAAATGGAATTTATGCATATTTATCAAGTCAAAATAAATAGTCACAATTCAACTTATTTTTAAGTAAAATAAAAATGTTAATACATATATTACGTAGGTAGACATATTCTTAAGTTACTCATCATTCTGGTATAAAAATCAGGTGCACTGTTGGATTCATTTAATTTTAAAACTCTCTGCTTTTAAAATATTCGATTTTGAATGAGAAAAAGACGTGAGAAAACGATACTTCAGATTCAGTTCTTCCTCTATAATCCATATCGTTTGTCAGCCTACTTATGAAATCGGCGCATTTACATGGGGAGAGACAAGTCACTGCCTCTTTAGCTCCCTTTTTTTTTTATTCATTTTGCATGATACAAAAGTGGAGAAAAGAATAGGAAATTAATTTTATTTCACTTCCTTTACATATAATTTTAATTCTTTTTTTACTTACAGTCCTCGTTTTGTAAGTTTTTCTCAATTTTAATTGATTATGACTTGTATTTTGTTACTCTATCAGTTCCATCTGTGCTTTTTTATTTCACTATATAATACCTCTATAAACATAACTAAAATATCGCATTTGTTATACCTAAAAGCAAAATGCATGTTTATCCTCTTAGGTGACAAACTGATAACAACTTTCATTTTTTTCTATTAAATTACTTTTATAAAATTAAATAGCATTTACCTGAAAAATATATGTTAAATATGGATACAGTTCTTTCATTGGGAAAACAAAATCATTAGAATTTTCCTTTAAGAGATTTAAAAAATGCTGAAAAATATATTTAAAGATGCAATTATATTGATTAAATTTTTGTTGTTATTTCAACTTAAGAATCAATCTAAAATATACTCTATAAGAATCAAAATGCAGTTAACTTGACCACGAACCAGGAAAAAAAAATGTTGTACCCCTTTTTAAAAGTACAATTTTACCTAACATCTGATAAATATAACGTTATATTATTTCTTATGTTTTTTTATAGCAAAATCTTTTCAAAGCGACTTATCCTGTTATCAGTCGATACCTTATTTCAAGGTAGATGAGCTTTTGTTATGTTAATTTCCAAATGCGTTTTGGTATGCGTTATGCAATGAACATAATATTTAATTAATAGAAAACATCTAGTTTAAAAAAAATGATTAAAATCTATAAATGTATTTCTAGGTATGTAAGAACATACATATTAAGTATTTTAGGAATATATATATATATTCAAGATGAAGAAAAATTGATCTTTTTTTTCATAGCTAATGTTTTAAAGTCATATGAAAACTTTTGAGACAAGTTGTAAAACACATAATTCCTCACCAAATATTTTTCTAAAAATAGAATTATTGTTTCTCAATTTTTTGTTCTGTTCATAAAAGATGGACAAACATTCAATAAACACGAATCATAATGAATTTCTGAAAATGAATAAAATTCAACAAAAAATGAAAAAAATTTCTGAGAAAAGAAGAATAAAAAACAAAACTCACAAAAGAGGATGGAATAAGATTTCCAAAGGAAAAGAGAAGGAAATTGCAAAAAAGAAAATAATAATTATAAAAATATAAAAGAAATTAAAAAATTTATTTAAAATAAAGAAAAATCTTTTAGAAACAGAAAAAAAAAGATTTCCTGAGACAGAGAATGAAGTCAAAATTTTCTGAGAGAGAAGAATTGGTCAAATTTCTGGAGAAAGAGAGCAATACATGAAAG
>BMAW01094556.1:0-37113 GCA_019974015.1 Nephila pilipes
TTGTATTGGATTGAAATAAAATATGTGTAATATTTGTCCGAAACCTGCGTTCGACACTAATGAACTCAATTTTCAAATAGATTTCCCCCAATTGTTTTATTGGATTTAAGTGAAACGAATATGAAAATTAAGTATGTTTCTTACATATCGATTTTATAAATTACCTTAAATCATATGCAAACTGGAATCAACATATGACTGAAAATGAATAACGTTATTCAGAATTTTTAAGGAAGCTGTAAGACATCCCTGTCTATAGCCACCCAAGGGGCTATTGTTTTAGGTGGATCACATTTGGCGTTCCAGATCACATTTCATTTTTTTTATTGTTTGCTTCAATTTTAATTACATTAAGCTTAAATCTATCCCATTTAGTAATTTATCTTTTGCTTTAATTTTAATTACATTTTGCTTAAATATATTTAATTTAATAATTTATTGTTTGATTTAGTTTTAATCATGTCGGAAATGTTTACTATTGTCCATTTCTCGATATTTCACAGTTTATTTTAATTTTTATGTTTAATTGAGTAATTTAATAATGCTTCTAAGAAAAATCGCGCCTTAGGTGGCTAAATCTGCTCTTTACAAAACTGAATAGAATGTTTTAATTTTTTTTCTTTTGTGAACTGTTGCTTATGTATAATAGAATACTCAATAGAACTGATGGCTGATGTTTGAATTTTATTTTTAGTTGCTAGAAAGAATCGAAATGCGAGGTTTGGATTTTGAATAACGAGACTCACGCTTCTACAGAAGAAATACGCATGCGCCAAATCAGCAACCGAATACTGTTTACCGTGAAGCCTTCTCTTTCGAATGCATTACCTCTCACTTCTGTAAGCAAATCCGTATTCCCGTAACCTTCGTTACATTAGTCATTTTTTTTTTGTTCCGGAGTGAAAATGATAAGCGTAACAAAAAAGCAGAAAGTGTTGTGAACTTTCACATGAAAATTGGAAACATTGCAACTAAAACTTATAATTTAATAAAAGAAGTGTATGACAATAAATGTTTATCACGCGCACATGTTTCTGAGACGTTTAAGAGTTTATAAGATCGCCAAGAAGACGTTGAAGATGATTCAAGACCGAGTCGCCTTCCCACGTCAAAAACTGGCGAAAATATCGAAAAAATTTGTAATCTGGCTCGATCTGATCGTCGATTAATTATTCGTGAAATTTCTGAGACTGTTAGAATTCACAAAAAACCCGTATGGAAAATTGTTCCATTAGGACAATGCGCCGGCTCATTCCACAATGCCTGTCAAGAGGTTTCTAGCCAATTTACAGCATCCCAGTATTAAACCATCTGCCTTTGTGCTAAATCGGAATAGAGGAGGGAAATATATGGAAGGTGATAATAAATAAATATGTTTGAATTCAATATAAAAAGTTATACAGGGTCAGTCTTGGTATTTAATAGCCACACCTCCCATTTTGTCGAATACTTGTATCTTTTATACAGGTTAAAATTTACTTACTCGTGAAATGCATACTTAAATCGCTTAAATTTTTATTTAGAGTAATTTATCTTTTTTATAATTTATTATATATTTTATAATATATTATAGTATATCCATTTAAACTATTTACGCACGGTAAATACAGAAAAAGTAGCTAATCCACCATGACCCCGGTTCCAGAAATGCCAGATTAAAAAGAGGTTATTGCATTCAGCACTGACACAACTTTAAGCTTATTCTGAAATTCTTCACATAACTTCGTGTCCAGAGAGAATTTGAAAAACCAGAAAAATGGAAATATATCGATTCGCAAACACTTCAATATTTTTTTACTCCACAAAAAGTTAGAAAGTAAATGCGTCCAGAAATGAAGAGTTTGCAACCTACTAAGAATTCGTGAGAGAAAGAGACAAAAAGTATTTTATCTTTCATAAAATATGCATACGTTTTATGACGAAAAATGTCTGCAAATATGAAATACAGTGAGGGGAAATTCTTTCGCTTCGGCAATTTCTTTCTGGTCCAATAAAAACTTTAGCAAAAAACACGAATCCTTTAAGAGCGTTTATAAAAAGACCGAACAGAAATACCAAAAGAAAATTATTTTTCTTCGAGAAAACACAAAACAAAATAAACAAAGAAAGAAAGGTAAAAGTGAAGAAAAATATAAAGAGCCAAGATTTAAAAAAAGAACTTTGTTAATTAAAGATGAGATGAGGTTTAAAAAAATGTTACACGACCTTAAAAAAATAGCCATAAGGACTATTTTGAAATTGTAAAATATAACATATTTTAAAGGAAATTCAATAGTATCCTTAAAAAAAGTGTCCGTTTAAACTGAGTCCCACAATAAACGAATTTTCCATTTATGAAAAAAATTGCTTGTGATTATAGAAGATTTGATCCCCCGTAGATAGTTGAAAAAATCGTTTGTAACACTTCAGAAGTTTTTCTATACTCGAAACCAATAAAATCGTCTGCCAATATCACGTTATTTATTTATTTTTTTTACTTATTAAGAGTTTTGATGTATTATAACGATAACCTTTATCAGGGAAATAAATCTAGGATGTTTATATAGTTACTAAAACAGCAGTATGCCGTGTTATTTATTGAAGCCTTAAAATTTCATAAGTGTTGTAAATTTTAAAGTAAACCTTAAGACAGATATAGATTAAATATTTTATTAAGATTTAAAAAATGAAAGAAAATTATGACATTTTTTTAAATGTTTGTTCTTGGCTTTGTTTATATTTTTTGATTAATATTTGACTTAGGAATACATACATATAATTGAATTCTTTTAATAACAATTTTGCTTTCATAAATAAAGGTTTTGATGAATATTTTAAAATTTTTGAAAATAGTTTTTCTAAATAATTTAATTCCTGAGAAGTTTTAATTCTTCATTTTTTGTGCAACTAGAATCTCTATCCGTTTGAAAGAAGTATTTTTTCAAATTAAGGCTCCCGTCTACTCGCCATTTTGATTTCGTCAGCTTAATTTTAATCTTATGGAATTTCGACTTTAATTCTCACATCTTTACTATTTGGTCAATTTGAATGCAATAAAACGCACCTGAAAGAGCAAAAAAATAATGAATGCTTCTGTGGAATTACATTTTCCTTCCAATTTTTAAAAATATTTGAAAATATTTCTTAAAGACCGGAAAACTCACAAACGAATCATTAAAATAGGGGTAAAAATGTTTTTAAAAATCGGCGGAAAAATATAATCCCACAGAAGCATTCATTATTTTTTGCTCTTTCCGATGCACTTTATTGCACTCAAATAGATCAAACAGTAAAGATGTGAGAATTAAAGTCGAATTTCCATAGGATTAACATTACATCCACGAAATCAAAATGGTGGGTAGACGAGAGCCATACATACTGTATTACAACATATTTCCAAGATAAATCAATTACGTAATTTATTTTCTCATTCATGAAATTCTTCAAAGGATGGAAACTATTTACCTTTGGTTTTATTACTTGTACATAAATGAACTTTACCTAATTAATTACGCATTGTAGGTACAATTTAATATTTTCCTTCCTTTTTCAGCATATATTATGTTTTAATAACTTCTTTAATTGAAGTCCTTTTAAAATTTTGAATATTTCAATTATTCTTTTACTTAATTATAATTTTAAAGATTTTCTGACCTTACAGCTGAATCTTTATTTCTTTAAACTGAGTTATTTTATTTCCTATATTGAGAATGATGCATTGGAAAAAATTACTTTCTTATTAAAGTGTTCTATTTTTTAAAGGAATATATTTTGATTATATTCTCAGAATACTTCTATTCAAAGAAACCCATTTAAGATATTGGTTTAAAATCCACATTCGATTCGATATTGAGAAAGAGTGTTTTGTTGTTGTTGCACTAAACATAAACAAGTTTGTATCACAGATCATGTTAAAAATTACATTTTTTAAGAAATTCTACCGAGTTTAAATTTATCAAAATGAGTTAATTTATAAGCTATTTTGACTGGTAATTTAGAACAGTACAAGTAGACGGATTTAAGAAACTGGAATAAAGGCACAGTATTAAATTCTGCAACAATATGTAATTAATCTTGGGAGTTAATCTAGAGAAACAGCTAAGGAATTAAATAATTACCTCTCTTTCTAGATAATTTAGTTACCATTGATCATACAGACACACGCAACGTGAATATCACCATTTCCAATACCTTTAAGTGTAGTATAAGTCTCGAACAAGTCCGGGCATGGAAGGACATTATGAGAATGACATGTACAACCTAAGAACCCATTAAGGATGGAGCTGCTTCCCAGTTACTTTGATGGCCAACCGTAGCTACAGCTATTACCAGCAGTAGAGGGTATTAAATTAATGCTTCACACTCTCAGTTAGAAGGGACGATGCATTCGAAGCTATAATAGAACAGATCCCACAAGTTTCCTCTCCAATTAGCGCAAGCTCATTTAGTGGTATGTAGGACAATGGCTGAAATTTGTAGGAAAATATTAGGATCGGAACAGTATATTTATTTTCTCTGTCATAAGACTTAAACAATTCTAGGTATAAATATATCATGAAAAATAATAATCTGTACACTTGTTTAGTTTCAGATGCTCATTAAATTCTGATTCGCAATGGAATTTTTCTGACAATGAGGATATATTTTTACAAAATGTTTACATTTCGCGCGTTCCTCACCAGAATAGTTTTGTTCACAAATCCCACAAAGAAACCTTCCTCATTTACTACATAAACCTATTTAACCACAGTTTTCTTATAGAAGTTTATTACAGAATATTGAAAATGAAACTCATAGTACTCAGAATCTTATACCTCCGGTTATAATAAACGGGTCCGAAATAAATTTTAACTAAATATTACGTAAATCGTGAGATAGAGATTTAGCTGATAAAAAATTATAAGTAGAATTTGTGTGTGCCTATAGACAGCGTTCCAATCAAGAAAATGGTAAAACGGAAAAAAAAATTTTAAAAAAAAATCAATTTCATTGTTTCATGTTGTAGCGTAGGCTATAAATAATCCCTCCACAGACTTGTTTTGAACCCCGTTTTGTTCCCAGCTTCCCATTCATTAAAAATATATAGCTTAAAAGCAATAAAGAACAAAGTCAGGTGGCTTGGACATTCAACCAGATTCATGGACTCTGTTACACAGGTGCGGCGGCAGAGTTGAACCCTCTTTGTGAGGTATTGTTGATCCATGTCATGTTTATAATGGGAATTTATGGCCTAGCTGTGTGACGTCCGACACCGACTTGCACGTGGGGAAGACGGACATTATCCGACTTGAGAGAATAGTGTTGCAGGGGACAAAGCGGAGTTTCTCTTTGATTGGGTTGTTCTTTGAAAAAAGGAAAATAACTCAAAAAGAAGGCGGGGGACAGACCTACCCGAGGTCTTAAAAAGGGTGAAGAAAGAAAGAGGAGGAGGATTCCTGCTAAGGAGCGAGAAAGCGTTACAGCTTTAAGTTGGAGGCGATTGCCTTCGCTTCGAATTGAGAACTTAATCGAACTACATCGAATACTGAGATATTGGTGTTTTTTTCAACTATATATGTTAGGACTTGTGCTGTTTAGATATATGCGGTTTGCCTCGGTGCTGTGTAATTAGATGTGTTATCAGCGTTGTAAAAAGAATCCAGGCGGAAACGATTAAACATAAGTTAATCTTAACTTTGTTAAATAAAGAACTTTCGTCTTTTAAGCTGCGTGATCTCTTGTTTAGCACTTCATTCTACGCATTCAGGGATCACGACGTTACAATGTGCATGCTGGCCAGTTAACAATATATTTAAACTGTACCATTGCGTCATTTACGACGGCATGCAACATTTTTGACAGAATAAGTTAAACATTGCGAATGATGCTTGCTTTTTACTCCACATCCTTAAAACCTTGTTACACGTAATCTTTGGGGAAATCCTACAGCCTGAAACCTCAAGAATTAACCTTTTGAGGACGGCAGACCGATCTATAGGCCAAAAGGAACATACCCTTAAAAGCCGGCGCTGACCGATGTAGCGGCCAAGCCGTGCTTTCCCCTGTAAACAGCTTTCGAATCAGCATGAGGCCTATTATAGCCCCGGAACTTCATCTGCTTGACCGGTTTCTTTTGTATTCAGAAGGGAGGGGGGTAGAGTTTCCTCTTTCACCCTTACCTAAAAATCCCTCTTTTTTCCTTCATACTCAAATTCTCACTAGCAGTGAGTGCATAGTTATTTTTGTAAGTGATTTTGTCATCTCGATTACTTAATCATTTCATTTTAAATTAATTTGATTTTTTTAAAAAAAAATGCCTAAACGTAAAAGAGAACTTACCACGGAAGAGATTCAGAATATTTTAGCTGATTTAGAGACGAAATTTTTGATGATTCTGATTCTGATTGTGAGTTAGAAAATGAGGAAGATGATTTAGATCAATCTTTAACAACAAAATAAAATAATCTGGAACGACCCACAAATAACCCATAAAGCGACAATTTTACCTTTTACAGGAAATAATGTGGTAAACAGAGCCGCTGTAATGAAATTACTGGATTAATATGTTGAACTGAAACAATATTTAAATATTTGGAAATAAATTTTTAATTTCTAGTTCCACTTTATTATTAAAGAGTTCCACTTTACTTTATTATTCAAATAATAATATATATAAATATTACTAAGAAATATATGTTACATAAAAATTTTATTTCCAAAGTTTATTCAAAAAAGTGTTATAACTTTAAGTGGTGATTTTTTTTTTATGATTTTTATTTTATTTTTTTCATACTAAAGAATATAATTACATATTTTCATAATGAATGTTTTTTTAATAATACACGTATTGCTATGCATTTTGCAGATTTAAAAATACCTCAGTTGTACATTTTTATTAACTTTTATACCTGTAAAACTACTTAAAATATATTTGTGGAGAATTTGAAGCAATTTTTGCATTCTGTTTTTGATGAAAATTTGTGCATAATTACACAATGTATTGCTGTACAGAAGCGTATTTTTATTGTTATCTTAAGTTATGCTTATTGAAAAACAGTTTTTAAGAATTTTATATCGAAACATCAAAAAAAAAAAAAAAAACCTTTTTTTAAAACTTGTATAAACAACAAAAAAAGAAAAAAATATTTGCAACAAAAAAAAATTACAGAAATATTTGTTATAGATTTTTAAAACTGTACATTGTAGTCTTTCGAATTTATAAAAGCAAGAAACTAATTCCGACATTTTTTATTATGACAATTGATATATAAAAGTTGAGTGTTCGAAACAAAAACTATTAATTCCGATATTTTTCCTTTCAAATTTCTAGGAGACGAATATTACAAATTCTTTAGCATAAGAAAAATTCCCCGATTTATACATAAACCTTAGAAGCAAGAATAAAATTTTTGCTTTTGTTATATATTATACTTTAAAAGTTCTACAGTGTTGGATTTCCTGATTTTTCAAAACTTAAAAGAAGTTTTTTTTTTTAAAAAAAAATATAATAAGTTTCTTTAATAATAATAATTACGATAAAATTTGCAAAATACTCTAAAATATGTTTGAAAAATAAATGTAATCAGAATCTATCAGATAGTTACATTGAAATAAAAAAAAATGTGTTCGTTTTCATTTTTTTTCTCGCCTATTTATTCATGAGTCACACTTTTTATGTACGATAGTACAAAAAAAAAGAATATTCGGGTGCGTTCTAAGGCACCCGAACGTTTGAAACTCTGAATAGGGAATCAAATGGCTCTTGTAAATGAGCATGAAAAACAAGTTGTAAAAGCTTTCATATCGACAAAGAATGCTTCTCCCTCTTGATTATTGTTGATTCTTTCAGGTTTTGGTCATTATTGATTATCATATGCCTTTTTGGTGTAATAAAACCTAGAAATGCACAGCTGCCTTCTTGTAAATCTTCAAGGTTGCTTTCATGTAGCCGGAAAACTATTCTTCCGTGGTTCTTCCTCTTATTGCCGTAATAAAGCTTTAGAAAGTGATTTCCTTTTCTGTTACATTGTCGGACATAGGATAAATAGAAACTATGCGACGAACTTAAAAGAAGGCCTTCTACTTTGCGAACGTTATCGGGAAACTGAAAATAACCGTTCAGTGAACTGATATTGTGTTAGATTTTGAGAGATAATGTAAAAAGGACCCAGTCACTTAGGGGACTGTCCAGACGAAGTGGGGGGGAGGGAAAGAACGATATTTGAAGCTAAAGTTTTCCTCCGTTTTGAAGAAAGTAAAGAAAAATTGTTGTCAGTTTTTTCTAAACCGATTGAGGAGTCTATGTGTTGAGAAGGAAATGTTTTTGTAATTATTTTGAATTTTGATCGAAAGAGTTGGCTTCGTAGGAATGTATTGGCTTTGGCTCTATCATATGCACAAAATCATACACAAAAATCAGTTTATTATCGCACAAAAATCAGAGCAGTTATGTTAGAATTCAAGCAATGTTATGCAATTCTTTCGAAATTTTAAATAAAAAATAAGTATTAACGAAAGTTTAAGAATATAACTTTTTGTACGGAAATTGAAAAAAGGGTATGAAGCTCCAGTATGTTGTCATTACTTGCAAAAGAAACTATTAAGTACAAATAAGAATTATGTATTCCTTTTATATAAACAAGATTACAGAGATACGTGAAGCTCCTCGGCAACTTAAAAATGTTTGCAGTCATAATATTTTGTCTTCGATATCAGCTTATTGTTTGTGTTTTACTACACGTATTCTAAAAATTAAAAGCATTTCCTCTTTTTTACTAATGGAAACATTGATTACTGTTGGGAAAATATAATTTTAAATTTCTTATGTGCATTTAAAGAATTTATTTTTAGGAACACGTAGGTAAACTGATAAATTATTAATATTTCATTTACAAGTAACATAAGGGACAAATTAATAAGACGGACCTCGTAATTTAAATGACAAACAAGTAACGAGAACCATAACCGAGCTAGAGCGTCCACTTCTAATTTCCACACCGCGGCAACGTAAGGATTTTGATTTAATGCGTATCAGCTCTGCTACACGTTGGAACACCTAATCGTCACCTTTTGTTTGACCTAACCGTCAAAACATGCGGAAACTACAATGTGGCACTATTTAACAAAGGCCAACATTTATAGCCTTAGGATACTTACATTTTAGAGCATAATGCGGAACACTTTTTTTTAATGGTTTTGCTTTTTATTCATCTCATTTATTTGCCATAGGGAATATTTTATCATAATTTTCAGCATATATAGGAAGAATTAGATCAAAGAAAAATAAAGTTTTCATTTTTGAAAAATGCTTGTTAATAAAATTTAGACTTAATCTTAGGATTCATTCAATATTATGAATATTAATGTATCACAGTATAATGGATTATGGAACAATAAAAAATGACAATTATACATCAAATGTATCATTCTTTCATGGAAGATATATAAGAAAATTCTTAAGAGTGTTAAGATTTCTCTGGCATGTTCTAAAAGAGAAAAATAATTATAAATTAAGTAATAATGAAGTTTCCAAAAGAGCATAGTTTATTTATGATGATATGTATATTGTTATACAAATGCTGTGAATACTTATAAGAGCTTTTAAACTTACGTCATTATCGATTTGAGAAAGTCTGAATTTTACATTATAACTTCAAGAGACAGAATCAGCAATTTTGCTTTTTATTTTATTTTGTATCACTGATTATAATTACGTACAATTTATGAAGTATCATATTATTTACATCTTATTTCTAATTTGATTATTTTAAGTTTTAACACCAGGTGTGTATCAAATTCCTGCATTTAAATGAATTAAAAATAAACTTAAAATATTTTATATCTATTTTAATGAATTTACTGAAAATCAAAATATAAATAAATTTTACTTGAATATTATCAATTAAATTTGGTTTAGTTTATTGTGTTTACCTTTGTCTACAGTGAAATGTATCTTTGTTTACATTTTTTCATGCAATACTTTATATTATCATCATTGTTTTGTGCTATTTCTCTCAATGCTCTTAATAATATTGAAGAGGAAATCTAGGTGAAAAGCAGCTTAAATTGTTAAGAAATAATTTCTTTTTTAAAAAAATAAAATAAATAAATTTCTCAAATTTTCTTGAACTGAAATCGTAATTTCTACATTGAGCTCCAAGAAAATATGTTTCCCTAAGAAAGGGAGACTCTTTGTATTTAGGGACTTTCTAAGCCGCGAACATCCCCATTCACTGCTGACCCTAGCATTTATCTTGCTTCTTTTGTATGCCTATGTATGGTGCCATCAATGAGCGATAAAAAAGGGGGAAGTAAACATTGCCTAAAGCGCCGTCTTTAAGGGCCTTTTCCTCTCAAAACCCGCCGTCTTCAAAAGGTTAATGTCCAGTGATCTGAGTAACCAGGCTATCCTGTACCACGAATAATACAAGAGACGACACATTCATTAGGAAATTGCACTTGAACTATTGTTTTTGAACGTATCACCCTATGAACAGTAGCTTCGTCTTGCATTTAACACATTGGTATCCAAAGAGTCACACTGTCTTAACTTAATCTTTCAGAAGTTTTCTGTAACGATTTACTTATGAGTATACACAAAACAAAACCTTTCAGTATGACTTTTTCCAAGAATGGCCCAGAATGAAACACATTTTAAATCCCTAACACGCCGTTACATATGCTGAATATAACGTTTGTTATTGCTTGTCATGAGGATTGTTGGAATCCGTACGCAGCAGCTCTATGTATTCATCCCAATATCTAAGTGCTAATGAGCTTGATCTGTCCATAAAATAAGCAGTGACCAGTGCTCATCCATTTACATATTCGCAATGAAGCGCAGAGCAAAATCACGTGGCAGAATGACCAAATGAAACGTGTGGCAGAATGATCAATCGATTTTACTTGTTTCAAAATGTGGGACTTATTACTTTAGCACTTTTCTACAGGATATTATTGATTTTGAAGCAAAAGTACTTTTCTTTATCATTTGGTACAAAGTTATTTGTTTTACCACAAGCGCCTCCTATAGAGAAAATTCAACTACCAATTTCTTCTGGATAAACCTTAGCTTACGAACTACATAACACATACTTGAAATTCTAATCGGATTCGCTTAGTGTAACAGGAGAGACAGACATCTGAATGCTATAAGTTTTATTTTAACCATCCTGCATATCTGTAAGTATATTATTGATTTCAAATGAACACCTTTTTTATTATGAATATATGGGATAAGCACGAATTGTATAAGTATTGATACGAAGGTACTGAAACTGCATATTGTTTACACAAATGATCTGCTAAGCTGATGTACACAAGGAAATACGGTGTTTATACACGAGAGTCGATTAGCAAATCCTCAGAAATTCCAAGAAATGGCATTCGTAGCATCGAAAACGGTTTGATAAAGGTAAGCAACATGACTCACTAGACAGCTGTCTAAGTCTCAGTCATTTGTGATCATGTCTCCTTTCACACCTCTTAAATTATTTGCCACAACTTTTCCGATTGATAAGATCAAGTTGAACTACTTTGAAGCAGTTTCACCGGATGCACTCATTGTTTTTATTGATTTCTGGTTGATAATAATGAATCAATTTATTACTTATGGTTACTACTCGACGAAGAATGATGTCGACAACTCGACGGAGAAGCAATCAGATTTTGATTTGGCAGAAGATGACAAACAAAAACTAACTGATAAATCAATGATATATATGTTTCGGTTCCGTTTAACAGATGGCAGCACCCATTGGTAACATAAATTTACTTTATTGATTCCATCTGTTTTCAAATGCAAGTACTTTTTGAACTATTTTCATAAGTGCGATAGTGAAAAATTCGGAAAGATTAATGAAAAATAAAAATACGCTGAAATATTTATGCTCTGGTATTTATTACTACATTGACATTCTTTACGTCAAATGTAGAATGACGATTACTCAAATCTATCATGGAAACTATTTCAGCTCAATCAGTAATATGTTACTTCAATTAATTTATATATTCAATCTATACAAATTTTCGAAACTCGCCATGAACGTGAAAACTCAACCTTTATTTTCAAGTCAACAAGTTTTGGGGCGTTGCTCTATTTCTACCCGACTCTTGTGCCATAATATAATCAAATATAACTAACTCTGAATGTCAGTAGCCTATGTAAAGACACATAAGTCAGTTCAAACTCAACTATTTAGTTATCAATTACTGTAATATAATATCTAAGGGTTTTTTGACCTCTTTGAGGCTTTTGGATTAATCCACCACTTCAAGTATTATTGAAATAATGCGCTCTTACTTCGTTTGTTCTTTGCTCCAGCGTTTACTGTTTTTTGTTATGTAAAAACTGTAAGAAAACGTTTCCTTTTGGCAATAAATGTTGAGTGCGGGGTTGTTTGTCTCCTGGGGAAGCTGGTTTGTAGCTCTAAACCATTTGGGTAAGCTAGAATCCCTTGGGCATTCTGCCTATAACTCGCGTGTCGATTTTAATTACGACGTTACTAAAAAATCAAACAATCAAATTTGAGCTATTCTTTTGTGGATACCCTGTAAATTTTATCAGCAAAATTCTTAACATGTATTTTGCAAATGCTATGAATATCTGTGGGGAGTAAGTGTTTTGTGGGATAGTTGAAGCTATCAGTTTATTGTGCATGTTATAAATGTGCTGAAGTAAACTTACAGCTGATTTTTATAAGTCCTGAGAATTGGACAAAACCTCCAATTAACGCAGGTAATTTAAAAGAGACTCTAATAACGATTAAAAAGCGTTGATTAAACTGAATTGCATTTTAACTTTTTCAATGAAAATAACTTCTACATCACTAGAGCTAATTTTTATTTCATTTAATTTGAGTAACGTAAAGTATTTGTGATACTTTAAATAATATAGAAAGGTGATACATCACTTTTTCTAAAAAAATAAAAAATAATTATTTATTTCATCTTACTTTTATATAGTACTGATATAAGTCATTTACAGTGGATATAAGTCATTTACAGTACAGCCTAGTGGTCAAAGTTCCGGATTCGTGGCCGGCTGTTTTCGTTCCGTCGCAGGTTCAATCCTTGGCCGTCGTGACCCGCCGTGTAGTTGGGGCTGATAAACGTTAAATCTGTCAGAGCCCAAAGTCCTCCCGTTGATGTGGTGTGGATGTTAGGAGAGGGAAGTACCAGCTCAGGTGTCGTCCTCGTCCTCTGACCGTGGTTCCAAATTACGAGGACCGTCGCCAATAACCCTCGTGTTGCTTCTAGTGCGACGTTAATAAGAACTAAACTAAAATAAGTCATTTACGTCTTTACATCTGACATAAAAATTTACTCCTACATATAATATGATATCTGATTGCGATTAAAACAAATCATTGCTCTCTGAGAGAGAGAAGACATATCATTACTACTACAAATTATTTAATACAACAATGTTAATAAATGCCTAAAGACAAAAACTGATATGAATTAATTTTAAAAAGGTATTGTGGTTCCAATTATTATAAAAAATATTTATAGTTCTGATTGAAATTCATTCTTAGTGCTTCATTAATATCTCACGCATCCCTTTTTATGATAGTTGAATCAGAATAAAATGAATATTTCAGAAATAACTTTATTTAATATTTCGTACTAAATTCGAGTTTTTGATAATCCAATTGTTCGGTATTGTCAGGAGAAAATAATTTGTCAAATGTTCTCATTGTTCTTTGCGAATAATTTCCATGTAACTAGAATTATATATTCATTTTTATCGAACAAACGGAATAAATTATTCTAAACACTGGACAATTCTTAACAATATCTTTTACATTGAAACTTCTACCGAAAAATGATACATTCATTTCATTGCTTAAAAATGACAATAGTGGAATAATTAACGACTTTGGATATGATAAATAATAACAATTCTTACCGATTTGAATAAATTGCTAACAATTAATTTGAACACATACTCACACAGCATTAAGATACAATAAACTTGTGTTTTCTCATAGAAAATATGTAAATCTTGGAAAATTCACGAACACATTTGATTATTTTTAATGAAATGGAGAATTTTATTGAGCGGTAGTAATAACCAGACAAACTGAAAAATGATATGGCCTAATTACTAAGAAATATCAATATTATATTTTAAATTTTATAATTATTGCATCTTGAGTATTAGATTAAATACATGCGTGATTAATTGCAAATAGAAAAATTGAAAGATATGTAAATATAGAAAAAAAAACAATATATGCTTTCATTGATAAATTTATATTATCACGATACTTTACAGTCTAATTTTATTTCGTAAGTTTTCCTTCTTTACACGTCATTTAAAAATGTAATTTAAAACACCCGTTTTTAATGTCCATACTTTGTTTTTAAAAGAAAAGGGAATCGTGATTGTGGGACATCGAAATTCAATGAAAAATTCATTACATAGTAAATTCAATAATAGTGAAAATCATAATAAATTATTTTAAATGAAAATTTCAAATGGCTTAAAAATAATTTCAAAAATATTGATTGTAGGGAATTTGCTAATTTTTTTCCTAAACGTATCCCTTTTTTACCTTAACAGCCATCTAGAAATGTGCAATAAATTCTGAATTCACATAAATCTATGTGCCACAGGTAAAGGGCACTATGTTCAATTTTTAAAATACTTATCATTAAAGTTTTAAAAAGTACAACAGCTTAAAATATGAATTATATATATATATATATATATATATATATATATATATATATATATATATATATATATATATATATATATATATAAACTAAATAAACACTAAAAAACCTTTAAGATTATATTCTTTAAACTAAAAGCATTTGATTAAAGTACACAATCATTTTATGAGGATGCTTGCCAAATGTGTTGTAAGGAGAGTTTCCTTTAAAATTACTGAGTTTCTCCCTACAATGAATAGAATATAACTGTTACACTTCATTCTTTTCTATTCTATCCTTTAGTTCTGTGAAATGACTAAACTGTACGAAGTGATAATTAATCTTTGGCAATATTAGTCACTCAAGTGGCTATTGTTTTGTCAGACAAAATGGTCACCCGAGATCTGTTCAAAATTTTATCATTAATATTTTTGCGTATATGCCTGCCGCCTGCTTTCACCAGTAATGAACTTAATTTTCAAAAATATATTATATCATAATAAAATTATTCCATTCTTTTATACTAGATAGAAACAAAGCATGCATACAAATTTGGTTCGTTTATGGCAGCAGTAAATACATTTAGCTTAAATGTAGAATTATTTAATAATTTATCATCAAAGTATACATTGATTTCTTTCGGTAGAAGTTTTACGTTTGGAATGCAATGAAAAAATGGCGATATGAAAAGGAATGCACAAATATGTTTTTTTTAAAAAAAATTAGTATCACCTTCCATGGTTGAATCTGTTTTTTGCAAAACTTTGCATAGAACAATTTTGTTTTTGTCTTATTTATTGTATACACAAATAATTAGAAATATTTACTCAAAGCACACTCCGCAACAAACCTAATTTCCTCAACAAGCTAAATAATTAATTACACGCAAAAGCACCTAATTAATGACAATAGCATTCAAGTCAGTTTCTTATACAAAATTTAGAATTAGTTTTCTATTTGTGTTCCACCATGGCTATTGATTAATTTTTTGTATGAAACATTATATTGAAAATAAACATAACGTTTTTAGAATTTAATACATTATTGATAAATTTTTAAGCTCTTCTTTCGGCTTTCAACTGTAAAGAGAGGAAAAAATATCTTAAAATAATAATAAAAAAAAATCTAAGGAGCTAGGGAAACGACACATATTTTTGTGTATTATTATTCCATTACTTCAGAATTAAAAGTTTTTTGTCAATAACTTTAAATTTTTTAAATGTTTAAAAAAATAAACATATTTGATGAGGAAACACCCAATTTAAGGTGTCTCTATAACGAATATAAGATTCTGATCAAGTTAATTTATTAAACTAATTAACAAACTCATTGTAATTAAATATATAAATACAATTAAAAATATATTACAAATATGGAATTTTATCAAACTAATTGTTAAGTTTAAGAAACTACATTATAAACTTAAAACCAAATGTATGAATAAGATATGCCAAATTGTACATTAAATCGCAAATTTCTCCGAAAGCATCGAAATAAAATTATGTCAGAAAACTCTTATATTAGCAGCATATGCAGTCAGAAATTCTACATTTTCAAAACCATTGGTACTGTTCCAAAATAGCATTATGCTCGGAAATGTATTAGGAAAGCTCTGAAATGCTTAATTATTAAATTTTTAAAAACTGTTCTACCTTAGAAAACTGTGTACGCTGTAGAAAGTCTTTTATTCAAAGTGTTTTTAATTTAGAAATGCGAAATATGTAACCATTAATACATAGTGAAATTGGACGATTTTTAATTTATAGAATCATTTCTCCATACTTAAGTGTGCATATATCTTTTCATGCAATGAAAACTTTTAAATAGATATATTTCTGAATTGAATACTAAGTAGTTATAATTTCACTGAATGCATAGTTAAAGTTAAAGTATTTGAACTTATAATGCACTTCAAATTTATTGCTGTAATAATAGTTTATATCAATTTATTTATTCAATGATAATTATAATTTGTGGTATTTTTTAATGAATAATCATTCCATTAGTAAGTATTTCCTAATGAATTTATTCAATTCATTATATTACATTTATTTACTCCTTTAAAGAATTAAATAGATTTATGTCACTGTAGCTTTAGTTTCACCGCTTTAGAGTCATATCTTAAATTTTGAATTCTCTTTGAATTTATTTCCTCTAAAAGCTATTTATTACTCTGAAATAGCTATCTATCTCTCATTAATTATTTATTACTCTAAAATAATTATTTTACTCATACTCTAAATAAAGAAACTCTAATTTACTGACAATAAATGCCATTTTTATAATATGAAAGAAACAAAGTTACAATAATTCTAAAACGTATTTTATCCCAACATAACAAAGGCAATGTTGCCATTTCTGAAACATATACTGTATAAAACATAGATAATAATATAAATAGACAATGAATTACAAAATCTATAAAGTAAAGAAAACGATTACATAATCATCCACTTGAAGCTCGTGCAATATTACTCAGAAACTGCAGTTAGAAAAATGTAAACAAAAATATTAGAGTCAAAATATTGTTCACCTTATGTACTATAAAGATACAGGGTATTTACAAAGGAATATCTTAATTTTGAAGAGCTACTATTGTAAAACTAAAAAAATGTAATAACATTTTTTGGACAAACTGTGATGTATTTCCTTCTTTATTTAACTCTATAGATATCTTAAAGTCAATTAAACTGACAATAATTTCAACACTCCCATTCAAGATATGAAAAAGGCGGCAAAATATTTCATCTATGAAAGAATACGCAAAAATCATTCTCTCACAGATCCGTCTTTATTCAGTTAATCCTGGATTATGTTCAAATAAAAAAAAAAAATATTAGCTTACTATAAGCGTTTCTGGATTATAACAAATTCGACTCAAGTATTTTGATGATGGGGCACCTCCCACTACTATCAGATGATTACAATGATTTACTCCTATCTACAACATCTATCAGCTTGTCGTTATCTCCCATTTTACTTCTCTTTATTTTCAATTCTGTTTCGCTTATATTGCTTTAAGATTAATTTAATTCACAACATTTCTCATTTTCATCTGATTTACCTAATCATTTTGGTTGGGAAGATATTGTAATTTTATGCGTTTAAAATTATCAAAACGTCCTAGTGGTTAATGAAGAAAAAATCGGAAATGGTCAGCGTCACAAATTTAAATTAAAAATAACACTTTAAAGCTTATAAAAATATAAATATTCAATGTGACCGCTAGAGGCACGAATGATTTCTATAGTCAGCAATATAACTCACTCCACATTTTTTTCAGCATGTTCAGGATTACAGCATGAATGGCTACAGTTATTAGAGCTTTCAATTCATCAATGTCTTCTGGTTGTCGAGATGAGAACATAATCTTTTATGTAGCCTAAATGAAAGAAATCGCAGTGAGTGCAAGCAAGCCTTCTTGGGGCCCACTGAGTGGCCGCGGTAGCCTAGTGTCATGGTCGAGGACTCGTGAACGGCGGTTTTCGTAGAGTCGAAGATTCGGGCCTTGATACCACGAAAGACCCGCTGTGTAGCCGGGCAGATGCACGTTAAATATGTTGGGGCTCAAGTCTCCCGTTGGCTTGGTGTGGAAGTTAGGAGAGGGGATGCCAATTCATGTATCGTCCCAATCACTTGACCGAGGTTCAAAATTACTAAGTCCGTCACCAATAGCACTCGTGTTGCTTCTAGTCCGACGTTAATAAAACTAAACCAAAAACTCACTGATGATGAGCAAGGTTACCGTTCGCTCTACGATCAATCCAAGTCAATTGATTATCGTCTGGATATCGGTTGTGAATCTGGACGTATTGGATATTTATAACGTTATAAATTTTAAAATATTATTTTTAATTTATTCAAAAAGGTTATAACTTCTTGAATTTTGTAATTGAAGTTCTTCAAAGGTGAGATCTTCTTTTATAAACACCCAGTATTATGCGTAATGAAGAACAATTTTGCTTGCTGAAGGAATCTAATAATTAAAAGTTCCTAGAAAAAAAGAAACATAAGAGGCAAGCAAAAAAATTTAAGCATATATATATATATATATCAATTGAAATTGGATTGGTATACATCTTTTAGTTGATAAAGCTTTATTTTTGTTTCTTAATTATAAAACAAAAGGAGAATATATAATTAAATGGGACAAATTATAATGATTATTCTTAAAGAATTCAATAAAAAATATTTTTCACATCGAAATTAAAGTCATTAAATTGATTTAAGTAAAATAAATTACATTAATTAATTTATTATTTCACGTAATCAGTATAATTAAACAATTACTAGATTAATATTTTCCAATACAGCGGTAACCTTTCCTTTATTCGCTACTTGTTAAGAAATCAGTCTAATTACGCCTTCTAATTATATTTAAAACTTCTAATTTGTTTGATTTTTATTAAAACGACTTATGTTAAATTAAAATGAATTTTTTTTATTTCTTACTATCGATGGATAAAAAAAATTTTTTTCCTTAAAATATAATTATATTAATTAATCTTATTAGATAAATCTGCCCGCCATGAAGAGTAAATAAATACCATTCTTAATTGAATAAAAATTAAAATACCATTCTTAATTGAATAAAAATTAAAATACAATCTTAGATTGCTCTTGTGACGAAACATAAGCGAATGACTGTGCTAGAAAAGCATTTTCACTCCACTCCACGAAGACGCCTAGGTTTACTAGCTTGAGTTGGGCAGGATGCTTCGTATTGTTTCGAACATGAGTTGATGCTTCCGTGCAGCGCTTCTCTTACAGAGGAAAAGTTCGATTTGCAGAAATGTCACTAGTTAACATGAGAGAGTTTAAGCTATGACTCCTTCATCTTGGCGAACATTTGGTGACTTTGTGAGAAACTTGGTGACTTTGGTGACGCATTTAAAGTACTCGAAGGCTTTGGAACTTAAGCGAAAAATCGAAAGGGAAGAAAGTTATGGAGTTTTTGTGAATTTCCGGTGTGACATCTCACCTGTCTGGAAAAGATTTTAATACTCCAAGAGCTACATTCGAAAGTCAGTTTGGAGGAATTAGTCTGTGTACTGAATCAGTTTTGTCAGAGAAATCTTCTTTGTAGATCAATCGGCATAGCGAGGCCGAATGAATTTGGTGAAGGTTTGAACTGAATGGAGCGGAACTATAGGTGTCTTTGGATTGTCTGTTGCTGAGATCGATTGGGGGATTAACTGAAGACTGTCGGCACTTGAAATGGAGCGTATCGTAAGAATTTGCGAAGAAGCAGCGTGCACTTGCTGGAAATCGTCGGGGCCTGCTCTAGAAGGGTAGAATATTAATGCTGAGGTTGTCCGAAGTGAAAAGTAATAAGCTAGCGAGCTGAACGTTGCTGAAATAACTATGACTGTACTTAATATGTGTTTTGTTCCTGTATCTGTGTCATTGAGTTGTGCAAGTGCTGTGTATCTGTTATAGTCAAAATTGGGCTACCTGTGTGTTGTCTTGAAGACTTACGAATAAATCAATTGTCGTTATCCTCCGAGTTGGACTAGATTTTCACTCTCGCATATGCCCAGAAAGGAAGAAATTTTGCCTAAATGTATTATGCGTTTTATGTCTTATTTTGATTCCGAAATATTGAAATCGCAATGCGACAGAGGTATAATAATGAGCTTAGTGGAATTTTTCAATATGTAAATATGATTTACAGCTCCACTCAGGCAGTACTTCGATTTTATAATTTCGTTGCCGAGTGAATGTAATATATTAAATAAAAGGTAATAAATAGATTGAGTCTAATGTTTCTTGAAATTCAATATCTAAGTTAAATTTTTGTGACCCCAACAACTCGCTTTGCGAGCCTTTTTGGAATCGCCTTCAATAATTTAAAATTGTTGCTCTTAGGAGATCTTCTAACCATTTTCGCAAATATTTAACTGATTAAATCTCATGAAATATGGGAAAGAACCCTAAATAAACTCCTTTTGCACAGTTAATTTTCATACAAATTGGAAACATTAAATAGGGAAGGATCGAATCTTTATTTCATCATTGGACGCTGGACCAAATATTGGTGCTGTTTCTCATGAAATAAAAAACTGGATATGAAAACTTGTAATAACTTATGCACATACAAATTTTCCATATTTGAAACTGTTTTCTCTCTTTTTAACAAGAAAAAGTCTAAAGATTGGTTTTAGAACCATGTCAGCCCTCGAATTCACTATCACAATTTAAGGAAAGTCCATCCTTAACAATTTGTTGCCACGTTTTCTCATCACAAGTAGAATTGCGATACGAAAATACTTTGCAATCAAGAATGTGTTCTTGTATCATAATAAAACCTTCCATTAGACGTGAAAAGAAAACTGAAGTTAGAGTTAAGTCTCGTTTTATAAATAGAATTAACGCAATATTCCTTTGTACGTAAGAATGAGATTGAATTATTTAGAGAAAGGACACCAAATAAACCAGACGACCTTTGTACTAATCAATGACCTCAAGTCAAACTATAAGTACGTTTGTTTTCATGCAGCCACGTCCTACGGAAAAGATAAAGAAAAATAGGAATTTACTTCAAAACGCTTCTCCTTAAATATGAATGAATGATTTGCTTATCTTCCTTTTTGGTTCTTGTTCTAAGAATACATGTTTGAATAATTTTTAGTCACCAATATAAGAATTCTGAAGCGATTATATGCTACTAACTTCAGCATATTTTCTTCTTTCCTGCAGATTTCATACCTGAATTTGGAAAATGAATGACATTTCTAGAGTAGACCATTTGTATCACTGTTTTTACAAAAATAGAACGAATTTTAGATGTAGAATGTTAAAGTGCTCACTAGAGTATTATTAAGAAACAACTCAATTGACATTTCATGCATCATTTATATATATATATATATATAAGTTTTCTAAAAATCACCAATTGTTTAATTTTCTACTTAATGAATTAATTTGAATTTTATGTCAAAAAAAGTATATTAGTAGTATAAAAAGGGATATCATATAAATTTTTAATTATTACTGCGACAGAACTGAGGAAGCTAGAGGAAATTTATTTTGTATTAATTAATTGATCTATATATACGTAATATTGCAAATTGCAGCTGTTAATGTTGATTTGTTTGGTCTCAGGATCCCGTACGTTGAAGTAACTATTGTAGTATAAATCTTTAATTATTTTTTTTCAGAAAATTGGAAGGGGTTGTAATTATAACTAAAGATAATGAAGAAAGGAACTTCTCTTTGTATATTTATTATTCTTTAGAATTCTTTACATAGTGACCCTCCAAAGTTATTCATTTCTCGCGTCTTTTCTAGACTTTTCGAATGCCTTTATTATAGAATATAGTAGAATTAATTATATCTTCGCCATACTACGTGTTACTTCAAACTACAGCTTCCTGAAACTGAAGAAACTAACATTTATTGTTGTAACTCACAGAAGTAAGTACTTAATCTTGAATTAACATGCGGAATAAATTTTATGTAATTTTGATTATTACTCTGTATGTATAATAATTAAAATTTTACGATGCTGTCTCGTATTTATACAAGTGTATATATATATATATATGTGTGTGTGTGTGTGTGTGTGAGTGGGTGTATATACATAAAATCGTAAGCAGTGCAATTTCATTTTATGCATGATGTAAATATTGATATTCATATAGATATAACAAACACTTTTGTTTAGTTTTATTAACATCGCACTAGAAGAAACACGATGGCTATTGGTGACGGACCTCGTAATTTTGAACTTCGGTCAAGTGACGAGGACGACACGTGAGCTGTAACCCCTTCTCCTAACTTTCGCACCACGCCACGGGAGGACTTTAGGTCCCGACAGATTTTTCGTGCATCTGCCTTGGCTACACGGCGGGTCTTAAGCTGATGAGGCTCGAACCTTCGTCTGAACAAAACCCGCTGTCTACGAATCCAAAACCATGACCACTAGGCTACCGCGGCTACTATAAAAAAAATTATTTAAAAATTTTTGTAGATACCACTTAAGTTAATATAAAACCGTAGTGTTTTACACTTAGATAATCTAAGAGAATAATTGTATTCAAATTATTAGAAATTTATTTAGATTATAATTTAGAGATTTAATGAATAATTGTATTCAAATTTTTAAATGTATTAAGTGGTACAATAAAAAAAAAAATGCATCAAGTAACATTGAGAATTGCTTTTAAGAAATAATTTAAGAAAACTTTGCGTCCTTTTCTATTTTTTATCATATTTTGCTAATTTATTAGTAAACGAAGTATTTATAAGGTATTTATGTAAATGCTTGAACAAATATTAAAAACTGTTTTCTCAAATTAAAATTCACATTAGATCTGAGGTACAAATCAATTGTTTTCGGGTGGTTTGTATTTACAATTTTAAAAATACTTTCATATTGTTAAGGCGTTTGTAATTAAGCTATAAAATATTCCCATTAAATAAATATTTTGTAATATCTAACCAAATTTATTATTTGTCGCTAACATATATTTAAAAATTTGCTGAAGATATATATTGTACTACGAAATCAAGTTGTGGTAAAATAAACAATAATCTACGTAATCAAACAAATGTACAGTAACAAAATACTTTGAAATTATAAGAAATATTTGTTTTCATAAATCTTCATCTATAAATCTGTAAATAGTCACCAGACAATTTAAAAGGTGATCATTTTAAGAATGCGTTTATCCCACAAAAATTTCAAAACACTCATTATCTGATACGTTTTCATTTCATTCATGAAACATTTTAATTCATGCCTGTCACTATAACAATCCAAACTTTCTTTGTTGTCCTTATCATGGAAAAACATACCTTTTCACGTTTCTTTACTGGTATTTAGTTGACATTGACGGCGTTTCTATGACAACGACCTTTTGCTGCGATTGGTTGGATGTCTTACGAAACAAAGTTGTTTTAGAAAAACTAAATAAGGTCAGCAAAATAAAAATCGTATGTTCTTTAAAATAAAAGTTACAGACATAATTTGATAATACTTTTCGTGCTTTTTTTCTTAGTTGATTATTAAATTATTCTTGTAGAAGAGGAATGCCGTTGTTTTCGACTCACACATTTTAAGACATATATTTAACTAAGAACTGGACATCTTACCAGGAATTCACTCAAAATACAGAAAAATAAATTTTAGTAACAAATACTTCATAATAAAAAGTCTGAAATAATAAGGAAAAACTTTTTGTCCAGGTTCTACACAACGCTTTTCATCAGACTTTTCAACAGATAATCCAAAATTTAAACGTGACATGTTACCAAATGTCTTTGTAATCGATTACAATAAAAGTGACTGGCGACATAAGAAAAAAAAACTTTTAATTAGTGATTTCATCCAATTTGAATTAATGCCATACGACAGCTGTTTGATGCTATTGTGAATAGAATTAACAATTCCAAGCTACAAATACATTAACCAACTTAGAAAAATAATTGACTTTTCATTCGGATTCAGGATTTCCAAACAAAACGATTTGACGTACACTGAACTATAATTTCCTATAAATATTTGCAATGTTTTCATGATAATAATAAGAATTATAACATTTGTTAGGTTTTTTTAGATTAGCTGTAAGTAAGAAAATTTTAATTATATATCACTGATGTACAATGAATGATTTATGCATATGGTTTGATAATGTAGGGCATTCACAAAAGAATATCAAATCATGAAAAGCTCCTGTTTCAAATCTAAAGAAGTTGCAACATTTTTGGAGAAACTAAATTAAAAATAATACTTTTAAACTTATCTCTAACGTTATCAGCATGTTCGGTGTTTCAATATGAGTGACTATAATTATTCTTGTTTAGTTCGTAAGTATTCGACGGTAGTGGTGGAAAATCTTATTTAAATTCCTACTATTAGCTCACACTCTCCCTATATATATCTTGTTCAAATTTTCAATCGTTAATAAAATCTTTTTTATTCATCCACTCAAGTTCAAATACATTTTTAAAACTTGTAGTGGATGACACTTGATGTTAATACAGTTATTTCAATTTATTGGTGAATTTAATTGGTGAAAATTCAATTCAGCCCAACCACTTGGCGCTATTTCAAAAACTGCCAAACTTGTCGGTTTTTTTTTTTTTTTTTTTGGCTGAACTTTAAGTCCACGAGGCCGCTCGGGGCCACATTTGGCAAAATGCCGCCAAATAATTCCTGTCGTCAAGGGTGGGCTAAACTGCATTCCAACCATTTAATTTACCGGAAGAAATAAGAAACAAGTCAATACTTCTACAATGCCATTTGTCTTCCAATGGCAAAGTTGGTAGAGTGTCGGCGTAGAATCTTCGGATCGAATCTTGTCGAAGCATAAACTTTTTTTTATTTGATTTTAAAAAAATAATTTTATATGGGAGAAATTTTTTTTCTCTGATATAAGATATTAAGCAGGATATAAATTTAGGAATAAATATTGTCAATGACGCTGAAAAAAATTTCTTTTGTCACTTTCTTTTGTTTGGATCGAATCTTGTCGAAGCATAAACTTTTTTTTATTTGATTTTAAAAAAATAATTTTATATGGGAGAAATTTTTTTTCCTCTGATATAAGATATTAAGCAGGATATAAATTTAGGAATAAATATTGTCAATGACGCTGAAAAAAATTTCTTTTGTCTCTTAATATTGTGATTCTGTCATATATATATATATACATATTTATATTAATTGTAATTATTTAATAAAAAGTAACTAAAATAAAAATTTCCTTTGTCGACCAAAGTAGGAATTGAATTAATTTTTTTTTTCTTCTTAAGTATCCTCAAAATAAAATTACAGGGTGATAATTTAGGTTTCTTGTGGTTCACTGTTTTAGAGAAAGGTCATCAATTTCTAGTGATCAATACTCCCTAACACACTTTGTCATTTAAATATCTGATAGCAAATGCGAAACCATGGTTGAGTTAAATTTGGTTTTTTTAACGTCGCACTGGAAGCAACACGAAGGCCACTGGTGATGGTCCTCGTAACGTTAATCCTCGCTCAAGTAACGAATACAATACCTGAGCTGGCACCTCCTTTCCTACAGTATGGAAAGCGTTGAGAAAATGATTGATCTTTAAAAACAGCAAGTTACCGTTGGTGCATGCTCTTAACCAGAACATTAAAGAACATTGAATCAATCTTCGTACATGCGATCTTACAAAGATGATTCTTTCATATCTAAGCTTATCTTTACGAAAGAAGAAACGCTTTAAATCGACTACAAGGTCAAACGACTCAATTTGCTCACAAAGCAACAGTTAAAGTAGAGTGCGATTCGCCGAAGAATAATGTATTTTGTGCCATTTCACTTGACAAAAGTTTTATTTTTCGCGAGCTCATTATTACTCACCTTGTTTACTTGAATATGATGCAGATTTAGCTGAAGAAGTGTTTAGTTCCTTTTGATATTTATCTTAGTGGTTCAAGATATCTAAGCAAATCGTAATTAATCATATTAAGGCTCCCGTCTACCCGCCATTTTGATTTCATTAGCTTAATGTTAATCCTATGGAATTTTGACTTTAATTCTCACATCTTTATTATTTGATCTATTTGAATGCAATAAAGTGCATCTGAAAGAGCAAAAAATAATGAATGCTTCTGTGGAATTACTTTTTTCCTCCGATTTTTAAAAATATTTGAAAATATTCCTTAAAGACCGGAAAACTCAAAAACGAATAATTAAAATAAGAATAAAAATATTTTTAAAAATCTTAGGAGAAAAGTAATTCCACAGAAGCATTCATTATTTTTTGCTCTTTCAGATGCACTTTATTGCATTCAAATAGGTCAAATAATAATGTGAGAATTAAAGTCAAAATTCCATAGGATTAACATTACGTTTACGAAATCAAAATGGCGGGTAGACGGGAGCCTTAAAGTATATGCTACAACCAATAAATATTAATATTCCATTTGGTTAAAAAGAAATTATACAATTATTCAGTCTTTTTTTGCAATTGGTATAATTCAAAAAATTTTATTCGAAAGAATTAATGTACGATGAATTACTTATGAGAATAAGTTGTGATAATTCATTCTAATAAGTTTCATAACCGATCCCTCGAATCTATTGAAAATGATGAACAAGAAATATCTCAATAAAATTAACAAAATGAATTAATATTTAACTAAAGCAAGTTTTTGTAGAATGTTTCAATGTTCTAAAAAGTTTAATATTCTTATATATAGAACTAAAAAGTCATTCACAAATGTAATTATATCTATTCAAATTTTCTGCTAAAATGTAGTTGAAGAATTGTTTGGCTCCTTTGTGCGTAACTCACAATCATTTCACTGATGAAAAAATTCTTGTCTGCAAATTGTTCCCAACTTGAACCAATTGTTAGGAAATAATCGAATAATGGGTGATTGTCGTTGATGAGGGAGTTGTAATTTCAGTACGAATCCAACGGCCTTGCAAATTCTATTTTTCTTTTATGTTATTTGAAGTTTCGGCAATACATCCGGACCACTGTAAGTGGCTAATTGAGTTTCCTTGTAAACTGTTGCACGTTTACAATTAAGCCTTTTTTTTATTTCACTTTTACTGAGCGTGATTTCTCTCAATTTTCGCGAGATCATTTGATTTTATGTTTCCAAGGTAAAGAGTTTCATCTAGATCGTCAATTGATGAAAAAAAGTCTCCATTCAATGAGTAAATAACATTGATTTTTCATTTTACTTAACAGTTGGTGTTAATTATGATACGTTGAGTCTGGATTTAGATTAAGTAATGTTGATTTTGAATTATATCTTACGGAGAAAAATAAAATACCGAATTTAAGACTCTCTTTTTGTGACATTTATGTTTTGCAATTATTCGTAAGGCTTTGGATTTTTGTGTGTTTAATAATGACATTTTAGTCATTTGTTTTATCTATAAAAATATTTTTTGGTCATAAAGTATTTCTTCCCCTTTGAGTTGAATATGGACCAGAGTTTCAGATATATTCACATTTAGGTACTATTTTTAAAACTACTGTTCCCTAAATATACAAAATATTTGACCCCGCATAGGAAAACAATATACAAAATACAGTGAACCATTTTTTAATGATATTACTGTACATTTTCTTTAAAAAAATTATAAAACTCTGTAACTTTAGAAAATTGTATTATTTTCCCTTTTTTTATCTCTATAATTATTTCTTAAAGCCAATGCAGAACTTACAAAAAAATATTTTAGGTTCACTATATGCATAAGTATTCTTTACAGAAGGATAAAAATTTGGAACCAAATTGTATAATAGTTTTCCTTAAATGGTACCCATATGAAAAAATATATAAAAATTCGTGTACATTTTCAACAAAAATAGAAAAAAAATTATTAACCACCCAATGGGTTATTATTTTAGTTGGATCAATTTTGGAGTACCATATCACATTTCAACTTTTTATCGTTTACTTCAATTTTAATTACATGTAGCTGATATAATATTCAATTTAATAATTAATCGATTGCTTTAATTACTTTTAGCTTAAATTTGTTCTTTATAATTATTTATCGTTTCCTTTAATTTTAAAATCGGAAAAAATTTATCATTGTCCATTTCTCGATATTTCATCATATATTTTAATTCTTATAATTAATTGAGTATGTTAATAATATATATAAAATGCGCACCTTGGATGGTTAAATCTGTTCTTTGCAAAACTTTGAGCAGAAAGTTTTTTTATATGTTTTATTTTTTTTGTCCACAATAACAAAGAATCTTAGATATAGCATTCCACAATTTTCCCTCATGTCCTGGTACTCTTAATTGCATTTACAATTGGTTTTCTTTTTGATATTTCAATTAGAATATTATCAGAGTTTCGTTATGTTTCTCAATCAGATAGTTTTGTAAATACTTTTCTGAGAAGAGAACTTTAGGTTCTTACTCTTTATTAGGATTTCTAGTTTGTTCATTGAGCATTTTGAAATTAGCCGTACAAATATTACTAGAGTCTACAAATTGCCATGTACCTTACATATTTAATTTCTAAATTTTACCCATAGAGTTCTTTCACACCCAGTTACACGAATACGTAGACGGAGTGAAATTCTCTCATCTTCTCCTAACCGGATCATTTTACTTTTTATAATCAGTTATTTACCCATATTTTTCTAAATGTTAGAAAAAATACCGTATTTGTTGCTGAGAACTTTTCGAAATTTGAAGATGAAAAATTTATTTGATTCGTAGATAAGTCTCAAAGTGATTGAAAGAGCGAGTGATTGTTTAATAACGTCGCAGAAATAAGCAACTCGGTGGCTATTAGCAGAATTACCAAGGAGCTCACCTGAAATGGTTTAAACTAAGATTTTGATATGAAACGTTTGGAAAATGGGAAAATAAAGGATAATTCTCTTCAATCACATCAACTATAGACGTTCCTTTTGCCAATAAAGAGTCCGGAAATATCTGAAGTGTATAAAAATTGACTGTTGTGACATTTGTTCTCTAAAAAGAAACGGATCCATTAATTTCATAACGACACATTCCCCATATTGCACCTTTCAGTACATCTCTTTGTGTTTTTTTGGATACATTAATCAAGAAAGAATTGCTTTCGACGCATCCAGCCAGAAATTTAATCTAAACTTCTGAGTCTTATTTGCCATGTTATGTATTAATTAGCAGAGTTGTATATATTGCAACTGATATTCATTGATTATTACAGTTTAATCCGCTATAAAACACAACTAAGAAATTTCTACAATAGGAAACTCGGCGGCAAGAGCAAATTTGCTTTTTTTAAAGTAGAACAGATCGGGTAGATTTATCTTCAAAACTTAAGAAATCAGAATATATCCGAAACTAATTATGCCACAAAATCCTTTCCTCTAATATCTCCGTTTAGACCATAAATAATTGAAATGTATCAAATAATTGCATACTTTTTGACACTAGATCAATAAAAGCTTTCTGTTTTCCCAAAGAAATACCCCATGAACCCGACTTTAAAGGCAGAGAGATTCTTCAATCTCGCATTTTGGAATATGATTAACTGTGGATTCAGAAAAACCACAAACACAATAATGAAGCTTCATTTTCTTCCATATTTTTCTTCGCATACGAATTCCATTTTCTGTTTTACTTTAATACGTCTCCTAAGATATGTCTCCATGACGTTAATAATGCTTTCATCAAGAATTTTTTCTATAGAGTTCCATCTGAAGCATTAAGTAAGAATGAAGAATCCATAATTTGATGTGCGCAATCTGTATCATACATTTCTTCTAAGGTATTCAAGCGCTTTATACGGGAATTTCGCTTTCAGATAGAATCTTGAATTCTGAATCATTATCGTTTATCATATTACTACAAATTTAATCGAGTGAATGCAGAAGTACTATAAGCACTTTTCAATTACAATCCTTCTGAACAAAGCATTTAAATTATACATGTTAGAGACAAGTGTAATCACCAAATGAATTAAATTAATTTCCTATTTTAATGAATTAAATTAATTTTAATTTTTAATTTTAATAGAGTGAATAATTAAATTAATTTCCTAGCTTTCATTTGGAAATCAAATAAAGCTTACTTAAAAGATATTAAGAAGAGAAAAATTAAAAAATCCTGAACCTTCATTGCAGAATCGGACAAGCATTGAACTTTTTTTTTTTTTTTTTGACATTTTGTACAAAAACACGAAAATTGTTATACTGCAAGTTAAGAAAAACAGTTTTGCTTGAAATACTATCTTCATTTGAACATTTAATTCTGTCTTATGTATAATTTAATTTTCTTCCAAAATCGAATTTTACTCTCTTGCTATATCAAGAATGCTTCCTATAATGATACAAAGTCATTTTTATTTAAGAGGATTGTTTGGAATAAGTAATATTCGGCATTAAAAAAAATAATAAAAAAGTAAAGTATACCACAATAATGTCAACGAACTCTGTTTGCGTATTTATTTTTATAATTTTAGCATTTGGGGGCAATTAAATTCTTTTTATTTGAAAGTTGACACGAACGTTATATTTCCGAAATTTAATTATGACATAAAATAACGAGACATGTTATCATATTTGTTTTTATTTAAATTTCTTCATTCAGACCTTTATCATTAAAAAACTACCATATTATAGATTTTTTTGGTTCATTAGAGTCATATATTTACTGAAATCATTCAATCGTTCTTGAACTTCTAAAAAAAATCTGAGTAATTATTGATTTAGCATAATTTTATTTCAGACGAGAATTAATAGTGAACGTCGAATTTATATTGAGGAAATTTAATTTAAAAGAAGCAATAACGGAAAAGATGCAACATATAATAACTAGGATGTTCTTTTGAATAAATGTATTAATTAAATTTTACCTTATTATGATTGTTTTTTGAAAAATGATAATATGCTTTAATTTTTGATTTATTTAATTGCAATGATACTTTTTATAATATTTAAACATTTTTATGTAACAGAAGTTCCAAAAGTGCTCACGTGTCCCTCCGAAGGAACCCGAGTGGAACCACTGGTGCTCCCTAAAAACTCATATTTTTATCTCTTACTTGTGACTAGTCGTGCTTTTGCAAAGAGTTGGGTGCCATGAATTGAAACTTTTAAAAATCATTACTAATAACGTTGAAGGGTCTGTCCTTTACTACTTAAAACCAAAAATATCTTAAATTATAATTAAATTCTCACTCAGTTAAAAATGCAATTGAAGAGATATCAGAACCAATGCAGGTATTAAAAAACTTCTAAGAATATGTAAGATCGCTCTCACTCTTGAATCCCTATTAACATACTTTAATCCCAGCTTACATTAAAACAAAAAAGTCTTAGCTTACCATCTTATTCGCACCGATTGAGACATTTCTTACATTCAGCAGATCCGACTCTTATTACTCTAACCTGGAGTCACTTCTGGCAAATTTAACAACTTACGATTAAATACATTAATTGACTTCATTTGACTCACTATCTTATATCAACTTGTTGTTATAATCTGCCTCGTTTCCCCTTCTTTCAATACTATTTCACTTATATATCGCTATCCATGATTAAATTCACTAGACTTCTTATCTTCATCAAATTGTCTAATTTCACGTTTCATTTGGTTGGCAAGTTGCTGAAATTTGATGCCATCTTTTAAAAAAAAAATGTCCCCAAGGTTAGTTATAAGGAAACCGCGAATAGCCCGACGAAGTAATGTTCTTACGTAAAAGAACGGTATCAAATATCAATGTAATATTACAATTCTCAGAAATTTTTTTTAAAAAAAAGATGTTCTTTTTTAAGCGCAAATTGTGATTAAACGTACAATAAATATATAACAAAATAATAATAATTAATTATGAAAGTTCTAGCTCAAAATATTAAACTGAAGAATTAAATTTTTGTATACTCGAAATAAAGTTTCATCCTTATATATAACTCTCCTTTTCTAAATTTTGAGTAATTCTATACGCCTTTAACACCAATATATATATAAAAAATAAGTTGATAGTATTTTATAAAATATTATATTGATTAATATAAAATTAAATTAAATTATCCGCTCACACGCGGCATGACACTATTAAATAAAATGCGTAAAGCATTGAAGAGAGGGCGAAATTTTAGAGTAGAATTTAAAATCCCACAAACAAATGTTTATAATAATTTTAATTTGTTGTCTCTAGTAAAAAGATACTAAACTTCTTAAACTGTTGAGTTTAAAAATTATTAAATATTTTTTTCATGTGCGAAACAAAAAAATAACCACACAAAAAAAAATTATTCAATTTTATTCAGAAATCTTTGCTAAGCTACAAATTAAGTATTCGTTTTTGTTGTTCCTTGTATTTTCTCTGATCACACAACTCTTAGCAAACTACATACAGTTTCCCCTTTTCGTTTCTTCCAGTATCTACTGAAACGATCTTTGATTGCGTCCAATTAAGCCGTCTGGCACATCTATTAATTTGTTATCGCTCCGACAGAAACGGATTCCATTAAATCCGGCCATTGAACGGCCGGACTTAAGTGACAATGGAATTCGATTCGAATCAAGCAGGCAAGAAGATTGCCGGAGGAAAGCTCCTTGTCCCAGCAGATATTCCACGTTGAAATCCGCAGCTGTTGCGTGTTGTCATGGGAACACCATTGACCTCAACCTTTACCTTGAATTCGTAGTTGGAAGGAGGGGGTGAGAAAATGAAGTGGGGGGTTTAATCAGGAATTGTTTTCCCAGGCGGAACAGCTTTTACTACTTTTGTTCATGCATTTCGGAAAGAATTCTTATTCCAGTTTTGTGATTGCGATGAAGATGCTAATCTGGTAAACACGAGAGAGGCGAGAAGCAATTAAGTTTGCTATTTCTGTTAGACGAAGTTTTAAGCTCTGTTTCGGAAATAAATTATTCAAATAATAATTGAGAAAGTAGTCAAGACGGATTTGTTGGTATCACACTTTCGAGTAAACATTTTTTTTGTTTAGTTTCATAATATCTGCTATAGATCAGATATTAAAATGAAGTATTAGGAAACTAAAACAGAACAAGACTAAGAACATACATTTCAAATTACTGCATTTACGTGATCTATAAACTTAGCTAAAAAAAAAGAAAACAATAATGAATCCAGAATTTTAAATTCTTATGTTTAACACAATTTCTACAAGTTCTGATAAAGATATATTTAAAAATTATTCCTTAAAAGGAGTTTTAAAGTTTAGGTATGCCTCAACCGGCCATTTTGATTTTGTTAACCTAATGTAAATCCGATGGAATTTCTACATTCGTCCTTAAATCTATGCTATTTCATATGTTCTAATGCAAAAGAAGCGCATCCGAAAATCAAAAAATAATGAAGGTTTCTTCTACATTATATTTTCTATTTTAGAAAACATTTAAAAATATTTTTGAGACCTCTCAAACTAATCATTAAAATAGCTGTATTTTTTTTTAAAAAAAAATTCGGATCATAAACATGATTGCGCAAAAACCTTCAATATTTTTGCATTCAAATGTATAAAATAGCAAATATTTGAAGGTGGTAGTAGAAATTCCATATTTTCATCTTCAACAAAAATCAGTCTCAAGTGTGACCTGACTGTAGTTCGTACATGTTTTAATTTGCATATATAGAGCTTTATAACGAAACAGTTTCCAGTGGTACTTAACTTTGTGTTTTGCAGCTGAATGGTTGCAGCTGAACCCTACTCGAGCAATAAAACTTTTCCCCAATGGACGCTGACGAGCTGAGTTTGTCCGCGTATATTATTCTTCTTTATTCGTGTTACAAACAATATATACTGGCAAAATTAAGTTGATTTGATAGCGTATAAATGACGGTACGGGTACCGTAAAATGTTTTGCATAATAGTTAAGGAAGAATGTTGTCTATCCGGTTATTAATCTAGTTATTTTTCTTGTATTTGGCTTGAATTTGTTACTGAAAAACGACAGAAAGAATTTTAGATAAATATATCAATTACATATAAAGCTTAAAATTGCGTGTATTTATTTAGGTATTTCATTTTAATATTTTACAAACTAATGTTTATAATATTTAATACTTACAGATTTGTTTGAAAGTGCAATTCACAATTGGTGTAAATATTACATTAATATACCGCAAATAATTGCTTAAAAACTTAATATTTTAGAAACTAATATTTGCAATTTTTATCAATTACTGAATTGTTTAAAATAGCAAGTTACAATTGGCTTAAATAGTGCATTAATATACTGCAAATTATTCATTAAAAACTTTCTTTCAAAAGCGAGTGAAGTATCCATATCACCGTCAGAAGAGAGTGACATTTTCGAAGGCCACTAGGTAGAAAAAGGCTGCCACTTTCAGAGACCGTAGAGCTGCGAGTCAAGGAAGAGCGAAAACTGCTGATTTGCCTAACCATTAAAAAGTTAATATTCTCAGAATAAAAATTTAGATCTACCCTAAAAGACCCTTCAGTTTAATTGCGTGGCTTTTTCCTGCAATGTGATAGCCGATCGCAAGAGCATTTCAACAGACAAGTCCACTGAACCGAATCCTCTTTTTAGGGAACGTATCAAATTCTGTCCCTACTAGCTCAATGAGTATCTCTGACTTAAAATAGATTCCAATCAAACTGTTTTTAAAGAACTGAGAAACTGCACTTTTATAATATGAATTCCATCCATCTATAATGATAGTTTAAATTCAATTAAACTTTATTTTAGCCCAACCCTTTGATAATGTGATAACCCTTTGATAACCCTGTGATAATGGTCCAAACATTACATATTATTTATCGTTACCTCTCTAGCTTAAGAGACCAAAAGCAATACAAATACGGAAGAATAGACTCAATGTAATATTGATTCCGTGCCTACAAAACTTTTTCTTATTCTGTCACATCTTATGCAGATTTCCTCCGGATCAATTCTAACGAGATTTACCCGGAAAAGTAAGCAACAAGTACCCCAAGCACTTCGATTTCCCTGTACCCTATCTCTTCTAGGCAGAATTCACGGAGACCTAATGGAGCCGTTGAGTCTTCTGAATAATGTTATCAATCAGCAACCATGCCTTCCTTGAATCAGCGAATAAAAATTGCTCAGAGTAAAGGTTTAGTTCTCTTTTGCACAAATAGATCGATCGAGAAAGAAAAGTCCGGACTCGTTTATGTTAAGGAGAGTGAATATTTACTCCATGAATTCTCTTGGAATTTTCTTTTTGAAAAGACTCAAGTCTCCCGTCTACAGGCCATTTTCATTTCTTGAACATAATGTTAATGCTACGTAATTTCTACTTCTGCTCTGCAATCTTTGCCATTTGATCAATTTGAGCACAATAAAGAACATTTGAAAGAGCAAAAAATAATGAATGCTTTGGAGGAATTACGTTTTTCTTAGATACTTTAAAAAAAATTTAAACAATTTTAAAGACCGGATCAATCCAATCACTAAAATGGGTGTAAAATTATTTTTAAAATTCGGAACAAAAATGTAATTCCACAGAAGTCTTGATTAATTTCTGCTCTTTCAGTTGCAATGAAACAGTAAAATTTTGAGAACATTCCATAAGTAAATTCCATAGGAATTGTTGAGGAATTGAAATTGATCTGTAGACGGTCTTAAATAAGAGCTAAGTTTGAATTAGACATTAAATAATACTCATAGAACGTTTTAATTTATCTAAGAATGATTAAAGCGTCTTTTTATTTAAGGGGTCTCAGGGGTGTTAAACTTCAAATCTTACGATATTTTGAAAAAAATATATGTTGTTCTTTATTTCAAGCTAAACATTTTGATACTATTCTTTTGACGATACTCAAAAAACTTGAAAAGTTATTTGAAAAATTCCAAAGTGTGTTTTAGTAAGATCAGTGTTTAAATGGACAGATAACACGCCCACAAAAGTTCAGTTTTTGCTTACATTTCCTTATTTTACATCTAAGTCAGCCTCATTAAAATATTTTAATCACTGAGACTTATCAGAAGGAAGCCTGCAACTCAGCGCAATGTTTATACTTGCTTTATTTCGTTTTGCTAATTTTCGCACGTTGTTTGAACACAATTTTGTGCACTAATATAAGCATATACTTTACCCATTCTTGGCTTGAGAAATAGATAATATTCTTTCGAAAAGACCATCTGGAAAGCGTCCAAAGAAAAGAAGATTCTATGGGAACCAGTTTATTAAAAAAGGTAAAAATAATTTACCATTTGAGAAAGTCTTACCAACGATTGATGTAAACACAAAATCTGCTTCCAGCAGGAAGTTGGCTAGTGTTCAGTCTTCTTTGGAAGATACTTTTTCTGTGATAACTGAAAATTTTAAAGGATATAGAATACTCGATCACATGCTGGTTTTTAATTCTATTCTGTCTGTGTCAAGTTGCACTAAATGCCATGGACCAATGAAAATAATTGAGAAATCAAGAAGGGGGTTGTCTTCTTGTTTTCAGATAGATTGTAAAAACTGTGGGATTGTCAGCTCTTTTACAAGCTGTGAAATGACTGGCAATAAAAAAAATGCTCCGGAAATAAATAGAAGATCTATTTTGGCAATGAGATGTATTGGCAGAGGCTTAGAAGACTTAAAAACATTTTGCACTATGCTGAATCTTCCTGCTCCTGTCGAGCAAAAATCTTATGATACGAGGCATGTTTTTTAAGTAAGTACCGTTTTGCGATTTCGCCGCCGCAGCGCTCCGGTTGGAGTTCCGCGTATGCTCGCTGGTTACCTACATCTCTTGTCTACGCACTGACGCCATTACAGTCTGATTCTTCATTGTATACGTTGTTTACTGAGTGTTTAAGATGCCTCCGACAATCGTGAGTCCCGCTGATTGTGAAGTACGGGCTATTATACGATTTCTTAGTGCTAAAGGCGTAAAACCGATCGATATTCATCGTGAGATCTGTGAAGTTTACGGACAAAACATTATGAGTGATGGAATGGTAAGGAAATGGGTGAGAGCATTTAAAGATGGCTGCACAAATGTGCATGATGAAGAACGGAGTGGGCGCCCTTCGGTCGTTAATGAAGATTTGGTGCAGAAAGTGGACGAAAAAGTGAGAGAAAACAGACGCTTTACA
>BMAW01094558.1:0-21406 GCA_019974015.1 Nephila pilipes
AAAAGATTGATCGACAAGGGTCAAGCGAGAAAGTAAAGTTTATTGGCTCAACAGCCAGATATGGCTATGCTGCGCCAAATAAGATTTAACTGTGGTCTAGACGAGAAGAAATAGAAGAAAAGACAAAATGTTTGACAAGGAGGGTCGAAAATTGAGAAGGATTGCTAGGGTATCCCTGGGGTGCGTCCTCCGTGTTTTCCAAATGGCAACAAACCTCTTGGGAAAGAAAGATCACTCGGGTAGCTCGGAATCATGATGCCCGTTTAGTTTTTATTAACGTCGCACTAGAAGCAACACGAGGGCTATTGGCGACGGACCTCGTAATTTTGAACCACGGTCAAGTGACGAGGACGACACCTGAGCTGGCACCCCCTCTCCTAACATCCACACCACGCCAACGGGAGGACTTTGGGCCCCGAACAGATTTAACGTGCATCAGCCCCGGCTACACGGCGGGTCTTTGGTGGCCATGGATCGAACCCGCGACTGAACGAAAACCGCCAGCCGCTATCCACGACCTTGACCACTAGGCTACCGCGGCCCCATCATGATGCCCGTACTTACCTGAAGAAGGCAAGTCCCTGAGGTCTCCTGATATAATCCCCAGGGGCAGGGTGCCCTGCTATACCCCCAGACGCTGGGTACCCCTTTTAGTCGCCTTTTACGACATGCATGACCTACAGTGGGGCTATTCTGTCAATCCCTTTCACCACACAGGTCTAATGAGGGTCGAAATTAGAGATGGATCGCTATGGTATCCCGGGAATTCGTCACATGCGCCGATTAGATGATGCTAGCAAGAGTCATCAGCGTCCGATAGGGAGTAGTCGAGCGAGGACCGCAACAGAATGGGAAGACAGAGCGATTGTTAGAGCAGCTGTTACAGCACGGGATTCGTTGTTTTCAACTATTTAAAGAATTACTTGTATGCATGTGTCCAACAGACTCGACAGATGACAGAGACCGGAACTTACCCTGGCGCCGACCGATACGTAGCTTACCTCCCTCGTCTGTTCACCGCCACGTTCGATTCCAATAGTGTCAAGCTCGATCAACTTGGAACTACCCTGACTGGGGACATAGTTGGAAATGGGATTCGTCGCTAACTACAATCCTAACTGCAAAACGTGTCTGGAGCATGGGAATCCTATTCATGCTATCGTACGCTATACGTGCCCACAACAGGGTGTTATGGTCTGGCTGCCATCTCCTTCGGTAATTTCTGGCACACCTTCAGCACAGCGGTAAGTAGAAGGCATTCCATTACCGGCAGCGTTACCATTCCTTTGGCGATAACAAGGACGTTCCTTTTTAACAAGATAATGCCCTGCCGTACATGGCCCGTGTTGCTATTCACTGTATGAAAGCTTTCCCTTCACTTCCTTCGTCATCTAGGTCGACTGATTCATCTCCCATAGAGCACACTCGGGATGTTATAGGAAGGAGTTTGCAACCAACCCGGAATGTTGATGATTGAGCCAACAGCTAGAGACAATTTAACACGAATTTACGCAGGATACCCCCAGGGTAATATATCGGTCTATGCCACGCCGCGTGACAGCTTGCATCCAGGCCAGAGGTGCACCAACGCCTTATTAACTTTCTCTATGTATCGACCAATCTGAAGTAAATCGGTCAATTGTTTTGAAATTTTAATAGTTTGTTTTTCTATGCATGTTTTGTACATAGAACAATTTTTATCGCGATCGGCCACTCCTTGGTGTGTAGTTTCTTGTTCTAGTGTAGTTAAGAAGATGCTAGATAAAGGGCATAAAATCTACTCGAGAAAGTTACATCAATAGAAAAATCAATAACTTATGAATTAATTGAATACTTTAAAAAAAAAAAAATAACCGATCTGGATGGATAAATGTGGTTGCCGCTCATTCCAAGACACTTACGCAAAGATATACTTGGATATTTTCATGACACGCTTGCATCTGGCGACTTTGGATTTGTTAATACACACGATAGAGTAAAGATACTATTCTGTTGGTCGGGTTTCTATCGTACTATACGTCAATGTTACACACTGTTGTGAATGCCAATGAAAAAAGACGCTTACTTTAGCCGGAGGGCCATTTAATATGTATTCCTCCTGCAATCGCTCCATTCGATCGGATTGGGTGAGTGAGTGAGTGAATGTAAAGTTTATTGGCGCAAGAGCCAGATATGGCTATGCTGCGCCAAACAAGATTAAACTGTGGTCTAGACGTGAAGTTGAAAAAAAGGTAAAAATGGTTGACAAGAAGGAGGGTCGAAAATAGAGAAGGATCGCTAGGGTATCCCGGGAGTGCGTCACCCGTGTTTACCAAAGACAGTAAACCCCATGGGAAAGAAAAAGATCACTAAGGTGCCTCGGGGTCATGATGCCCGTACTTACCTGAAGAAGGCAAGTCCCTGAGGTCCCCTGATATAATCCCCAGGGGCAGGGTGCCTGGCTATACCCCCAGACGCTGGGTACCCATTTTAGTCGCCTCTTACGACATGCATGAGCTACAGTGAGACTATTCTGTCATCCCCGGTCACCACACGGGTCTCGATCGGATTGGGATAGACTTGCTTGGAAGATTTCCAAAATGTCCGTGGGTACATTAAGGGATCCTTGTCTGTACTGATTACTTAACCCGCTATGCTATCACGAAGACATTCCCTACTAGTGAAGCTTCTGGAGTAGTCAAGTCTCTCCTCGAGGACATTACTCTTGGAGCTCCATGTTTTAAAATAATATATATCTAGGGCAAGGGTTTCAATCGAAACTAATTGCGGAGCTTTGTCATCTCTAACGATACCCACCGAATGACAACTGCATTCCATCCAAAACTAATGGGCTAACAGAGCGTTAAAAGGCCAACAGACATTGCTGTCAATGTACGTCAAAATCGAGAAGAAAGATTAAGATGTAATATATTGTTGCTTTTGCATACTACACATCGAAGCAGGACGCATAAAGGATTTATACAATTTCTTCCGATGCATGGGCGTGGTGGAGGAGATGAAATTTATTGCGCAAGAGTCTGATGTTGCCATCCTACTCCAAACAACGCAAGTGGGGAGAAGAAAGCCATTAAAGTTGCAAAGTCTGGCTATTCGTGGTTCTCTTCACTAACCATGGGGACTTTTAATTAAGATCGATTGCTTTCGCTAAACAACCTTTGCCCAACCAAAAATGAAACGTGAATATGTCAATCGAAAGCAGGTAGAAATGAAGTGAAGAGAGTTAGGAAATATATAAACTCGGATTGAGAGTCGCAATAGAGGTTGAGTTGTTCTAGTGTTCTGCAATTGTTCCAGAGTCGGAGCATGGAATTGTTACAAACTATCGGCTGTTTAATGTATGCTAGAAGCCAAGATAGACTCAGCGTGATGGTGGTGGTAAGAGTCGGTTAGATTATTACTGGTAGATCGAGTTAATATAGTTGAGGCCTAGTCCAGGAGAGCATTTATAATTGTCGTTATATTAGAACAATGAGCACAGTATTAATTGGTTGATTACTAACGTCTCTTTGATCAACTTATTGACTTTTAGTGTTAGTACATTGAATTTAGCTATGGCACAAGAGGCAAACAGGAATGGTCTGCCGTAACAAAATGTAAAATTGATCTAGACGAGGGAAAATAGAAAAAGGTAAAAATTTTTGGTTGACAAGGAGGGTTGAAGATAGGGAAGGATCTCTAGGGTATCCTAGAGGCGCATTACCCTTGTTTATCAAGGTCAGCAAACCTTATAGGAAATAAAGATCACTAGGGGAACTCGGGGTTATGATACCCGTACCTACCTAAAGGCAAGTCCATGAAGTCCCTTGGGAAAGCGCCCAGTTATCCCCCCAGTTTAGTTTGGTCCCCTGATATAATCCCCAGGAGCAGGGTGCACGGCTATACCCCCAGACGCTGGGTACCCTTTTTAGTCGACTCTTACGACATGCATGAGCTATAGTGGGACAATTCTATCATTCCCGGTCACCACATGGGTCGAGTCGAAAATAGAGAAGGCTCTGCAAGATATTCAAAGGGCACTTAAAATATTTTCTCTATATGTTGGAAGGTCATGATGTAATTTACCCTGATCACAAATCCCTCATTTATGCGTTAAAGACATGACAATAGTTCTCTACGGCAAATTAAACATTCATGTTACATTAGCCAATTTATAACAGACATAAGTTTAATTTCTGGTAGTGATAATGTTATCGCTGATGGTCTTTTCTAGAATTTCGGAATAAATTTTTCCAACTTTCATAATTTGCGTTTGGACGAAAACCAGCAATCTAATAAAGAGATGCGATCTGCAAGGGATTCTGGGACATGTCTATCTTGGACTCATGCATTTAGCATCATCCGATAAAATCTTTTGCGAGACCTCGACTGGTACTGTATGCCCTTGCGTAACAAAACCTTTTTGAAAAGAAATTTTTGACGACATTTGTAGCTTATCGTTCACTGGAGTTAAATCTACACAAAAACTTGTTTCTTCCAGAATTCCCTGTCAAGTAGGCCGCAGACTGATGAGACGAGCGAGTGAAAACCAAGTTTAATCGCGCAAGAGATGCTGCGCCGAACAATATGCAACTGCGGTCTAGACGTTCGGAAAAAAATTGCACAATTTTGCATCGAACTTTTTCAAAGAACAGATTTAGCCACCCAAGATGAGCTATTATAATCATTACATTGCTCGATTAAATAGATTTAAATTAAATTATGAAATGTCGAGAAATGGACAATAGTAAACTTTACCTCTTTTAAAATTAAAGAAAGCAATAAATTAATATATTTTAAGCTAAATGTAACCAAAAGCGAGACAAACAAAAAATTGAAAAGTGATCCGCTTAAAACAATAGGTGGCTAAATATAGTTGCCTCGCAGCCATCTTAAAATTCTGAATGTTATCTATTTTTAGTCATATCTTGATTCCAGTTTACATATGAATTAAGGTAATACAGAAATCGATAAATAAAATACTTAATTTTTATATTTTTTCGCTACAATCTAATAAAAAAAACGGGGGAAATTTATCAAGATATATTTTTAAAAATTAAGTTCTTTAGTGATAAAATCAGGCATCAGACATATATACAACTGCAATTTGTTAAGAAATTTATTATGACGTATTTCTGAAAATTTAGTTCGTTCCTGGCGTGAAAGCAGAACCAAGAAATATAAGCAAAAATAATATTAATTTTTGAAGAGTGATGAGCTACGACATTTTTAGGTTAACTAAAACAATAGTGCCTTTGGTGTCTAATAACAATTAAAGATGATATTGTTTAGGTTGGCTGAAATAGTGTTGTGGTTTGAGTTATAAAATCCAATGCTTTTTATAGATTGTCATTTAATTTATTTGGACGCGAGTTTTCTCAGTAGATATTATCTGTAATATTTGTTTCTTAGACGTTTTTATTTCTGTATTTTTGTGCGACTAATTTAAATTTCGAATCGGTAAAATGTAAAATAAAACAGTGAGAATTAAAATAAGAATTTTTAATCAACATGAAGATAAAAATATACGCAAAGACAAGATATTTTTTTTTCAACCTGACCACTTTATTTATAAGATATAGAAAATAGCACCTCGGGTGGCTAAAAAGATAATTTGTTGACAAGGATTGAAAATAGAGAAGGATCATTACACTATGCTGCAGGTGCGTCACCCGTGTTTATCAAATATAGTAAACCCCATGGGGGGAAAAATAACTAGGGTGCCTCGGGGTTATAATGTACGAGTCTGTTAAAATAGTTCTAATTTGAGGGAAACAGTTGCGCGATTGTTACGTGAAAGTTCATTTACTTTAGACTGCTGGAATAGAATAAAATAGTTATGGAAGACCTTTAATTCCAATTTTATTTAGATTTAAGCCCAATATTATAATTGATTATAAATTAAAAATTATTGAAGTTGTCTTAAGCTATTTAAGTATTGTGGAAAATGGAGAAAATGCAATTATATTTCGTTCGAGTAAAGTAAAAGACTAACGGAATTGACCAAGGTTAATATTCGGAGTCTAAAAAATTTATTCGAAAGGGGGAATAAGACATGACTCACTTCGACCTTTTGAAATACCAAAAGACCTTTTAAATCTAACGCAGCCTCTTAGAATGTAGGAATTAAAGGCAAAACGAGGTTGGAATGCAGTTTAGCCCAACTACCCTTGGCGATAGGAATTTATTTGGCGATATTTCGCCAGAGGTGTCTACCCTGTTCTCCTCACTGTGGCGGCCTTAGGCGTGGCAACCTTTTCGATTTTGCCGTATGAATAGGGATTCCAAATCAGCTATTTTTTTATACCCCTCTGACCATGTTTTCCTTCAATGTGGTGGCGACAGGAAATGACAGAATTGCTCCACTGTAGCTCATGTATGTCGCAAGAGGCGACTAAAATGGGTGCCCTGCGTCTGGGAGTATAGCCGCTCGCACTGCCCCTGGGGATTATATCAGGGAACCTCCGAGACTTTACTTCTTTAGGCAAATTGACCCCTAAGCTCCCTAGTGATCTTTCCCATGGGTTTTACAGTCTTTGGTAAACACGCCCAAATTACCCTAACGATCCTTCTCTATTTTCGACCCTCCCTGTCAACCAGTTTCTCTTTTCTTCAATTTTTTCCTTCAACAGACCACAGTTAAATCTTGTTTGACGCAACATAGCAACATCTGGCACTTGCGCTAATGAATTTTACATTCACTCACTGTTGTGGCCTTAGGCGTGGCAACCCTTTCGATTTTGCAATATAAATTGGAATTAAAGTTCTCCAGCTATTTTTTTCATATACCTCTCTGGATACTTTGGCTCTTGCGCTATTAAACCCCACAGTCACTCGCCTCTCTGATTGTTTTCTTTTAGCCATTCATGGTAGATTTGTTATGAGTTTATTTAACCAATCCCGGTCAATAGATTTTTGAACCTCCGTTTCAAAACCAAAAATTTTATCTTATAGTATTTTCAATGTTCCTTTTGGATTTCGTTGATTACGTTAAACTTTATACTAATTAGATGTTATGATTTTTGGCGCTTTGGTTGCTAAACTTACTTTTCGGTTTAGAGAACTTTCTCAATTGTCCTAAACTAGTTGAATTCTATTGAGTTTCACTAATCCTGTGCTTGTGTGGTTTGTGTATTACTACTGCTTCCGTCGTGCATGTTTAGAATTTTGTGGATTTTTATTCCGCTTCTGTTATTGAATATCTTCTGCTAATTGATTTGTCTCTGCGTTTCCTAATTCTGAGTACTTTCTCCCGAGTACAAGTTCTTTCAAAGGCTGCTGGTTTGAGTTTGAAAGAGGCGAGTGAATGTGCTTTAAAATTTGTGTCTGATTTGCAAAAGACAGGAAAGAATCCAGTTCTTGAACGGATTATGAAATTAGGTTTAATTTCGTCCACCCATGAATGTCTTAAAGTGGTGATATGAGGTTGTGTGAAAGTTGTGCAATAGATGGCCTTGAAAAAAAGATCCTCATTATGTTTGTAGAGTGAGTGAATGTAAAGTTTATTGGCGCAAGAGCCAGATATGGCTATGCTGCGCCAAACAAGATTAAACTGTGGTCTAGACGTGAAGTTGAAAAAAGATAAGAAGTGGTTGACAAGAAGGAGGGGCGAAAATAGAGAAGGATCGCTAGGGTATCCCGGGAGTGCGTCACCCGTGTTTACCAAAGACCGTAAACCCCATGGGAAATTATGTTTGTAGAAGCGTTAGGAGACGTTCGTGGTTCTATGCAGGATGATACCTGCAAGGAATTTTTTGCAAACCGTGATTGCCTTGTATACGGCTAAAACTAAACTACCCTTAAAATTATTTAAAAAAAAAATCGCAAAATTTGGCAATTTTTTCAAATCTCGCCAAGTGGTTGGGATAAGCTGCATTTTCACAAAATCTCTTGTACAAGATATTTCTCAGGATATAAATTTAGGAATAAATACCGTCGGTGACGGAGCTTGTAGATCGCAGGAAAAAAATTTCTTTTGACTCTTAATATTACGATTCTGTCTCGTGTATATACATTTAAATTAATTGTAATTATTTAATAAATAGTAACCAAGATGAAATTTCTTTGACCTAAGTAGGAATTAAATTTTTCTATATTACTTGTTTTATATTACATGTACCGAAGTAACAGTTTGTCAGTATCACAATTCATCACGTTTTCCTTTAAAACTGATGAAACAGCAACATCCGCTGTCAGTTATTGTTAGATTTCTCATGCAAATAACTCATTTTTCCCCACAAAGCTGCATCAAATTAACTAATAACGTTCAAATCTGGTGTGCTTGGAAGTTTTCAAACATGCATTTTGTTTAATCCCCCAATAGATTTATTGCACCACGAGCTCTTACGTCTCGGTTACGAGTCACTAAAACTCGTAGAATACACTATGTATCCAATAACCCCAATCTCTTTCAGTCTAATTCCAATATTTAAAGCTAACGCAGCAGCTTGAAATGTTTGAATTAATGGCACTTTAAATATCTTTTAGGGTTGGAATGCAATTTAGTCCAACCCCCCTTGACGGCAGGAATTATTTGGCGGTATTTTGTCAAATGTGGCTACCCTGGTTCTCTTCGTGGACTTGACGTTCAGCCAAACAAAATTCTCCAAGTGGTTGGGCTAAACTGCATTTCCGCCAACTAAATTTGATTTAATTAATGAATTAATATTTGAAAAAACTATATTAACATCGAGTGTCATCCACTACAAGTTTAAAAAAATGCATTTGAACCCAAGTGGATTTACAAATTTTTTTATTAACGATTGAAAATTTGAACAAGATACATAAATATAAGGAGAGTATGAGCTAATAAGAGGAATTTAAATAACAGGAAAGAACTGGAGTATGTTGCGAGTCGCTTCCTTAAAATAGTTGTCAAACGTATTCCACGTCGTCCTTGATCTGATTTCTGAAGAGTTAAATTTCAAGGTTATCGAAGAGAAATTAAATTTATACTTTCGGTTTTAGTGTACAAATAATAGAGAAAGGAAATTAAGGGCAAGTTGTTTTCAAAATGTTTTCAATGTGAAGACCACTGCTAATAGAAGCTGTAGAAGCATCCAATATTAGTGTTGGGGCAATAATCTCTGAAGACGTTCTCTTTATACAAATTACATCAACTAGAACTGCAAAATGTCTGCCCGACATTAAAAGTTCCAAGCACATTCACTTACCCTTAAATAATATGAAATAACAAGCAAAACTTACCTGGGCCTTTTTGCATAAAAAGTCTGTGCTCCAGTTTACAAATCAAAATCTTCAATTGAAGACAATTCTGCAACACAGACGTTGATGAAAGTTACCAAAATCGCTCTGAAATAAAACTCGCAAGCAATGCTATATAACATTTCACTGTCTAACACTGCAATAAATGCCAGAGAGAGAACATAGATAAAATCGAATATAAAAACACAAAGGAGTGTGCCCTTTTATACATGCTGAAACGCAACATTTAACCTGACAGATGGCGCCATCTGTCAGCTTTAATACAAAATATTCACAAATAGTTTCAACAAACCATGGGACCATTTAACCATAGCTCAAGAGCCAAGTCTGTTCAGACCTTCTAAACAAGCCTAGGGTTAGCGTAGTTCACAAAAAGCAACGCACTAGTCAAGGTTCCAAATAAGGATATTAATCACATCGTCGGAAAACTTCAAAAATAGTGTTTCTGTGACACCACATTAAAAATATGTATCAAGTTATACTTCGAAACAAATTAAGGTGTAAAAGCATTGCAAGAGGAACCTTTCACTCGTTTCGAATTTTCCCATTCGCACTTGCTTGTTATTCATATTTACCTGCAAATTACATGCATATTATTTTTATAAGGAAATAATTGTCGTGCATTGCATTTGTTTTAGCTTAAGTTTTAAAATAAAAGCTTTGAAACTGTTCAATTGCGGACGGTACTTTCCTACATTGAACTTAGTGACAAGAAAAACAATAATAACGCACTTATAACGTGAAAGGCAAGAATTTGCCCGATATAATGGATATTTCGAATACTGTGGATGAAATGCTTCCTTATTACATAAAAAATAAGGATCTGTTGCACCTGGCGATCACCCCTATAGAGACTTCAATCACTTAACCATTCCTAATATAGATGGCAGCACAGAGTCGCCTCTCGATAATGCTACGATACGGTCGGCTGGAAGAAAAGAGTTCCGAAGTGTGAGTGAATGTAAAGTTTATTGGCGCAAGAGCCAGATATGGCTATGCTGCTCCAAACAAGATTAAACTGTGGTCTAGACGTGAAGTTGAAAAAGGTAAAAATAGTTGAGAAGGAGGGTAGAAAATAGAAGGATCGCTAGGTTATTCCGGGAGTGCGTCACCCTGTGTTTACCAAAGACAGTAAACCCCATGGGAAAGAAAAAGATCACTAGCGTACCTTGGGGTCATGATGCCCATACTTGCCTAAAGAAGGCAAGTCCCCGAGGTCCCTTGATTTAATCTCCAGGGGCAGCGTGCCCGGCTATATCCCCAGACGCTGTGTACCCATTTCAGTCTCCTCTTGCGACATGCAGGAGCTACAGTGAGACTATTCTGTCACACCCGATCATCACACGAGTCAGGATAATGCAAGCCAGCTTACAAATAGCAGTAAATCTATGGGTCGTAAGATATCCTCTTTAACTAGACGCATTGATCTTTTGAAAGGCGACCGTAATTTAACTTATGGGCACCGAGCTAGGAGTCCTTATACGTATGCCATTCAAGTAAGATTGGACATTTGATATTTTTGAACAACCACGCCTCTTATTTGAAAGGTCGTTTGGACGCATCTTCGAAACATGTACCAATGGGCATATTTTATTACAGTAGCAGAATTTAATAAAATTTGATGTTTATATGAACAAGTGAGTGGCTTGAGTTTTACGGCGCAAGAGCCAAAGCAGGTTATGCTGCGCCAAAAAAATTGTTAAAAGAATTTTTAATGATTTTAACAAAGTGAATAGAAGGTGGGTTATATAGAACAAGAGCTAAATTGGAATAACGCCGGTAAAAACGAGATTTTGAAAGTGGATTTTCTTTCAAACTTCACACTTCGCGCAACAATTTTTTTATACTTTAAGTTTAAAAAGCAAAAGGCAACGTTAAGCCAAATCGAATTTTGTAATTTTAATTCATTTTAAATTTTAAATTTAAACAAGTGTAAAATTTTTTTCACAATTAAGCATTATGCTAATTTAGATGCACGTAATTAAAGCAAACTATTAATTATTAAGACTGATTTGGCGATCGTTTGACGACCTGGTGAGAACCTTGGCTTAAATTTTTTTTTAAATAATTAGTTTTAATAATTTTTAATAATGACAAATAAATTATTGTATTATCATTCAAAGCAATCGTGCGTAGAAAATTTCAGTTGAACTTACCTCATTAAATATACCCATTAAAAAGAAAAATCGATTGAAAAGTAGGAAATAGAAGGATCGTAGAGGTATCCGTGCGGCACGTCACTCATATTTACCAGAGACAGTAAACTCACTGGGGAAAGAATCAAGAGCTGCATTAAAGACTCCATGGAGCCCCCAGTCACAAGCTGGAAAAACAGCGCCAAATGCAACAAATAGAAAAAAAGCATAAAAAAGATAGATTAGTTGACTTGTCGAGCCGAAAATAGAGAAGGGCAGCAAAGGGTTTTTGGAGGGGGATGAGTCAACCATGTTTGTGAAAACAAATTTTAGACTCAAGCCTTTTAGAAGGAATTGATCGCCCCCGAAGACACCAATAGCAATATTTCAGAAACAAACGAGACAAGATATTTTACACTAGTAAATAGTTCGAAATATCACATGGAACATCAATAGATGATATCCAACAGGACATAAAGCAGAAGAATAAACGTTAAGACCTAGAATCAGCAGCAAATGTTTACTTGACACGTATTCAATTTAAACTAAGATGCAAAGTGTAGTACCTGTAATGCATATCAACTATTTAGAGCATTCTTTCGATTTACACTAAACCCGCACCCCGAAGAAATAACCTGTGGAATATACTCAAGTTAGATCCAAGGCCCAATATTACCTTCAAAGAACTTTTAGAAACAATAGTAGCAAGTAAACAAGTGTTCAGAATATTCCCGCAGAAGTTGAAGTACTTCAATATAAACTGAACGAAAAGCTTCTTTTAAGAATTAAAACAGCCTTTGTTGCTAACCATAATACTAAGCAATGAATATTTTAAAGGAATCTTTATCGCAAGGTACCATAATAATTTCTTTCCCATGGGATTGGCGATCCTTGAACAGCTTGTCACTTCCTCACTATGCAATGAGGTGGCCTATAACCGCTTGCACCTTGGCAAAAGGCAATTCAAAACAACCAATTTTTGCAGGTGCGCAGTAATGCAAATTGAGATTTCAGAGTGCGCACCGTTATTACTAATATTTATTAAGTGAAAGTGAAGATAAAGGGCGTGAGAGCCAGGCTCAATCAAGATTTATGTAGTCTAGACGTGCGAATGCGATATTTAAGTTTATTGGCACAAGAGTCTGATGTGGCTTACTGCGCCAGAAAAGGTAAATCAATGATCTAGATGTTAAAACACAGATTTGGTTGGTTTGATTTTATTAACGTCGCAATAGAAGCAACACGGGGGCTATTGGCGACGGACCTCGTAATTTTGAACCTCGGTCAAGTGACGAAGATGATTTTATCATATCGCGTTTATCTCAAATGGTAATGTTTTGGAATTACGTGTGAAGCATAGCCTACTTATGACTCTTGCGCAATTTAAACCTACAATCACTCACTCACTCTGAATTACGTGTTGCCGATATGACGTCATCCCACGCATCTGGCAATGGCGAATTTGCATTCGACGGTATTTTTTTTAGTTATGTCATACGAAGTTATTTTTTTCATTGGATGACTATTAACTGTCGGGTTGACGGTGTCGAATGCAGATTCCGGATATATATACATATATATAATGAAACCTTGGCTGTGTTTTGACGAGACTATCGCTATGATTTTAGTATGACTTGACTGATACTGTAGCCTTTGGCTTAAAGAGTAATGATATTGATTAGAGTCTTGTAAATATCCTGTAGATAAAATTACATTTTAAAATATCAGCATCTGTCTTACTTTGCTTGTGGCATTAATTATCAAGGGCCAATTCAGGTAGGCCAACAATTGGTTATGGGCCCAGGATTCTTGTGCCTGCATTTAAGTTCTTTTTAAAATAATAAAGCCACAATAGCAGAGTAAAGTCGGATATTAATCACATCAACCTATTATGGATTTGCTGCTGTACCACATCGATGCCTTAAACGCATCCAATTATGCCAGTTGGAGAGAAATGAGAGTGTTATTGATGGAGAAGGATCTCTGGCAGTTTGTTGTTATCCCGATCGTCCAGCACAAGTCAAGCGATGCCGATGCCCCCGCTAAGAAAGAAGTCAAAGAAGATCCAGAATGCGCAGCAAAGAAGATACGAGCCTACTCCCTCATCTGCCTAAGTGTCGAGAAAGAGCTATGGCCATTACTTAGAGGTATTCAAGACCCAACGACTGCTTGGGAAAAATTGGAGAACCACTTTCAACCAAGTTCAAGAGCCAGAATTGTGGAGCTAACTGAGGCATTTTTTAGTTGCCACCTCAAGCCCGGAGAGGAAATCGACCTATATGGTGCAAGATTAAGGACTATCATACAGCAGCTGTCCGATGCCGGTCGACCAATATCAGAGGGGCTTCAGCCGTTTCAATTGATTAGACGCCTACCAGAAAAATTCCAAGTTATTATCCATTTAATTTACCGTTTTGAGGACTCAAAGTTCACCTTTGAAAATGTTTTAAATGAACTGTTATCGGAGGAAGCTCGTCTAAAATTATTTTGTAAACAAGATAATGCAAGTAATGATTTTGAATATGCAATGGAAGGTATTGGTGTAAAACCTAATTTTGTTAAAAGGAAAGATAAGCAACATGATCAGCAAAAAGGGAATTTAAATAATCAGCCAGAAAATCCTAATAATAAACGAAATATAAAGTGTTTTAACTGTGGGAAAATTGGCCATTTTGTTAGAAACTGTAGGATTAAGAATAGAAATCAGGCTAAGGGAAAAGAATGTTAGTTTTTTGGTAGAAGCCAGTTTGGGGACAAATACTGACAATACTGCGTGGAGTTTTGATACTGCTGCAAGTTCTCACTTTTGTTGTAATCGTGATCTGTTTACAACATTTCAACAGACTTCTGGGGTAAAAATGAAAGCTGCTATTAACGGGATGATATGTGAAGTTCTCGGCAAAGGGAATATAACTTTTAATTGTAAGAATCAAGGAGGGACTCAAACGGTTACTCTTACCGATGTTTTGTATTCACCCAGGCTTCGAACATAATTTGATGGCGGGCCACCGAATTTAAGCGAGTGGATCCTATTTCATAGGGAAGAATGGGCGAATTGACATTTTTTCTAAAGAGGGAAGAAAGCTGTTTTCGACCAAACGAAATAACGGTCTTTATTATGCGTTTCCTGATTATCCGAAGATGGGTAATAGGCGCAATTATAAGCAGGAAGAAATAAATCAAATCGCTTCGGAGAACAGTCTTGAATTATGGCATAAACGTTGTCATATTAATAAGGATTATATTTTGAAGACTAAAGAATGTTAAGGGATTGCCCGCAATGAAAGACTAAGAATTAAACTGCGTGCCGTGTTTAAATGGAAAAGCAAAAAGGGTTTCGTTTAAACCAATAGGAAAGATTAGATCACTGAAACCTTTGGAACTTTTACATCTGGATGTGGCGGATCCGATCCAAAATATTATATTGCATATGTACCCATTTTCGTCAAAAAGCGCTCATCTTTACAAAGAGTTTCAAATAGAACCCATCCCGACCCAAATCGCAAATTCAGCATCTTTAATTCACAATGACATTTCAAGCCATAACAATCTAACTATCAATAGCCAAGCTGAATTTCAAACCAGAAAACATTTTCTTGTAATACATCCAAGTTAAAATCAATGTTACAACGTTTTTCTGAATTTCACTTGGTGTGTGTGTGTGCGAGTGTGTCAAATTTTCGATCGTTAATTTAACCAACTTCCCATCAAGCTAGAGCTTTGAAATTTTGGGAATCGTTCGTACTCGCCTAACAATGCAATATTTAGTCGTTTGCGACAAGTTTTAACTAATATTTCAATAATTTTAATAAGTCAAAATATTCTTTCCTCTCGGCGCTTTTAGGAATGAGGAAAAAATTTCTTTCCCCCTCTGGGAGCACCGGGCACTCCCCACGCCGCATGAGGTATCGTAAAACTATTGTACTCGCAAAGGGGAGATACTATCTCCCCTTTACTATCTCCGGGATAGTAAGGGTTGCTGACTTTTAGTCAGTAATCATTCGCGAGAAAGAAAGTTTCCAATATTTGGCGCCGTGTCTTATCACAATAATTTTTTCTGAATTCTGGTTCCCATTTTTTTTTAATAGAATGACTTACAAATTTTCAAATGCATGTTTTGATTTTATGAGTATTATGAATTTTTTAATACGCTCACAAATGTCTTTAAATAAATTTTAAAGTTAAAAATAACTAACAGTTTTAACTAATATTTCAATAATTTTCTCCAATAAACTTTGCCACCATATAAAAACGTTGTTTTTAAAAATGTTGGTTTTTATATCGAATTATTTTAGAAAAGACTCGCTCTTTAATTATCTTTTAAAAATTCCACAGCCATCCAGGAAAAATTTTACGATCTAAACTTCAGAAATTTTCATCCATTGATTTCCTCCAATTGGAGCACGAGAATCAATCAGGAAGCCGGCCTTACCTGATCAACTATCAAGTCTGTCTACCTATCCTAACTCTGAGAATTAAAAGAATGCAAAGTCATTGGCTGACTGTCAAGTGAAACCAATTCTTTCACCTCCCTTCCTCCTCATTTATACGAGAACTCTACCGTCGCCAACGGCCTCTCTTGAAATTCCCCCTCTTTCCATGTAATATTACTCATACCGAGAAAGCGATTCCAGATTTCTGTAAACTCGAAATAAATTCAAAAGCATTAAGTTTACTTGGCCATGTATTTATTTCTTTGCAAATTTAAAATTACATTGCTCTTTTTAAAATTATTTTTCTAAAATCTCAAGTAATTGGCCTAAGCAACTCATTCAGCAGTAATATAGACTGGAGATTAAAGGACCCAAGTGCTCTATCATTGAACCTATCTAACAAGGCTCGAACTCAAGACTCGACGGAAACCGCAGGCAGCGAGTATGACCTCTAGGTTATCACGGCCTTGTCTGGAAAGATAGTCCGATCCCTAGTTAGTGGATTATAGTGTGGTGAAAGATTCAAAACGCAACGATGAATTGTCATGTTTTTAAAAAATATATATAGGAAATCATCAAGATTTACGAGCCACAAAATAAGGGATTGCGTACGTAACAGTTAGAGTTAATGAGGCCAAATCTTAATAAGCAGCATGTATATGCGAGAAACACTTAAATAAAATTTGTTAGACGAAAAGAAAAATACGTGGGAGGGTTCAAAACCTACTTTTCTCTGAAGACATGCGAGATCATTAACTTTTAAACATCGGCGGTACATATGCTGTACCAAAAATTTATTTTTCGCTCGCTTCGGCTCCGGTACAACTGCTGTACCAAGCTATGTAGAGACAGTTCTTTCCCTTTTTTTTTTTTTTCCAGTACACCCTTTTACAACTTTCCCTAGCCCTTTTTACGACTTTGCTTCTATTGTCCTTATCATTGGCGACCTTTAAGAACAACCGAATACAAAAAAAATACTCCTTTAGATGACTTTACGCTGTCTATGATCGATAGAATTTTTTCTCTTGTTTTTCTTCGAATTTTTAGAATGAATCTGAAACTTCTCGCAGAAATAGAGATTGAGAATTTGATGAAATATTTAGATGAAGAAAATTTTGTTGATAGACACCCAAGAAAATCTGATGGTGACTTAGCAAAGCTACCTCCAGAGAATGGGGGAAAGAAAAATTAACCACTTCTAAGCAAAAAATTGAGGCAGATTACCGCAAGCACATGGGATATGTTGATTTAGGAGACCACAGTGCATCCACCTACACTTTTGCTAGACGAACTAGGACATTGACAAAAAATTATTCTTTAGCCTCATCGATATTGTTGTGTTTCTGATATTCAAGTCGTGCCAAATTAAGTTAAAAACTCAGTTTAAAAGATTTTAGAATGAATTTAATAACATCTCTGATATGAAAATTAAATCATAAAAATGCAGAGCCATTAGTAATAAAAAAATGAAGACAATTGATAGTAAATTTTTCCATTGGCCAATTGACGAAAAGAAGAAAGTACACATATTGTGCGAAAAAGAATATACAAAAAAAAAGAACAATTATTTTCTGTAAGGCATGCAATTTGGCTCTTTGTATTACCCAGAACTGTCTCGAAGAATAACACACATTTTATTTAAAAATCTCTTAACACATAAACCAATAAAAAAAACCAAACGACTAGAATAAAAAAGAATAAAACTGATATATTTTTAATAAATAGAAAAGGAAAAAATAAACAAAAAAGCTTTTTTAAGAGCCAAAAATTTTAAGTAGAATTAACTTCACATTTTTAAAACGGACATTTCAAAAACATTGTTACAAGAACTTTTCAATTTAATACGTTTCATTTAAAAACAAAAAGAAAAAAATTAAAAAAACAAATTAATAATTTTTTTCTTCAAGATTAAAGTTTCATAGAAATATGATATAAAAAAAGTGTTACATATTATTTTTATTGGAATGCATGAATTAACTGAAGGTTTTGCCTTAATTTGACGTACTTAAGATTTACTCAGCAGCTTTGAAACGTGTTCAATTAAGTTAAAAATTATTTTTTAAATCTCACTTTTGATAATATTTAATCACAAAAGGGCCACGGTAGCTGACGAGTGAAATCGCAAACTCTTAGCCGGGATTGAGTTGTCAGTTCGAATCCTGTTCAATTGAAAATCGGCTATTAAGCCTGTCTAGGTTCTAAGTCCTGATGTTGGTGTGGTGTGGAAGTTTGGTGATTGGATGCTGTCTTCATTGCTTGACCGTCGTTCAAATTTATGAAGTCGTCACCAGTAACCTTCCTATTGTTTCAAAATGCGATGTTATAAAATGTCAAATCAAAATATTTGGAGTACATTGATTTTTTTTGTGCATTAAAAACAGGTTAATTTAAAAATTAAAATGTTTAGTAATAATGTTCAACATATTGTTCCTAAATTTTTCCATCTTTTACATATTTTGTCGAATAATTTTGAAAACACGAGGCATTTTTTTACATAAGTTCAACGTTTCAGTTAAATTGGTAAGTTGCAATAATAAAACCACATATAAAGTCTGCATACTAAGCCATGCGATTACACACCTATATGCATATATATATAAGCAAGCACCGAATAAATTATTACGTGTTTGTGATTGAACTATCGCCTTCTCAAAGTGTATAGTCATGAGTCATGAGATTACAGAAGCTATTAATTAAATATTGTTTTAACATACTTGCTTCTAGAAAATCTTAGTAATATGATATAGCTTTCATTTTCTTTTTTATTTGAAAATGTTAATTTACGCAATACACGACTGTAAGTTATGATAAAAACACATTTAAAAGTTTGTATGTCACTCAATTAAAAATGGGAACCAGGAATTCAGAAAAAATTATGATATGACGCGAAATATTAGGATCTTTCTTTCTCGTCAATGATTACTGACAAAAAAAAATCAGCAACCCTTACTATCTCCCCTTTGTAACTAGAAAACTAACCGTTCCACTCGAACTCGAACTTCCAAGTGGGGGAAAGAAAAAAATTTTCTCAATCCTAAAAGCGCCGAGTTGAAAGGATATTTTGACATAGAATCAGCCGAGTTCTAAAGGTTAAGGGAAAGCATTGAGTGATGCTCAGTTAAACGGAGCCGAAACAAATTTGACTCATTTATTTTGATTCACTCATTACAAATTACTCGTTTTCTCTAAATCGAATTGTTTCCACTTCGAATTGTCACAGTCGGTCAAACTTGGATTCCTCATTAGGGATCGGAAATCAAGCAAAATCAGTGAGTGAATGTAAAGTTTAGTGGCGCAAGAGCCAGATATGGCTATGCTGCGCCAAACAAGATTAAACTGCGCTCTAGACGTGAAATTGAAAAAGGTAAATGCTTGACAAGAAGGAGGGTCGAAAATAGAGAAGGATCGCTAGGGTATCCCGGGAGTGCGTCACCCGTGTTTACCAAAGACAGTAAACCCCATGGGAAAGAAAAAGATCATTAGGGTGCCTCGGGGTCATGATGCCCGTACTTACCAAGGAAGGCAAGTCCCTGAGGTCCCCCGATATAATTCCCAAATCGGGGATTATATTCGGGCACCCTATACGTCTGGGGTATGGGTGCCCGGCTATACCCCCAGACGCTGGGTACCCATTTTAGTCTCCTCTTAAGACATGCATGAGCTACAGTGGGACTATTCTGTCATTCCCGGGTCTTTCCAAAAGGCGAAAATGGTTCCATCAGCCCGAAAGTTGTGACGAAGAATTTGAGGTGCAAAACGCTTCCTGATGACTCATACAGCTAATAAAGACAGCTATCTAGCGAATAATGTGACGATTCATGATTTTCTCTTCTCTAGCCTTGGGGAATTCAATTGAGATTGATTGCATGAAATAATTTCTTCCCACTCCAAATGAAACGAGATTATGTTAAATGGAAATAAAGTTAAATGATTGCGATATGATATAAGTAAAAGGAAATTTAGAAGAGTGTACGGTTAATTCCGAGTACAGTTCCAACTAGAAGCACACAATTTCAAGAGTTACGTACCGGTTATTGCTTTCGCAGAGGATTTCTCCGACTCGAAGGATTTGGTAAGAGCATAATACTTTAATGATTTAGAGCATAATGCTTTAATAAAGTTGGATCAGACTTGCGTATCTTTGGATCAGTGATCGACTGAGTTGCATTTAATTGAACTATGGAACAAGAATCTGCTAAAATTAATTGTTCATTACAATGTTTACTAAAAGGAAGCAATTTTCGATGCTATGAGCACCATCTCTTGGAATTTAAAAAAAAATTATTTAACGACCCTCGTAGAGTGAGTGAGTGAATGTAAAGTTTATTGGCGCAAGAGCCAGATATGGCTATGCTGCTCCAAACAAGATTAAACTGTGGTCTAGACAGGAAGTTGAAAAAAAGGTAAAAATGGTTGAAAAGGAGGGTTGAAAATAGAGAGGGATCGCAAGGGTATCCCGGGAGTGCGTCACCCGTGTTAATCAAAAACAGTAAACCCCATAGGAAAGTATAAGATCACTAGGGTGCCTCGGGGTCATGATGCCCGTACTTACCTGAAGAAGGCAAGTCCTTGAGGTCCCCTGATATAATCCCCAGGGGCAGGGTGCCTGGCTATACCCCCAGACGCTGGGCACCCATTTTAGTCTCCTTTTACGACATGCATGAGCTACAGTGAGACTATTCTGTCATCCCCGGTCACCACACGGGTCGTGAATAAGCCGAGCCAAATATGTTTAAACTAACAATAATTCGCAATAGCCCATTGGTCCGACTAGTCTGTCGTTGGTACCCAATTTAGTCGCCTCTTACGACATGAATGAATGTTTTAAACGCGCCACAGCCAGATGTGGCTATCCTGTACCAAACAAGGTAAAACTCGCTAGACGTGTGAAAGAATTGAAAAAGAAAAATTGGTTGATAAGGATGATCGAAAATACAAAAAGTATACCGAGAATGCGACACCGATGTTTACTAAATCTCATGGGAAAATTGAACACTGCCATTGGTGAATGAATGAATGAATGTAAAGTTTATTGGCGCAAGAGCCAGATATGGCTATGCTGCGCCAAACAAGATTAAACTGTGGTCTAGACGTGAAGTTGAAAAAAAGGTAAAAATGGTTGACAAGAAGGAGGGTCGAAAATAGAGAAGGATCGCTAGGGTATCCCGGGAGTACACTGCCATTGGTGACGGAACTCGTAATTTTGAGCTTCCGCTGGTCAAATGATCGGTCAAATGACGAGGGCAACACCCGAGCTAATACCTCCCTTTCAGATAGGTTTAATGTGGATCAGCCCCGGCTACATGGATCTTTAGTGGCATGAACCATGCAAACGAACCATGATTCGACGAAAACTGCCGACAAAGACCATTAAACTACTGCAGTAAAGAACAGTAGTTTCAACCGAAATTAAGGTGGCAAACAGAAACAAAAAGGTATGGTTGACAATGTAGCATTGGCGAGAAGCTGCGAACTGCTCCATTTGTTAAAAGTTTAGTTTTTATCAACGTCGCACTAAAAGCAACACGACGGCTATTGGCGACGGACCTCGTGATTTTGAACCGCGGTCAAATGACGAGGACGACACCCGAGCTGGCACCCCCTCTCCTAACATCCACACCACACCAACGGGAGGAC
>BMAW01094568.1:0-12200 GCA_019974015.1 Nephila pilipes
TCAAATTTAAAAATATTTGTAAGATTATATAAAATAAATCCATTTACGAAGAATACCTTTCCACTACGACAATTTTAAAGGCAAGAAATGTATTGTTTTTTATAATATTTTTAACAACGATATCCTATACACAATAATGCTTAATAATGTATTATTTGAATAATATTTATTTTTATCAAAATAATAATATATTTTGCATCTTAGAAGTAATGCTGATTATTACAAAGAATTATTGAAGAGATATACAAGTATAGCCCTCTTTCGACTCTTGCTTATTAGTAGATTTTAATATATATCTTTGGTTATTTTATTAAATAAAATTCATTTGAAAAGAATGTTCTATTAAAATTTTAGAACAGAACAACATGTTGTCTTTTAACTATTTGTATGTCTTAGAAATAACTCCGATAATGACATAATGCTGATTATTTCAAACTAGTATTAAAACGATAAATATATATTCCTTTTTCAACTCGTGCTTATATGCAGATTTTAATTTATATATAGATATTTTTATTGAATAAAATTAATTTGAGAAGAACGGTCTAATACAATTTTAGAATTCAGCAGCATTGAGTCTTATAACTATTTGTATGACTTGGAAAAAACACCGATTGTGTTATAATGCCGATTACTGCAAAGTGTTATAGAAGTGACGAATATATGCCCCTTTCTCAAAACTGATGTTTAGTTGGAGATTTTAACATACACACGTCATAGTTATTTTATTAAATAAAATTAATTTTAAAATAACGTACTAATATAATTTTAAAATTGTAAAATTACTAGTTTTATAGCTATTTGTATGTCTTAGAAATAACACCGACAATGATATGACGCTGATTATTTTAAAGTACTATTGAAGCGACGAATGCGTATTCTTTTTTTAAACTAATGATTCTTTGAGGATTTTCAAACTTCTGTAATCCTATAAAATATACTTAAATTTTGAATAGAACATTCTAAGGCAATTTTAAGATGCATAGAAAACAACATAGTGACTTAAATCTTATTCGTATAACTACTTTTACGTTATAGAAATAACACCGACTATGATATAATGCTGATTATTTCAAAGAGTTATTGAAGCGATGAATATATGTTTCTTTTATTTTAACTAATACTTTTGCGGTTTTCAAAATATCCGTAAGCCTATGAAATAAAATAATATTTTGAATATAAGATTTTCAAAAAATTTTGATGTGTAGAAAACAGTATCGTGTGTCTTACGTCTTATAACTATTTTCATATCGTAGAAATAAAGCTAATTTTGATATAAGGCTGATTATTTCAAAGTGTTTCTGAAGCGACAAATATATACCCCTTTTTCTCCTACTGATGCGTATTCGCGTATTTCCAAACATCGGTAATCTTATTAAATAAAACTGATTTTGAATAGAACGATCTAAGACAATTTTGATGTATAGAAAACGGCGCCGTGTCTCACGTCTTATAACTACTTTTACACCTCAGAAATAACACTGAGTGCGGTTCAGAGAGTGAGATTGGAAACATCAGATAGCTTTTATTAGACTTCACTCGGGTTAGATGATACGTGAATTCCTTTCAATGGCCGACCATCATCTGGGGTCTCCCAGGTAGACGGTATCAATTGAAAGTTCGTCAAGAAAACTTAAGAGAGGGACGGTGCGAACATTCAGGAAAAGTTACTATTCAAGTAAATTGCTCTTCCATGGAGCAATCCGTACACTAAAAGTGCCAACCAGGTGTTTCTGGTTGCCATGACAACGCTTGTATTCCACAGCTTTTACCGAGTGTGGAGGGGAACTCTTTTCTTCCACGACCTAGGCTTCTTGAAGCTTCGCTTAAGATAGGTGGAGGGAGTACATAGAAATCAATTTACCTTTTCATTTAGGCGTAATAAGGTTCTGGGACCTGCTAAAAGGTGGGCGCGGAACAAAATGAAATAGAGTAGTTGTCCGACGGGAATGATATTGGGAGATGGAAAGGGTTGGGCATTTTTTTTTTATCCCATCCTCCTCCTTTTTAGGCTTGTGTGAAAAGATGAAAGAGAATTTTGCGTGAAGAATTGATTTGTGGAAAACTTTTATCTGCATATCGAAATCAATTTATGTGCATTTCAGTTAAAAGGGAAATTCCGCCAAGCGTAGCTTAGAAATGTAAATATCGTGTCACGTCTTATTTTTATCTAAGATTTACATTTTTTAAAAAAATTATTTATTTTCAGTTCGTATTGTAATATTCGGATAGAAAAACGAGTCTTTCTTCTTTATCTTGTCGTTTGAAATCATGTATGTCTTGTCGTAAGATATAAGTGTTGATATTTAAAAATTTGAATTTTTTGACTTGCTATGTGTATTCATAACTGTGCACATAGTTTTTAAAAATAAATATCTACTAAAAAGGATTAAACTAAATAGCTAATTATATTCAATTATTAATTTTTCAAAAATAAGTGCTGTTTTATTTTGATAAGGAATATAAGTAGATTATTAACTTAATAAACGCATTTATATCATATCTGAAATAAAAAAACATAAGAATTCAATTATTCCTTACCGATTAAAGTATGCTTATATTAAGATGATAAGATGTTCGCAATTTTCTCTTCAATAACTTCGTGGACCTTATAGTGATTTGAGAATGCACACGATTCTTCTCAACCAAAATGAAATATGACTAAGCAAATGAAATGAAGATAGAAGTGAAGTGAATTAGAGATAATGATATATAAATGAAGTATAATGGAAGGAAAAGGAGAAGAGATAGATTATAACGATTTGCTGATAGATATTTATAATTTAGATTGAAGCATCTCAAATTGGTATCATACATTGAAGCGAAATCTAGACAAAGTATTTAAGATAAAAATCGGCTGTTTGTGTGAATGATTGTATCAGATCGAGTGAATTAGACAGCTAAGATTTTTTTTTAGTTATTATTTTATCCTAATTTAGAATTGATGAGTTAAGTGGGACTTGAGAGAGAGCAACATTATCTATATCTTTCAGTGGTAAATAAAGTATTTTAGCTTGTTCTTGCGTGCATTCAGTTGGAATGTCGTATACATTAACTGTTTAATTAAAAAGCACAATAGGCGTTGGTTTAAATAATGAAGGGTGGTATTTATAATATTCCCCTGATTTTTGAGTAAGTAAACCTAAAGTCTTTAATATCTTAATATTAATTAAGATATCAAGACAACATATTCGTAGAAGTAATGTGCTTTTCAATTAGATTTTTGTTCTGAAACCTACAAGTAGTGTTGTTAATTTACTAAAGACAGAAAACATTGCTTGTGCAATCAAATCCTGTATTACTTCTACTTAATCAAATATTAAGATTTATATTTCTAAACTGAACATCGTTTATTAATAATAATTTTGTTCCCTAGAATATTGAGTTAAATTAAAATTTTACAAATATTTGCATGTGTATATTTCTGTTATTAAATAAAATCGCGTATTTTAAAATTAGAATTAAATAGAAATTGCCGAAAACGTGATATTTTCCTTTCATGAATATGTATAACATACAAACAACATGAAAATCCATATGCTTTAGACTAAAATACCGTATCGAAAACTAAGATTTTCAGATAAGGCGTTTTAAAAATAAAAGTAGAAAAATAGAAAATAAAACGTTTCCCGTTTCAGTGATGATTTATAAAGCAATTTGTTTATTAATGGAAGCCTGTTTATTTTAAATATTCTTACTCTTTTCAGAAAATTGCTTATCTTATAAATTTCTGATGAATTTTCTCTATTCAGTATGTTACCTATAATACATAAATGTTCAAAATAAACATATATTTGCATTATAATAACACCTGTCATCAGCTCTTAACAGGTGTAGTTTCATAAAATAATTTCGTTCTACTTTTCCCTCTTCTTTAACTCACTAAAGGAGTTATTCTTATTGTTCATTCTAGTTGGCTTTTAATTTATACAATCCTTGCGCTCGTAAAATTTGTCAAATCAGCATGATCCACACATGAAACCCGCAAGATAATCCCTATACATTGGAATTTGTGCATCAAAATCTCAGAAATCCTTTAATCCAAAACCACATGATCTAAGACTCCTGCGTATAGAATTCGTAAAAGTAAAGTACTCTTTCATCAGCCTCAGATTCCGATCACTTCAATTTTCAATACCTATTACATGAATATGAAAGACAACCAAGCACTGCGTTCATCCTCATAAAATATATCTCCACCTAGTAATGATGGACTTTATTCAGGTTGAATGTAATTACATCTATGACTTTAAAGTCTATTTTACTCATCACTAAGTTCTTTTATACATAGATATCAAGAATGAAATCTTATTTAGTAATCGAAAAATAGATTTTTCATTCAAATTTTAGCTTTGGAAATTTGGTGCTATTGAAGTATTCTACAAATTTATTTCTTTGAAAAATCGCATTTTGATTTTTAAAGTATAAAAAAATTAGCTAAATTGTCAACTCATTTTTTTTACGTTTCAAATTTGTTTATAATAATTATCAGTTCATTAGTAAATGGCGTAGAGAAAATTCGTTCATGGTGCCGGACTTTTCTTCAATAAATTCATATAATTTCGGAGATACTATACCTCTTCTCTAGGTTTATTTAAACCGTAAATTCAATAAGCACTGAAATTATTATAAATAAAAATAAAATGAATTCCGAACATATTGAATGGAAGTGTAATAAATAGCATTAATAATGATGATCATTCGTTTATTTTGAATAAAATAATCTATTACATATTTAATGTCCGTGAGAAAAATTTGTTGTTAAATTTTTGGATTTATTTGGAACTTAATTATTAAAATAGTAACCAACATTTCCCCCTTTTTTAATTGCTTTAAAATGTTTTATTCTGCCAACCGAAACCTATGAAATTTGATCTATAATTAGAATTGTGGTATAAAATGAAAAACAAATGTGTTACTTAAATTCGGAAGAAATTTTAAATTCCCAGATACTTAAAGAATTTCTTAAACCACATAACTAAAGAACTTTACTAAGAATCATTTAATAATCATTTATTCTTATTTTTACGGTAGAGTCTTCCGTGTGTTTTAAAGTATATTATTTTATTTGAAACTCGATTTTTTCCCTTTCCTATTCATATTGCGTTATTAGCAAAAGAAAAATGGAAACTGTTAATAATTTAATTTTGTTTTTATTAGATTTTTATTATTTGCTAAAACTTAAGCTATTCCATTAAAAAAATTTATTTTTATAAAAGGGCAAACAGAAAAAAGACTGTTAGCATCAAATCACCCTTGTCAAATCAAGCAGAACACATAATGAAGCTGAGAATGCTAATTTCAAAATCAAAATATTTTATAGTTAGTGCTTCATAGTATTTTTTATTTTATGCATCATTGACCAAGAGTACTTCAGATATATTAAAACACTTTGTTTTGTTATATTTCAACATTCCATGTCACTTGAAAAAGGTATTTTCAGATCATAAAGTAGTTTCATAAATCCTCTCATACAACTTTAATGGTACCCTCTTTAAAGTATCCAATTATGTTTGGAATTGACGTTTTGAAGTGTAACGTATGACAGTTAATTTTATTTAACATCTGTAAAAATCTAAATTAAAACTTTAACAAATAAATGTTTCCTAAAAATATCGAAAAAATATGAACAAAAAAGATTTTTCAGTTATAGAGTGATCTGAACATATTATAATACATTCAGATATATTTATAATAGAAATATTAATAATGGGATTCATATTAAAGTTTTGATTCATGTTAACTTTGATACAGGATTTAAATGTATTGGAATTGCAAAACTTCTTAATGTTTTAATTCGACCCCTGAATCAATAATTAACAAGTCAAGTCTTATAAATATATATATTTTAATATGTCAACCAAGTTTTAAACATTTTCAAACGTAAATATTTTCTTATTACTGATATTCAAAAACTTACTCTTTTTACAAAATTCCAATTAGTCAGGAGAAATGTTATCTAAGTTTACACTTATCTTTAATAACTATAGTTATTTTATAGGTATTGCATTAGATTTCGTGATTAACTTTCCACAAAATTTTGTATCAAAATGAAAGTATTTTTATAAAGAAAAAAACATAAAGTCCTTTGGTTAACTTTTTATACAAATTGCGATATTATATTAGAAATTCAGTTTTCATCGAAGTGAATTTCTTAAAAATTTTTAATTTTAGAATCTTCATAATAAAATATTTATAGCAGAAATAATTATATCTTATTATTATTAGAGAAACTTATTAGAGAAATCAAATATTTACATTGACTATAATCTTTTACTTTCGACTTTTATGTACACATGACATATTTTTCTCAGAATCCTTTATGAACTTTACTAAATGAGATGAAAATTATAAGGAATATTTTCAAAAGCGGGCTCCATTATTTTCTTAATCTACTTGATATTCTTTACAAAATGCTTGCTTCATTATAAATACATTTCCTGAATTTCACATCGATGGAATTATATTTTTAAATGTGTCAATAGTTGTAATTAAATTAAATATTCACGGATATATATATATTCAGTTCTTATCCATTTTATATAATATATTGTTGCTTTTTACAGACGCTAAAAGAACAATATAATTCTTGGGAATATTTAAATTCTAACCATACATTATGTACCTAAAAGATATACCATTGGTATACAGTTAGAATATAAATATTTTCAGTTTGATTACATACGTTAATTGTTGCTCTTTCATTGAGAAAAAAAAACCTTTTCTGAGCCAAGGACGTAAATTTATGATGATATGCTTAACCTGAAAGGTAGTGATAAGAATTACTTTAAATATCTGTAAAAACTGTCATATTATTTAATGTAAACAAATATTTTACTTCATTTGATGAATTAATATTTTGTATTACTCGTCAATTCTATAATATACGAAGCTATTAAATAGATACTTAATTATCAGTAGGTTTATTAGGTTTATGTAAATACAATTTAAATGTACGAATTAAATTTCATTACGTTATTTTCAAAACCCTATACCTTTTCTATAGCTAACATTGATGTAAATAATCTCCAAAATAATATTTTAATGTTTTCTTGGATATATATATATATATATATATATATATATATATATATATATATAATTTATTTAATACTTATATTACCGAAAAAATCATTATTATTAAAAAAAAATTTTTCTTCTGATAGATATTTGTCCCGTATATGTGAATTAAATATTGTAATTTCTAGTGTTTAGTAGGAAAAAGTACGTTTTTATTTAAGACTAAAATTTTCTGTTTTATTTTCACACTTTTCTTAAGATTTAGAGTAAAATAGTATTAAAACAAATTCTTGGGAAAACTTGCTAGTTAAATAACTTACAAATTGACAAGAACGAAATAAGCTTTGCAACAGCATCCACAAAGATATAATTATCATTCCAATAATTATAAAGTTTCCTCTATTTTTAGAAACTATCCACATATAATATGAGAATCTCACTTGAAGGTTTCAGAATAAATTGTGGCTAAAATATTTCATCCAAATCATTGGCAAAAACTCCATAACAACTATCTGATATACCCGTTCTTTGCACTGATGAAATGAAAATCATAACGATCCAGCTTGAAATGTAAGAAATTTATAATGAGAATAAAGTTTTAAATAATATTTCGATTATTAATAAGTGAATCACAGAGGATTATCAGAATTGATCTGTTCTTTTTATAAAATAGAGCCAAATTCTCTCGTTCCACTCACCATATGAATATAGTTTCAGTTGTATCAAAGTGTTCTGTATGAAACTATTCAAATACGTAAATGAATCCAAAGTTATTACTTTTCAGCACAAATTTCAAAATCTCACCAAAATCATTTGATCAATTTACTTCTCTCAAATGGGGCAAGAAAGAAAAGCTTGCACCGTTTCGTGTGAGAGTTAACCCGCAAAGTATATGAAAATAGCATTCCAACATTATTAAGAAAAATTTTAAGAACATGGAATAAAAATTATGAAAAAAGGCATGAGTAATTAGTTCATTTCAAAATCAATAATAATTAGAGATAAAAACAAACATTTTTAAAAACAATGTTTTTATATGGTGGCAAAGGTTATTAAAAAAAATTATTGAAGTATTAGTTTAAACTGGTCTCAAATAACTAAATATTGCATTGTTAGAAAAGTAAGAACGGTTCCCAAAATTTCAGAGCTCTAGCTTTATGGGAAGTTGGTTAAATTAGCAATAGAAAATTTGATGACACACTGATACGCACACAGACAGACACACACCAAGTGAAATACATAAAAACGTTAAAACTAACTAAAATCAATTAATTCATCCGGTAAATTAAATGGTCGAAATGCAGTTTAACCCAACCGCCCTTGGCGACAAGAATTATTTGGCAGTATTTTGCCAAATGTGGCTACCCTGTTCCGTTTCACGGATTTAACGTTCAGCCAAAAAAAAACCCGCCAAATTTGGTGGCAATTTTTGAAATCACGCCTAGTGGTTGGACTAAACTGCATTATTAAAGAAAATATTAGTTAAAACTTGTCGCAAATGTCTATATATTGCATTGTTAGGAGAGTAAGAACGATTACCAAAGTTTCAGAGCTCTACCTTGATGGAAAGTTGGTTAAATTAACGATCGAAAATTTGATGACACACACACACCAAGTGAAATACATAAAAACGTTTTAAAAAGAAAAGTATTTGTATATCGATGCTGCTGCCACCTGTTGGTGGCGTAAAATTGTTAAAAATTGCATTTTCGAAAAATATTCTGCAGAAATGTTTGCTTGTTTGTAATATAATTACAGTTCACTTCAAACATTAGCTCCCTAGAACTTTTGCAGAGATACAAGGATGTGGATTTCCATAACGGACATACAAACAAATATTCAAATTTATATATGAGATAAATCGAGGATTTTTCTTTGATTATTTGATTACTATACCTCTATTTCTTGACAGCAGTGTTAAATGCGTTCTTAATTCTTATGCTGTTTTCTCTGTTGCACTCAATCGTTATCGTTTTGTAATATAAAATCATTGATTATTTTACATAATAGATTTTCATAGTACATCTGACATTTGAATCAGTTACTAAATGCTTTAGAATTAAACTTTTAACAAGATGCGAACGTTATTGTTACTTTTAATGTTAATGTATTGGCACTTTTTATTCAAAATCGAGAATACACCTGAATTCTTTGGAAAAAGTCGAAGAGCAAACTGCAGAATTTACTTTGACAAAGGCTTTCATTTAAAATGTAAAAATATATATACATTTAAAAAAATGTTGTTTGTTCAAATCTGAAAAGAATTTTCAAATGTCAATAATTTTTTTAGAGTGATTTTTGATGTTTCTTGAGTAAAGAGGCATTTATCAAAAGAAATATTTTAAACAAAATTTAATGTTTTGAAAATTTAGAAATAAATATTAAAAAGTTATATTAAGAAAGATATATTAATGAGTGATAATTTAATATAAATCTTTTGCGACTAAATTTCAGAAACACGAGTGTTTGTAAGCATTTGCGAAACGCTCTGTTATAACAATATATCATAAAAATTATACGAAAAAATTGTTCTAAACTAATTTTTAATTAGCCATTCTGAACTGTAAGGACATTTTTAACTCTTTCTTCGTAAGTATTTATTTTTGAAATTAACAGACGATAATTTGAAAAAAATGAGGTTTAAAAATATTCTATTTCCCAAGAGATATAATTTTATGTTTATTTGGATTATCCTATTTTTCTAAAGCATATATTCGATTACTCAAACAATGAGTTTTGTTCCCAAAAGTTTATACATTCGATATCAAATTCATGTTCAAATTGCATAAGTGTATGAAAAATTTTAATCGCTCTCTAGTTAACAACTAATAGGAACAGGCATTTTTATCACATAGATTATGCATCTGTGTTTGGAGAATTCGATAACATCATTATATAAAAAACAAGCTCTTATACCCTCATGAGAATTATGCATTTCTCTATTAATAATATTTCATCTTATAAATAAAAAGTATCAATTTTCCGAATAATATTGTAATAACTACATATATTAAAAAATTAAATTAGATGTTAAGGGGACTTAGTACCTTTGCCCCTTCAAAAATTCGATTTTTCAAAATTGTTTTCAAAAAATAGAGTTGAATGTTAGGAGCATTTTAAAGCAAACCGCGTCAAAATTCGATAATTATTACGCCCTGTGCAACAAGAAATGTAAATATCTAAAGTGGCTTGTTCTATGCAATGTAAACAAACCTCTTTTTCTCAGTTGTTATTTTCACACTTTCCCACACGATTAAAAAACATGTTTTTCATGCAGAGCTTTAAAATTTTACATGAGTGTTGTACTTGTAGATCTTTATTCTGTGAATCTCTATTCTGTTAATAGGATGAATAGATTTTATTTTATAACATGATACATGAAAAAAGAAAGTTACTAAATACAAACGTGATAAATTTTTAATTTTTCAATTTTTTTTTAAAGTAAGATAAATTTAAAATTTGAGGTTTACAGAATAAGGACATTATTTAGCTTCAATTTGGTATAAGAATTATGGTTCTACCATACATCTTTCAAATGTTATTTTGTGGGTAACGTAAGGTATGCTAATTTATTTTTTAAATTTTTGTGCGCATAGTTCATGTATAAGGAAATATATTAATTTAATAGCAAAACTTGACCCAATATTTTAAACTATACACTTTATTACACAAATTTGCAAAGTTTCATATTGAAATGAGCAAAAAGTGTTGATTTGAATCGTTGATTGAGAAGAATCGAAAAAAGTTTATCAAAATGTTCTATTTTTGATTTCGAAAAGTACTAAGTCCCCTTAAAATAACTACAATTAGCTTATCTTTAATTTTCGGTAATACTAAGACGAACGAAAACACTTCTTACCTGAAATAAATCAAACATGCAATGACAATATGCGATAAGCTTTCTTTGCAAAAACTGCTTTTCATGTTATCTTGCTGGTTTAATAAATGTATCTTATATATACAGCTTATATTGAAAAAAGTCGAGATACAACAACAATATAATTCAGGTATATGTTTTCCACTATTATATAGAACCCGTATTTCAATATTTACCAAGTGAGTTATTCTTCGAATTTCTTTCTGTGCGAAACTTATCATTGAATAGTAATGCCATGCCATTCTAAAAAAGAATGCATTTCGGAAGAACATATTTCTTCGCAGTACTGTGGTGTGGAAAAATGTGAAAACGTATCCCCAAACAATTCAAATAGTACTATTCTCAATGTTTATGTGCTTGAAGAAATTTATTGCCTATTCTAACCTACATTTCTCCATTCAGGAATTTTTTATCACTGCCGGAAGGACTGTCTTGTTCTGCATGTATCCACTATTCCTTTAATAAAAAATTTGAAGGGCTTGTCGCGTAACTTTGAAATAGGAGAAAGGTTCAGATTACAAAAGTGTCAAAATTTCTGAGATAAGATGCAACTTTTTTAAATCGTGTATTCTGAAATCTACAAGAGGTTATATTTTGAAGATCACGTTACTTGATGCGGTATTCAACAACTCCATTCAACTGCATTTGATTGACAGTTGCATCCGGCACTGTAATAAAATTTTGAAAGAATTTTTAAGCAGAATTTAGAATGAAATTTATGGAAATAAAAACTAAAAGACAAAGGCATATTTACTTATTGCATTTTGTGAGTTAAAATATTATAATAAATGAATAAATGTATTCAGGTTTTTAATAAATGCAAGTTGGATATAAGTTTCATATAAATGTAAGATAAGTAACTGTAGTTGATTGATTTTGTTGGCAGTAAATGCTACAAAAAGTAACTGAGACACGAAAATTCTTCAAATTGTGCAATTTTTCATATTGTCGTTAAACAGTAGAGGGCACTTCACTCGCTGTTTTCGTTGGTGTATTATTTGGGAAAATTTTGTAAATAGAGTGTATAATATTGTAAATTCTCACGCACGTTTAAAATTTTTAAATTGGATTTTAAAATTTTAAACACTCGTGCCAACCAAAGAGAAAAAATTTATATTTGCGGTGGCTTTTTTTTTTTTTTTAAAAATGTGACTTATTTTAAGATTTTGATACAAGTTCATCTAACTTTATTTCAACTATATGGTAATATCTTACATATTAGGAAGTGTGTCTGTTTTCTATAAAGTAAGCATAATTTTTTTCCTAACAAACACTCACAAATTTTAAATGTAACACGATATTT
>BMAW01094568.1:12210-22319 GCA_019974015.1 Nephila pilipes
TATATATATATATATATATATATATTGATGCGAATAATATTAACAAATTACGAAATAAATTTAGATTCATATTAAACCCTATTTGTTTGTGTTTCACATTTGCACATTTTAGAGTTTCAAAACAATGTTACTTGTATTCACTCATTTTGTTACACAAAACCTTTAATTAAAATTTATCCGACTTCCAATGAGTAAATCCTTTTTATTATTTGTTCAGTTAAAGAAACAAAGAATTAAATACTATTGAATAATCTTAAAGTAAATATATTGAACTTTTATTGTATTATGCATAAATTTTGGAAGATTTTGGATAACTATTCAAGAATAATTACTCATTATTCGCAAGAAAGACTTATTCCCTTACTTTGTTCTTATTTTCTCTCGTTAATTTCGCTATTCTTCCAGACGCATTGATTAAAATGGTATTATTTTCTACATATTAAGCTTATTAAATACTAAGTCTTTAGATCTTTTATTTTCTTATTCAGACAAACATTATTTCAAGATGCATTCTTATACATTACAGTGAATACGTTGCTTTAAAATAATATTTGCATTTTCGGTCAATTAACCTGAGTCTGTAAACACATATTTACAATAATTTTGAATTCTTACAAGATTAGATACCTTGTATTAAGAGTTCAGAAATATATGTATTAAAGAGTTATCACTCTGTTAGCGACAAAACTTTAATTATTCATTTGTATAAAAATCTTTTATATGTAGATGAAAGTATTAAATAAATATAGAATTCAAATATTTAACTATGCGCATTCATGTATATGAGGTTAAACATTAAAATTTTCAAGGCTTTTTGAATACAGCTATGGATATTTAAATTAAAATCTTTGAAATTAGCTCAAGTTATTTGTAATCGTTAATAAAAGGTTTAGTAATATTTTTAATTATTTTAAGAATATTACTGATAGCTTTTCAGAAATTTATAAAGAATAATTTTCTTTTCATGTAATAGATCTTGCTTTTCGTATAATTGACACAAAAAAAAGTTCGATTACTGAATATATATATCTGTCTTTATTCTTTCTAATTTTTGAGTTATCCAAATTTATGAAGGATATTAATTTTCAAATTAAATATATTAATTTCTTTTAATGATGACTTATATTCTTTTTATTGAGCACGATTTAAAGAGACTACAAATATATCTTAAACATAAATATAAGATTTAGAATTATAAATAATTGCCTAATATAAGTATCATAATCCTACGAGTCATAATACTTCAGTTTGAAAATTCATGAAATCGCTGTAACTCTTATTCGAAGCAAAATAAATTTCTCAATCATTTCAATATACCATCATTTGCGTTTCACAAATATCTGTATCTTAATGTCTATTATTAGGAATCATATATCATAACTTGAGCATTTTGTTTCTTGGATGTTATTTTGAAGTAGTATCTAAAGCTGTAAAACAAATAATTTTCAAATGCTCGTCCATATGTACGTCAATGTATTTAAGTCACATCCAGTTTGTTACGCTAAATAAAAAGTAAATGAAACTTTAACACTAACTTCTTTATCTCCACTTAAGAAGAACTGCGCCTGTCACTTTATCAAATATGTCCCTTGTAAAACGATGTACTTTTGGTATCAGAAAATGAGATTCTACATCACGTCCGAGATGAAGCTTTTTAGTTGCACACGTATCCAGGTCTGTACGTATTCCTAGAACTCGTCATCTGACTTGAAAGTGATTACACAGCGCCTCCTTCAAAAGGTCAAAGATATAAGATCCTATGGAACTCAGGGTTATACAGAAAATGGCAAAGTAACTCAGCCGGTGCACAGTATCTTTCACTGCCTTGTTGTGTGAGGCCTGATGTTATAGTTGAGTACGAACCCTTTAAGGATGCCTTCGCATAATGTCAAAGAACCTGATTGAAACGTCTAACGTATTTTAAGCAGGAAATTGTTACAATTTTTTTTTAAGTTTGCAACTTTGTAACACGTAATCCGTTCATGATGTAGTATTCATAAAACTAAGGAACATTTTAAAAATATACCATTTTTTAAATGGATACATAAAGTTGATTGATTTTATTAACGTCGCACTAGAAGCAGCGTGATGGTTTTTGTCGACGAACCTTGTAATTTTGAACCATAGTCATGTGATGAGGACGACACCTGAACTAGAAATTTCGTCTCCTAATTTCCACATCATGCCACGCAGGACTTTGAGTCTTGTCAGATTAAATGTGCATTAGTCCCGGTTACACGGCGAGGCTTCAGCGGCCTCAAAGTTCGAATCTTCGACTCACAAAAACTGCCGGGCTCGAGTCCGTGACCATTACCATTAGGCTACTGCGGCCTATGTAAGGTTTAGAGGCCATTTAGAAATACAGTATTGGAGATGAAATATGGAACATATTTTACACCTTAAAAAAACAATTGATTCAGATAGAAATAAGTAGGATTTTGTAATATGCTTTTCTCTAAAGGATAGCGAAGTCAATTATAAAATAAAGGCTCCAGTGCCTTTTTACTAGAAAAAAGTGTCCCAATTTCGGGTAGTCCTTAAAATTACGCAAGGACTGTCTTAAGATTCGTATGCATCTACGAACCAAACTGGCAGGAAACAGATGTATACACTCCTAACGAGTTGTTCGCTGCATCTTCTGTAGACTTTATGACGTATGCAAAGGGAGTTCGCGGTTCACATTGGGACGGCGTAATTAGTTTTCATTCCACTAGCAAACCTTCAGGCTTCAACCTCTATTTCATACTATGACTTGGCATGACCTATGGCTGTAGTTTTTTTCCCATAGATTGCTGAAAATTCGCTGCGGAAATAACTTGAACAAGAGGATCGTGAACCATTCGGTTTACAAGTATATACACCCCTCTAGACAGCAGTTTTTTGGTACAATCCTATTTCAGCTGACTTCTTGGCGAGTTTTCAAAAATCGCGCCATATTAGCGCCAAAATCGGGTTTTTCACCACAGCGAAGGGAAAGCACGGTAGCCACATTTGGCAAAATATCGCCACCAGAAAAAATACGACATCGCCAAGTCAACTAAAATAGGATCCAACCCAGTTTTTGTCGTTTTTGACAAAGACATGTTCATCTTGTCTTGCAGAGCAGAGGATGTCTTCCGAATTGAACTCCCTCTGCCACAAAAAGCTCCGCCCACTATGACTCGCTATACTTCGATGGTGTATTGGTAGAGTGGGACATCCATACCTGTGACCTTTTTGCTCAGCGACACTCTATGGGATGGATGAGGTGATAGATGTGCTCCCACTTTCCCGTCTATTCGAAGTATATACATATCGTAAAGTAAAATGCATCCACACTTAATTTATTTCTGAGAAAACACAAAATTGTTTTTTTATTTATTTATTTAGTTTTATGTTGCAGCAGTGTCCCAATGTATATAAATGCGCATGAAACACACAAAACTTGACTATAATAAATTATAGTAAAAGGTATCATTATAATATTTGATTCATATTTCTGATTGAAATTAATTCTAGACACATTAACGGAGTGATAATCGACTCGCCTTTTTCTTCACTAACACCAGGGTTTTTTATCAATTTGTGTGAATTGCCTGAAATTACAATTTCTTCCCAACTAAAATGAAACGTAATTAAGTGAATTAGATGAAGATAGAAGTGAGATGAAGTGATTTATAGATATAATGATATATAAACGAAATATAATTCATGGAAAATGAAGGGATAGAGAGGATAACTCGCTAACAGAGAAATGTAGTTCAGATTGAAAATCTTCAATTAGTTTTGTAAATTGAAGATAATTCTACTCAAAGCAATAAACTACGTAGTTACTGTTGCCAAGAGTTTATTGAATTTAGTGAAATAATAGTGAATAAACTGATGATGATGAGTGAATGAATAAAATGAGGGAATAAACTGATAAGGTAAGATTTATTTTTTAAATCATAAATTAGGATTATGAATTTGATTGGGATTCTAGAGAGAATGACATTAGATAGTCTAAATAAATGAATAAATGAAGAATTCTGTTTTGTTGTTGTGTGTTTTCAATTAGAATTTGTTCATTATTGATTAACATAAATTAATAAGATATGGTGCAAAAGTATCGTATTGAAGCGCAGACTTTACAAATTTACCTTAAGTTTCAAAAACAAGGATAAAAATTAATGTATTTTTAACAATAACCGTTACAAACAGTATAAGTGGCAGAATATACAACACCAATTTTGAAGAAATTATCCATAGTCTTTAAGAACAGTCACATCTGTTTCTTGGTTCTTTATTAATCAAATGATAAATTTTTAAATAATATCATGCATATTACTGACATATTCAGAGACTTGAACCTACAGAAAGTAGAAATTTTTTAAATTCCTTTCCTTTGCTCATGTATTGATCGTTAATTCTTAATACATTCGAAGCAACATGAGGAAGATTGGCGACGAACATCGTAATTTTGAAAGTCGATCAAGTGGCGAGGATGACATCTTAAATGGCATTTCCTTCTCGATACTTCCACACCCACGTGAGGACTTGGAGCCTCGATAGATTTAAATAGAACCAGACTCGTTACACGGCTGGTCTTAACTGGCATTAGAAATCGAACCCACGGTAAAAATGGCAGCCATGAGCTTGTGATCATTACCATTAGCCACCCACAGCTCTTTTCTGAGGAAACTAAATGACAACGAATTTGGAATTTTAATAGAATCTAAGAATTAATTTATTTTATCATATTTGCATAAATATTCAGGATTTTAAAATATTTTAATATCACATAAAATCTTACTTTAAGATATCACAGAAAATCTTACTTTAAGATATCACAGAAATGAAATAGTGGCCCCTTAATAATATGAAAGCTATTCAACTAAATATTGTTACCATATTATCTCTAATTCAAATTATAAAACTTAAATTAACTTCCATTTCATTGCAAATTAATTAACGTTACCAATATTCTCCATAAGAAGTTTTAAATGAGGATAACCAATTAGTTTTAATTAATAACATCTTTTCTGAAAAATATTTCATACAAAACGAAAAAACGTAAGTCATTTGAAATTTTTCTTCCACTCTGAAAGATGCAGCTCTCTTGAGACATATGTTAACTTACTATATGCTTGGGTTTAACATTTATAGTAAGAAAAACAGTATTACTGGTATGTCTGTTGATTACAAAAAGGGTATGCGAAGTAATTAAGAGTGAACGGGAACCCGGAATCTTCTTCTTCGAATACATTACAACCTATTACAGGCTACAGCCATCCCAATAAACCTCCTCTAATGATTCCAATCAGATGCTATGGATCGATTTTTTATGTCTTAAGATCTATCTTTTAAATCCATATAAAAGGGAAGGTTTTCTTTTTTCTGATGCCCTTCACTATTGCTAATGTCACCTTTTTAGCATGACCTGTTTTCTCACATCTAATAATATATCCAACCCATGTAATTTGATAATATTTAATAACGAGCAATTATAAGGTGTTTATATTTTCTATATATTTCATGGTTATACAAAATTCAACGATTATTCTCTATGATTGGGACAAAAATTTCGGAAAATTTTTCTTTCAAATACCAAAAGTATATCCTCATATGATTCTTTATTAGTAGCTTGCTCTCACTACCCTACTATATAATATTTCGGAAAAGATCCCGTTACATAAAGTATTTTCATTGAATTTTAATATTAAAAGAAAGAAGTAATTAATATTTTAATCAATAATAAATGGAATGAAATTATATCCATGTTTTCATTTTTTTGTTCGTTATTAGCACTTATGAAATTCAAAAATTCATCAGCGGAATCATTTTATCCTTTATCCGAAATCTAGGATACTTAAAAGTCCAATATAAATATTCTTAACGCAACTGAGATGTCTTCGAAAAAAAAAAGCTTATTTTGTGCAAAATTGAAACACTCATTTTTAAATTAAAAAGGATTTTATGCAAGATATACCATTGAACTATCTGTTGAAGGTTATTGGATCAGAAATTATGATGTACATGTGTATTCAACGTTGCACATTTCTGCGAAGACTGTTGCGTATTTGGTTCACACAGTAGTAGTTTTGAGCTAGTAGACATGACCGATCAAATGGCGAGGAAATTTACTACAAAATCTAAGTCTTGCAGATTTTGATCTCCAAGTATTTTTCAAAATCGTTGATTTAACTGGCATCAATGCCTGGATTTTGCACAAGCAAACGAAAAGGAGAAAATATCTCGAGACAAGAGTTTTTTACTCCAGTTAGCAGTAGAACTACTTTTCTAATCTTCTACAGATTCTTATCAACGTAAGACGTGTCAAATAAGATATTGTAACGAAAATAAAATCATCAAAATCTGTTCTAAATGTGAAAAATATGTTTGCGGAAAATGTACAATGGAGACATCCTGTATATGTAAAAAATGCGATGAGCAATGAATTAAAAAAAAAATTATTCTTTGTGTTTGTAATAGAAATTGACAATACATAATTTTGTTTAATTGTAATAAAGTTAATTTTCTTTCTAACATCCATATGCCTTACATTCAATCAGGAAACACAAACTCCGGTTATTTGACCAGCTATGGTAGAAATAGATAAGTATTAAGTGTTGATATGTTTAGTGTTAATAACATAACATTTTATAAAATGCACATAATTGATGTCTTAAAATTTAAGTACACCTATTTTTAAATTTTTAAGTTGTTATTAAAATTTCTCTCAATTGTTATACAAATATTGTGTAATTTTAAAATTATGGAGGTGTTTATTAGAAAACTTTACATTCAGAGACTATAGATAGTGAGATTCTGAGTACTTCTCTTTAGGTATATCTTGCATAAAATCCTTTTGAATTTATAGTTCCAAAACCTTGCTGAGCAATTACAGACGTAACATTTTATACACACTTAAAAATACTATTATAATTACAAAATTTGAATTCAATAAAAAAAAATTAATTAAATTTACCTTTATCTTTAAACGAATATGATGCAATACTTTAAATTTATGAGTTTTAATTAGAAAAAAAAATTATATTCATTATACCTGAAAAAAATTCTATTTATAATGTAGGAAATATCAGCATTATAGTTAGAATTTATTATAAAAAAGTGTATCAGAATCCTAAAGCATAGCATTCTGAGAACGACGCAAATACAGAAATATTTTTCTATACATATTTTTTTGCTCAAAATTTCAAAAATCAATTTACTAGCGTTCTATTTGTCAAATTTTAATAAATAATGCATCTGTGGAATCAGAAGAGCGCCCTGTATTTCTGAAAAGAAGTTACAGATATGAAACATCTATACCACGCACTCTATTTTAACAGATACATTTCATTGAAAGTAGTTAATTAAACTACAAGGGAAAGTTTTGATACATTTTATCTTAATTGAAGGCTTAAAACGAAATTCATATCAATTTGATTCTTTCCAGAAGTATATATGTCTAGACACTAGTATAGACAATTTTCTAAACAATAAATAGAGAAAGTCGTAGTGAATTATTTCGTGAAAGTATTGTTATTAAAGTTACATAGTTAAGAACGCACAAGGCATAATGAATTTTTAAATATTTATAATAACTAACTTTTGACAGAATGAGAGATTCAATACCAGGATACTGAATAAAGGAAATACACCAACTATAAAATGGTGAAATGAATGCGTTAAAATTTCAGAGCTGAGATCAGATATGAAAGAGTATAACATAGAACACAATAGATATTCGTAAAATCAAAGCAGTTTGAAAGTATATAATATAAAAAAGCAAAATAATACACATTTGAATTTAAAATTCGTGATATTTTAATTGAAATTTTAGACAAACATCTTTTAGTTTCGAAAAAGTGGTATGATATAGTAGATTACAAATACCAGGTGAAAAGTCATTATTTCAACGAAAGGAGTTTGAACAAATGTGAAGGAACTTAAATCTTTAAAAATACACTCATGGACAAAAAACAATTAGCGCACCAAGAAGGAGTCGTCAAAATGAAACGAAATTTTACATACAAAATGACTACATTAATATAAGTAAATGATTAGGAAATCAGAGAAAAAGGATCAGTTATTTCAGAAAAAAAGGCAAAAGAACAGAGGATTTAATACCCTGTTGAACCCCCTGTAGGGCGAATGCACGATGCGATACGATCCGGCATTGAGGCATACAAGTTTTGTATGATGTCCTGAGACATTTCCTTCCATATTTGATGTAACCTTGTCTCTAGTTCGTTCAAACTCGTGGGATGCCCAACTCGCCGTCTCAAATGATCCCAGATATGCTCAATTGGACACAAATCTGGGGATCGGGCAGACCAAGGAAGGGTAGTAACAGTGCGGAGATAGTCTTGCGGTACCCTTGCCATGTGATGTCGAGCATTGTCTTGTTGAAAATGGCTCCTGGGAGCCGTTGCACGAGTGGCAACACATGTGGTTGCAGAATATAATGGACATACCGCTGGGCTGTCATGGTCAATACTAGGGGGTGACCGTGTATTGTAGGCAATGGTACCCCATACCATCACACCAGCTGTGGGAGCGGTATGTCGCTGTAAAGCAAAGGCAGGATTGAGGCGTTCACCACGGGGTCTCCACACACGAAGATTGTCATCACTGCTGAGATTGAATCTGGATTCGTCGCTCAAAATGACCTGGTTCCAATCTGCTGCAGTCCAGTTTCCTCCGGCACCACTCCAAACGGAGGCGTCGATGGATGGGTGTCATGGGCAGCACACGTAATGGTAGGCAGGTGCCTTCGTATGGTTCGAGAAGACACAGGGGCTCCTAATGAAGGTGCTACCTGTGCCTGGATGGCGGCCGATGATGCAGTTGGCTGTACGCGTGCCTTTCTTATGATGTGGTGGTCTTCTCGACGGCTGGTCTGTCGAGGGCGTCCTGAGCCTGGTCTTCGTGTAAATGACATCTCTCTCTTATCCACTGGTCCCAACACCTCCTCACAACACAATCAGAACGACCTAATTGACGAGCTACTCGCCTAGCTGACCACCCAGCTTCCACCATGCCGATGATTCTCCCCCTCTCAAACTGTGACAGATGCTCATATTATCTCCGAAAACGGCGTAATGGCATGTCTACCTCATCTCATCCTATGTAAACGATTCAGCACACTTAAACAAGCTTTGGTTATCTGTTTTATACTCCACAGAGAAAGATGTTAAACGCTATCTACCGGCTATACGCGCACTAATGTTTTTGTCCATGAGTGTATATCAACATATATATTAGCTAGAGTGATAACTATCTGCTTCTCCCTTCTCCCATCCAAAAGTTAGTGACTCTATGGGAGGTATGCACCGCAATGGAAGATAGTAAAAAAATAATTTCTCCAGCCCCCCCCCCCAATTAAGGCGGCAGATGAAAAAAGAAAATGTTAAATTGACAGACCTGATGGAGGCAACGAACGCAGACTAAAGGAAGGCGAATGAGTAATATTTAAGTAGATGGAAAGGTGAAAGATGTATCTTCTAATAATTTTCTGCGTGATTCTGCTTTAGGATGAATATCTTCTCATTTTAAATAATTGAAATAACTGTTATATTTACTAATCACTACAATTCAATTTAGCAAAACTGTTAAAAGACGTGTTCCTTTCTAGCAGTTTAAATCTCACATTTATTGCATTTAAAAATTTATCGTAATGGTGCAAATATTTACTTTACACCTGCTAACATGTGTTAATTTTTTTAAATCCAAATATGCAACAAAAATATTATTTTTGTTATGTAAATACAGTGTAGTATGGATTCATCTGATTAAAAAAATTTGATGCGTTCGCTACTATTTTTATTACACCCTTTTGTGCAATTTTACTTCATTCTAACACTGCTACTATTTCTATAGAATTCCCATTCATTTCCCAAAGTTGGTTAATGGAAACAGGCTAAATTTTGAAGTGAACTGAATATTCCTTCTTTTGTCTGTAAGGCTCCTTATAAAAGTAGTCTGCGGAAGAGACAAAGGAAGGGATTATACTTGTATTAATTTAATACGCAGGAGATTGAGATATGAATAATTTTATTTCATTGTATTTTTTGCTGATGCTGAATCACAATTCCTGAACCTGGATTTAGATCATGACGTTAATTAAATTTTAATACAACTAGCAT
>BMAW01094576.1:0-12860 GCA_019974015.1 Nephila pilipes
CTGTAGTTAAATGAATCGATGGTGTAACGATTTCTGCTGAAATTCTTGCAGAATCGAAGCAATATTTAAGCAGTCGGCGTGCACTTTTGAAAGCAGTTTTCGTTTTGGATGATTCGAATGCTTCGAGGGAAGCACTTCCTCCCAATCTGGTATTTGCTTTCATACTCCTATCAGAAGACTTGGGGGGAAAAATTTGATTATTAGCAAAAACCACAAATTTTAATTTTCACAATGAAATATTATTCAATTGATTTAATTAAAACTTATCTAGATATTTATTATAAATATATGACTGTCACTCATAGGAAAAATAGCAATGTCATCAATATGTGCTTTGCAATACTGAAGGTGTTATCGTAAATCATTATTTATTGACCTTTGGAATAACAGCCGCTTTATATACTTTTAATATGAATAATGTCCCTTTTTACTAATAGAGAACATTATTATTATGATATTTAAATAATGTTAAACCACAACTCTGTTTTCCGAGATGTATTTCCATATACTTCTTCAATATATCTAAAGGTATAATTATGTGAGCAGCACCAATTTCATTGATTACACTGGTTGTATTTTCCAGTGAGGTTAATTTTCTTTCAGCAACGGGCAGTAAACGAATTTTATGTTCCCCAACATTGGCAACTTGAATTTTCCCAGAAAATAATGCAGAGAGTTTACCTACAAGTTCGCTTAATTCCAATTGTACTTCCTCTTTTAGAATGCTTAAGTCTACTTCGATTTTATTTTCATTTATCGATAATATTTTAGCGTGATACTCTATAATACTCTTTTAATTTGAATACTGTATTCTTTCAAAGGAAAGAGTATATAGATGAGTGAAACCATTTTGGGAATCTCTAACGTACAAATTCTTAACTTTTTATCATAATTTTATTAATAATTTAATGAAGAGAAAAAATTTGTAATCATATTTGTTCATCACAATAAAAAGAGAATGTTAATTTCAATTAAATATGCTTTAGTTAAGTAAATATTTAAGATTTGATTTATAACATTTTTGTTTCATAATTTTATTGAAGTGTTCATAACTTATGTACAGATAAAAATTTATTATTCTAGTAATTGTTATATGTTATCATACGTAAAATTCCAAATTTTTCGTACTCAGAAAACTTCTTTTTAGCACAAGGCGATACACATTCAGATGAATTGTATTTATGTGTAAAAGATTGATTCTATTTTACTCATTCTTCCCATAATAATTGCATAATTCTGTCAATTTTGAGATACCATTAAATATTTAAGATCTTAAAATTTTCAGTAACGTTTAATATTATAAATTTCAGTAAAATTAATTTCACTGTATAGAAAAGTTTGTATTCCAAGAATTCCGAATGGCACATGTTCAATTTCAAAAATTGTAAATATTATGTTTATTACTCTACATTTTAGACATCTTACTCGTATGACTTGTAAATGAGAATAAGCAGGAAAAATTTAAGCTTAAATTCAGAGAATATGTTTAAATTTTAAAGAACTTGATAATCTATATATTCCTTTCATATTTTGATTCAGAGTTAAATATATGATTTGCAGGAAAAATGTTTGAAGTACATTAGTGGAATCTATGCCTGTAGTAGATTAAAAGAATATTGAATTAGGATGTATTTAATTATTTATGTGATTGCACCCAAAAATTAATAGTGTTTATTATAATTTCACTCATTAATCAAGACCAAAGTGCTGATTGTATGCGAAATGTGAGTGTTACATATATTATTCATAATATGATATTTATTCTTGAAATAGTGTCATTAAATATTGAAAGATTAATTTCATTAGAATAATTAAATTATAATTTATCCGATACTTATTTTAATGCAATAATAAGTTTAATATTAATTAAAGTAGATTATAACTTATTGAGAAATCTATATTTGAACTAAAAAATCAATGTAGATTGATTAAAATGATTGTGTATTTAGCTTTATTAGGCCAAAGAGAATTTCCGCAAAAATTCAGTATAAAAGACCATGTAATATTTCTCTGTTTCGTAGTGTCAGCTTTTCTAAAATCATTGAAAATGTTGTTACATAAAAATAATATTTATAATCTATTGAAACATTCACACGTGCTAACGTTTTCTAAATTTAGTTTTCGTAAGGTAATATGTTTTATGAAAAATCATCTTTAATTCCTATTACAAAACAAGAATTAGAATGAATACATCTCTAAGCTATCTGAGTTTATTAAATGAGCTTAGCTTTGTTAAATATTTTGTTGTACATAAATGGTTCATGTTAGTGTCAAAAAGCGAATTCGTAATTAAGTAACAATTTGAATAAATACAATTTTCCTAAATCATTTTAACTTAACTAAAATATATATTTATTCGAATAGATATGCATTATTAAACGTCTTATAGTTTATTTTATTTAAATGCATTTAGAACTACAAGCAATAATATTAGAGATAAATACATTTCAACTGCATCTGAAACTTGTTTATACTATTGAATAATTTAAGTATGTAATACTTTCCCAGATAAATAACTTATTTCGTAACACACAAGAAATGTAAGACAAAATGTAAGACGAACTAATTAAAAAATACATTTGCTACTTTTGTTTTAAAAAAACTATACAAATACTACAAATGCATCAAGAATTTACAACAAAAGTAAATATTAACTCTACTTAGTTAGATCATACTCTCAAAATTGCGATATTATAAAATCCATAAATAATAAAATTTAATATTATTTACTGTTCAAAAACGATACCATGTTGTCACGGACGTGTATAAAATATGTTTCAATACACTATTTTCAACTGAAGTTTCAATGTCATGCGCCTTGGTTTGACCGACAGATAATTAAGGAGTTAAAATTTTGTTAATTATAATGCATCGTAAATGGCTAAAAATACATTTAACACTAACATATAAAATAGTAAATCAAGTATTTGCAATTACTGTATTATTTTTCTTAAGAGGGGCATTTTCATTATTTAAGACAAACAAATTCTTTAAAAAATCCTACTTTACAAGTAAGTTTTGATTATATTATCCATAAATTTCTCAACCCTTACAAAATCACTGATTGCGTACAAGAAAAATGTTGCTATGAAACTTGAAATGAAAATTTTGAACTTTCAATTTGATATGACTAAATAAAAAAAGTAATTTTTATAGCCCATTTGCTAAATATATCAAGAATTTTTCCACAGATCTGTAGCTAATAATATAGGTAAACATACATGAAAAGTATTTTTCTAATCTAGTTGAGTTTGGTGGGAAATTAGAAAAGAGTCAGTGATATGATGAGCCGTATTTCTACTACTTTTTTGCAGATAGTTATATAATAGGTTTTCCACAAACTAGCTTTCCTAATCAATTTTCATAGAAACAGTAGCATGTTGCACAAAATAATGTAGACAAGATTAAATATAAATTTATAATTAAATTAAAATAAATTAAAAGTTAATCGATATAATTATTTTAATAAGATATTGATGCAGAATCATTGTATAACTCACTTGAATGTCATGAAAAAGATGAGAAATGTCTTTTATTTAAATCGTTTGAAATTATAGCTTCAATTTGTTTTTAAGAAATGTTAGTTTTTGCAAATTACTTTAGAAATCATAAATTTAATTTTTATTTTCTTATGAATACAAATATTAGTACCTGAGTGTTTTCATGAAAAGAAAAAATAATTAAACCGAGACATACTTTTTCCAAAAATATGAAGAAACAAATGAAAACAATATAATCAATTAAAGTAGTCACATAGCGTCATATCAAAATAGTTATACATTGATTTTAAATAAAAATTATAATTTTGTTTTAAAACTGAATATTTACTTATATTTTATTATAAGCTATTGGAGGTGCTGCAAAAATATTATAATTTGAAAGAAAGCACTGATTTCTTTCAACAACGTGAGAATTACAAAATATATATTTCAACTGAGGAGAGAACTATACACAGTATGTGAGAGAACTAAATTAGCTTATCCACAATTAGTCAACAATGAAAATACGAAGTTTTAAGTCTTAAAAGAGTCTAAAACAAATATAATTATATTCCTTAATACATATTATCATCTAATTCGCATTAAGAAAAATAAAATCTCTACATGAAAATAAAAACCGGTAAGAAAAAGTAAAAAAAAATAATAAAGATCAACTAAACCTAACCCACTTTATGTGAAAAAAGTAAGAAAGTACACTACGAAAAAATGCCGAAGGCGTCTTGAAAACAGGGTTAGAGCACTGTTGAGTACTTGTATTTCTTTATTTTTACGTGTTTTTTCCTTTCTGTCATCAGAACTACTGTGGAAGAGCTTGTTTTTAGTTTCCCCATCGGAAGAATTTCGCAATAGCTAATGGAGACGGAGTTATTGATCTTGAGCAAAGGAAGAGTGCGCATCGAAATACTCCAAAATATATCATGATCAAATGTTTATCCCTAACCTTAGTTGTTAAGCCATACTGTCAAATATATAGAAGCTAACCCGCAGTTTTACGCTCACATAGTAACAAACCCTACTTGATCTTTGAAGTCATGGATAAGAGGAAATGGAGAAAAAAATGTCTCTATAAGTCATCTTAACCAGAATTTCTGTAATAAATATAAGAGCTGTTCTGTACTTGCTTTGTTTCGTATGAATTCACCGTAGCATTAGCTTTTAAAAAAGCTATAAAATGTTATTTGATATCGACTTTTTATGTGTCTATATATTATTATATTATTTAGAACATTATTACATAAATAATGGTTGAAGAGTAAATACTTAAGTAATTTAAATATTTAAATGAAGTGATAACTCAAGTTAGTGAGTTCTCAAATTCGTAGGCATGTAGGCAAAATTAAAAAAAAAATTCATCGAATTAAAAGTAAAATAAAAACATTTTAACAAGCTACATAAAAAAAAAAAAAAACTAGCGATGTGATAACATTACCAAATTTGGAAATGTGAAAATTTTTGTATTTTAACGGGAGAAGGGGGGGGGGAGGAGAAACATCCAATAATTTCTTTTCATTTATATCTTATATTTTCTGCAGCGTTTTGTAGACTAAAAGAAAACAACAACATGAAAACTATCCAACCAAATAATGAAAGAAAAATGCTAAAAATTATACAGCAAAGAAAATGCTACGTTCTTTCTTACGACCTAAAAGTTGAAAATTCTGCTAAAACTCTGATTACTGATAAAAAAGAGTAATAAGTTTTATACACATAAAAAAGTTTTACTGAATGAACTTTGTTATATACTTTGGGATGCGGCAAAAATCATGCAATAACAACAACAATCCAAGCAACATATTTTAAATCTTCGAAGTAGCTATGGATAGAAACTTAAGATTTCATGTAGCTACGGATGCTACAAAGTAAAAGTAGATACAGATTACGGATTGACTTGAATAAGATTTTCCTTTCCCTCTTATTTTTTATAAATGTTTTTCTTTAATATCAGATGTTTTATATCTAGCAATTGTTCTTTTGCTAATCCTAGCTGACTTTTAGATTCAAACTGTACAAAAATGAACAAAAGCCTAATGTCTTAAATTTAATATTGGACATTGTTTAATCATGTAAATTAAAGTCTTTATCTCCACTGCTGCGCATAAAAGTTTTGTTACAACCGAAAGAAATATACTCGTGTTTTTAAAAAATAATTGTTACAAATGTAATAACTACAACACATGTCTTCTAATTACTTTGAATATATATATATATATATATATATATATATATATATATATATATATGGGTGTGTGTGTGCTTACATTTTGATACGAATTCCTACACTGGATAGCACCACGAACGTGATCTCTACTTTGTGACCTCATTCCAAGGAACCCACATGAGAACCGGCAGACGCGAGGGTGGAAAGACGTGTGACCTGATAGCTTTTTAATATGTCTAGCCAATAGTTCTGTTTTAACTTTTTAAATACTGTGCAATAATATATTGTTTAATTAAATGCCATCTAAAAATCCGCTATGTTTTTGAATCCAGAAAAACCCTAGACGAAACCAACGACCCATGCACCCCCTTTCTGTAGTTAGAAATCTACATATATTAGGATTCTACATATATTGAAAATTCAACAGGTAAATTTAAACGCCTTTAATTAAATCACACCTGCTCTAAAAATATATTTACATTGCACAATGTACTACAAATGATTAAATAAAATGTATGAGTAAAGATAATTTTTATTATTGACGAAAATAATTCTGATATGTTACTGGTGACATTTTTAAAACTATTTATGTAAGGATTTCTATCCTCAACTGAACAATGCATTAATACTTCTTAGTTCAGATTAATTAAATTTGATTTTTTTATAAACCATTCTAAATTGTTTCTCAATTAGAAATGTATCTCCATGGAAATGTTCAGTAATTATGATTTTATCATATAATTCTTGATTAATTTTTCATAATTTTCTTATTAGAAATTGATGTTGTCTTATTCGCATATTAGAATTTTTGATTATTAAGACACTACTGCGCACTAAGCAACACTATTCCTATTGACGATAGAAATCGTTATTTTGAATGAAGGTCAAACAATAAGAACGGTACACGTACCAATACTCCACTCTGAAATTTTTCATAGTACTCAAACTTAAAAACTCTGTGATCTGATATATTTAACTTGCAACACGAAGAATCGTTTGTGGAACCAGGACTTGAATCGATTATTCAACTGAAACAATGCCGTCAGCGGATTACTGACTGCGACCAATCGACTACCACTACTACTAAATAGGTCCTATTGTAAAAGTATTAAAGATTGAATTTACTTTTGACGTAATATAAAAGCATTTCACTGACATTTTTTTATCTAATAAGTTTGAATGAACGTACATGTAAAATTCCCTCTTTAATTGTTACAACAAAATTCTGTAGCAAATTAAGATATATTGTTCCTTCCTTAATCAAAATGAACCCATTTTAGCTAAACAAAAATATTTAATGTGATAAACTGAAAATAATAATATATTTATTACAGTTAATTATAAAATAATCGCTTTAATGGTGGAGTTGGACTTAAACGAAGTTAATTCATTTTAGCTTCAAATTTTGTACGTTTTTCTTAGGTTATTTTTATTTTATATGTATGCATATATTAATATTTAATTTCAGAAACTCAGATTTAATAATGCATTTTCAAAGTAAATTATATGTGACTATTTAAAGTACCCGTTTTTCGCAATTGTGGTTTAAAAAAATGAAACCATGATGTTTGAATTTTTAGAATACAGGATAGAACATGTGTTATCAAATTTGTGACGTAATATTTTCCAAAACTATGCGTAGTTGGGCAGTAATTTACTTTAATTATGGAGAAAATTAATGAAAATTCAAAAACTCGTCCATCAAGAGTATAGTTAAAAACATATATGAAATGCACTCATCGATATTTTCCTAATTATCAGCCATCTGGAGGCTACGTTATCTCTTATGTTTTATCGTATACACATAAGAAGCAAAATGTTGTGCAGATATTACGGTTATAATGCCACAAGGTATTATATTTATGCATTTGTCGTCTATATGAAGAATATCAAATGTATATAAAATTCTATTTTTTCATTTACACATATATACGAAATAAAATTTAATGTTTCGGATAAAGCTCTAGATGATACCAAAAAGCGCTGATTCGCTTTTGGATTCATAGATGTTTTCGTTAATTGGATTTACGAAATGTCACTATCACTGTTATGAGACTATAATGCGCTACAATAATAGATTAATTATTCAGGACATACACGTATGTGGTAATATACGTATATCTTCAAAGCAGTATACGATAATTTGAATGATAATTTAGATACAGGAAATCGATAAGATATATATTAATTGTGTACTAAGATATAATAATGCCTGTTTGCAATATATTGAAATGGAAACCTATGTTACTGTGAAAATATAACTATTTTCCAGAGAATAAAATCTATGTGAAAATACAATTGTTATATTATGAGAAAAGTAACATAATGTACACTTGCATATGTTGAATGAAATAGTGATAAATAACACTGCATGATTTGAGCTAGTTTATTAAGCAACACAAATAACCAAACAAAACTTTTGAAGTACACTTGAGTCATACAATACACATGCAGTGTAATGGTACTATCTAAGTTGTTTGATATTTTTTTCCTTTTAATGTGTAGCAGCTCAGCTATAGCACACTCATAATTGTCAAAATACTTCAAAGAAGAATTTTTGAGTATTTAACATTATAAACATATTTTTTCTCAAAATATTACTATTTTAATTTATCATTAAAGTATTTATCTCATTTATATTTCTAATATAATTGCAATAATTTTCTTTGAATATATTCATGTATTTTTAATCTCCGAGATTTCGATTTAAATCGATACTGACCTTAATTTTAAAAAGTTTCTTTTAGCAATTAGAAAACTGGTAAAAAAAAGAACTCTACTAGCAACTGGTAAAAAAAGAACAACTGTTTTGGATAAAAAATTTCCGCACACATACAAGAGATTGATGTATCTATGATCAATGTAAGGGTTTTTTGTGAGAAGACTTAAAATTTAATGAAATTGTGAGATGATTAAAATTTTTTAAAAAAAATGATATTTTGGGACAACTGAACGATTCTCCTTTTTTTCTGAGTGATATTTTATATAGATTGCAGACGTTGTACGATAGAGACGACCAATGATTCAGTCTATAATTCCATAAGAATATCGACTTTCAAAATATTTTACTAAAAATTCTACTGTCCTTTCAATTTCGATGTTAAAAAATTAAAGTTCCATTTTTAATTTAATATTATATTTAAAAATAAAAGTAATAAATTTTCCTTTGATATATGTGGAATAAAAAAGATATACAATTCAGAGGCAATAATATGTAATTTATATAAATTACTATTCGATTAAATGTTTAAATGATCAATTGTACATCAATTACAAATTACTAATTCAAAATAATTTTATTTCAGTATCTTAGTTAATGATAAAGATTGAGGTTTTTCTAAAAATTGTACAATGGAAAATAAATTAATCCTAGTAAGAAATAATTATTTCTATTAATACTTAAATTGTTCACGGTTTTCTACAGAAGTTAATATATAGGTCTTATATTATCCAAACTTGTAATGATTTGGTTTGAAAATAGTACATGAAAGTAAAACTTCCCATCAGATTAAAGTTCATGAAAATATAACATGAATTGAAATATTTTTTACTTATTCTTTATAATGACACTTTAAAAATTTATTATAGAACGAAAATAACTAAATATATTTTTTCTAGATCATTTTACGAAAAACAGTTTTCCAGCACTTTTTATCAATGCTCAATACCCTTATTTTATGCATCAATGGAAATTAAAGCATTTGGGAAAAAGTATCTTTTTAGTTCATTGATAGTGTAGCCAATAATTTTTGTACTTTGATAAATAAAATTATTCACTCGTTATATTCATGAGCATTAAATATTTTTTAATATTATTTGATAAATAGGAAGTTTTTAAATTTTCTTTTGAATATCTTGCTAAAAACATATGCTTAAGAGTTGTATTAATAGAAATTTCGATTTTGAATAGTTTTTAGTTTCTTGATTAAATTTCTTGATATAGTTTCTTGATTAAATTTCTTGATATAGTTTCTTGATTAAAAAAATTACATTTGTAAATAATTTTTTCACTAAATTTTTCATATACTTATAAGTGTATTAAAACATTTCGAGAGTTCGTAGAACATTATTACGCATTTGTAGCATTAATAATATTTATTAATTTATGCCTGAAATAAGTATTGATCTTTATTTGAAAGTGTAGATGCTTGGGTTATAAATAATAATTAATCAAGTTCAGTACTTTAATTAAATATGCATTACCCTTATGTGATCTTCTACAATAAGGTGAAAAATATTTGAAAAATTAAATCAATATTAAAATAAATTTAGTAGATAATTTGACGAACAATTATAATAGAGCGTGTAGGGAATATCAATTTAATTTTAATAAAATTAAAAAAAAAAATATTTAAGAAAAGATTTCGCTATGGCCTGTCCTCTCAGAAAAAAATATACTTATATAGAATAATTCAAATTTATTGTTAATTATATGTTTTATTGTTAGTTATTTTTAAATACTTATATTTTGTTAAGTACTTTAATTTTATAGTTAATTACTTCGTAGTTGAAATTGGTTATTTTATACGTTTCACATTTTTTGGAATAGATTTGTTAAATTAAAATTTTGAAACAAAAATATTCATTTCATTTATAAATATTTTACAGCAAAGGAAAATATAAATAGTTTACTAAGCAGTATTAATAAAATAATTATTTTGGTCATGTTACTCATGCGATGCATATATTTTTCTTAGGGCCAGTTTCCCATCCATCGAAATCATGTCACATCTGATGACATGATTTCGAGGGCGCGCGTACGGAGTAATTCCTATGTAATTATTTTTATTTTAGTCTACATAAGTAATTCAAACTTGCACCATCATGCTAAAATTTTAACAGAATTTTGTTAATTTCTATTATGTAATTGTTTAGAGTATTCCACGTCATCTAATTGTGCTAAATAAAATTAAGAAGCTGTGTAATGGTAATGGAACAATTTCAGGGGAATCCGATACTTTCGCTTCACTAGCTTCTTGAAACGAACTCTCTTTGAATAATAATTTATACTAGCCTTAATATGATAAATTGAAGAAATTTATTTAATTTGAAAAAGTATAGTATGTTAGATTAATTTATTTTTTGCTTCAGTACAAAATCATTCGCTTCTTTTCAATCATTTAAATAAACAGTAAAATACATTTCCACCACGATAATGGAACAGCATTTTTCAATATGGAATATATATCCTCTTAATCTCTTTGTGTGTGGGAAATCATAATTGAACATTCTGTAGATGGTCATTGTAAACATATTTTCAGGAATGTTTTCAGTTTATTCGGGATAAAAGATCGCTTTCTTTCTCTTTTTGGTTTCCCTACAGCCCTCCCCATGACTTGCATGAACGATACGTCAAGCCAAGATTGTCACAGACACTTGTATGATGTCGTCACACACTTTTTTGCGGAGACCCTACATACTCGCCGCATACTTACTACGCATTATGTTTCATTCAAACACCTATCATACGATGTAATGTAAGGAAGGAATTCCAATATTATTCTTATGAGCTCCACTCTATCACAGATCACGTCTAAAGGTATGTGAAATCTCTAGCTGAATGTAATCAGTCAGATCAGTAAGATCTATTGTTTAAACACAATAAATAAATTAAACTACGCACCCAATGACTGTCTTCCCCTTGAGAAATTTTGTTATTCAATTCTATTATTTTCTCATATATGATCGGAATTCCTCCTCTCTCAACAATATAATCATTTGGTCTTGTTAAAATTATTAAATGCAGTTAATATCTTAATTCATTCCTTAAGGATATTAATAATTAAATTAGAGAGAAATGTCATATCACTAGCAGCATAAATATTACTTTGATGCTTAAAAACCATATACATTTATTTAACAATGGATAACTTTAAGTGTACTCAGATATATATATATATAGGTTAAAAGGCAAAGATGTTTCCAAATCCCATCAGAAAAATATAAATTAATTTTGATTCGTTATCAAACATTATTTATTCATTTCACTGAAGTAAACATATTTTTTTCCCCTTATATACAAACATCGATTTGTCAGAATCATTTCGATGAATATATGGAAGAAATAATTTTATCTTATGGAATCAGCATTTTTTATCCTATCAACCCTCCAACTTAACTAGCTGTTACTCCCTGAACCCTTTAAATTAACAGCAGCTTAATAGGCAATAAAGTAAAGATCTCATCATACTTTAGGAGCCATTACCAACTATTAGCATTAGAGGAAGTGTGGTGTGAGTCATAACGAGAACACGTGCACTTCAAATTTTTCTATTACTTGACATAAACTCGGAGCTCATAAATAACATTTTTTCTGTCCTTAGGGTTAATTAATTGGGAAATACTTTTGATTTTTCTGTGATAAAATGCCTAAAGTAAACATATGAATAGAATACCAACTAATATAGAATGAGCTAATTGCCTTAATAAAAATTTTAAGTATTTTTATCACCTTTAGAAAATGGAATAAAGTATGATTTGGTGTATAAGAAAATGTTGAAATTAAAAACAATAGATAATTAAAAAGTAAGAGTACGGTAATTATGAAAGAATGAATTTAATTGCAGTATAAAAGAGAGTGTTATTGAAATATTTACCTGTAGCGATAATTAAATTGAACTTGGTGGCATATTTTAGTTCATATTAATGACTGAATTTTTATTTATTTATTAAAATTATTCAGTAAATGTAGTCAGTTTTACTATACTGTTATTTACTTATATCATTTTTCGTTATTTGATGAATGAATTTATTTCTGATCACTTTTATTTATTTTTTGTCACCGCAGAAATAGAGAATTAACCCAAATCGGTTTCTTACCTATCAGCTATGTTAGCACATCTATTAAGACATTTTAATACAGTTAGTGTACCTTTTCTTGTTAATCGATGTATATTTTGTTAATTTTTTTCACAATTTTACATTATACTTTGTTGTGTTGATAAAAAGAAAACATAACAATATATTCTAATTGGATCTGTTAACAATCGCAATAATGAAATTTCTGTTTTTATTTATTTGTTTTTGAATGAAACAGAATAAATTGATGCCTGGATATATTCCATAATGTTTCAAATTCTTTTGGTGATATTTTCTTTTCAAAATTTTGAATTATTTTTTTTCTTTAAACAGATGTTATATGATTATAAATTATTTTATTAGTAAATAAATATGGCTAACCAAAAAGTATGTAAAATTTATTT
>BMAW01094588.1:0-13301 GCA_019974015.1 Nephila pilipes
ATGTGGGTTTGTAGTAGAAACACCCGATCATAGAGGGCGCTGCCTCTGCTACTGAAGGGAGCCCGCTCTTGAAGGAGAGTCGTCGGTAGTCATCGGAACGAGGAAGACGCCCTTGTTGATGACTCTAGATGATTTCTTAAGACGCTGAAGAGTATTGTTTTAATGTTTTTAAATGTTATTGTGAAATGTCTCGTCCAGTATGTTCAACTTTATGTTCATGTGAAACGTCAATATTAAATGTCTGTGTGCTAATTCAAAGTTTGATTTTTATTAACTAATTTAGGCCATCCCACATATATGTACATATATATACATATATATATATATACATATATATATACATGTGTGTGTGTAATTTCAGGTTCACTGAGGCATAACATTTTGGGATATTGTGCTTTGCAGTATTGAAACTGGTCGTTATTAGAGCCTTTTCAGTCAGAAAAATTTATGATCAAGTAATACTAAAACAGCTGAAACTCAGCTTCTAAATAAGATCGAAACAAAATTCAAATAGATTTTTAAAGATAAAAGATGGAATTTTAGAAAGAAACCCAAAATAAGAAATATATAACTTGACTAAATTTGCGTTTTGAAAGTGTATTATTACCATAGTAAAAGGAGGATTATTTATATACTCAAGGACAAAAAAATTATCGCACCAAGAAATAATTGCGGGATCGTAACAAAACTTGGCATGAAGGTACATGTCGGGGAGGTATGCAAATGATTAGAAATGCAGCGTGATTGCTCATTACGTCTAGCCAGTAGAGGGCGTTTAACGTCGTTCTCTGTGGAGTGTATAAAGCTTGTTTGAGTGTGCTGAATCGTTTACAAAGGAAGAGCTGAGATAGACATGCCATTACGCCGTTTTCGAAGACAATATGAGCAGCTGTCGCAGTTTGAGACGGGGGAGAGTCATCGGATTGATGGAAGCTGGGTGGTCAGCTAGGCGAGTAGCTCGTCAATTAGGCCGCTCTGATTGTGTTGTGAGGAGGTGTTGGGACCAGTGGATCCGAGAGATGTCATTCACACGAAGACCAGGCTCAGGACGCCCTCGACAGACCAGTCGTCGAGAAGACCGCCACATCGTAAGAAATGCACGCGTACAGCCAACTGCTTCATCGGCCGCCATCCAGGCACAGGTAGCAACTTCACTAGGGCCCCCTGTGTCTTCTCGAACCATACGAAGGCGCCTGGCTGAAGGACATTTGGGATCGCGGTGCCCATTACGTGTGCTGCCTTTGATGCCCACCCATCGACGTCTCTGTTTGGAGTGGTGCCGCGCACGAGGAAACTGGATTGCAGCGGAATGGAACCAGGTCGTCTTTAGCGAGGAATCCAGATTCAATCTCAGCAGTGATGACAATCGTGTTTTCGTGTGTGGAGACCCCGTGGTGAACGCCTCAATCTTGCATTTGCTTTACAGCAACACACCGCTTCCACAGCTGGTGTGATGGTATGGGGTACCATTGCCTGCTATACACGGTCACCCATAGTATTGATCCATGGCACCATGACAGCCCAGCGGTATGTCCATGACATCCTGCAACCGCATGTATTGCCACTCCTGCAACGGCTCCCAGGAGCCATTTTTCAACAAGACAATGCTCGGCCTCACACGGCAAGGGTGTCACAAGACTGTCTCCGCACTGCTACTAACCTTCCTTGGCCTGCCTGATCCCCAGATTTGTCTCAAATCGAGAATATCTGGGATCATTTGGGACAGCGAGTTGGGCATCCCACGAGTTTGAACGAACTAGAGGCAAGGTTACAGCAAATATGGAACGAAATGTCTCAAGACATCATACAGAACTTGTATGCTTCAATGCCCGATCGTATCGCATCGTGCATTCACGCTACCGGGGGTTCAACGGGGTATTAAATCATCCGTTCTTTTGCCTTTTTCTCTGAAATAAATTATCATTTTTTTATTTTCTAATCATTGACTTATATCAAAGTAGTCATTACGTATATAAAGTTCCGTTTCATTTTGACGACTCCTTCTTGGTGCGCTAATTTTTTTGTCCATGAGTGTATATGTGCGTAGATATACACATACATATATAGGAATGATTACAAAACTCAGAATCATAAAATGTAGTTCAAAACTCTACAGTGAACACCTCCAAGCCTTTTTTTTAATAAAAAGAATTCAATTGAGATATTTAGAATTTTAAAGGGATTTTCAATTCGCCTGATTCCTCACTTCACCTGATTCTTGAGCAAAGATGTCATGCTATAATGTCACGTTATTTGTTGATTCTGGCTATCTATCTTCACATAGTTTTTTTAAACTTTATATTTAATCATTCGTTTGTTCATTGTTGCAAAATGTAGTTGCTTAGAAATTTATTTGTGCATTCCTTGTAGTAAAATTTCAGTTCTGTTGAGGATGAATCAATTAATAATTATATTCGACGAGTTATTGAAGAGAACATACTATTAAAAATGTTTTCAGCAAAAAAAACTCAAAATTTTACTACAGAATCTGTGATAATGATCATCATTCTATTCAAAACATATTTTTTTAAGACGTTGGTTCGCAAAGCTCTTGTATTTGAAGACAGATGGCATCATCAAGGTAAATTTTTGCTACCATCTGTTAAACGGAGCCGAAACAAATTTGATTAATGATTCATAAGTTAGTTTTTGATATGATAGTCATTAGTTTTTAAATCGAAATTTGATTGCAGCCGTGTCGATTTCTCGACATCATTTTACGTGGAGTTGTCACTGTCAATGAGGCCTGGGTTCATCGTTATGCACTGAAAATCAAGCAAAAATCAAAAAGTTGGGTTGCTAGCGAGGAATTCTTTTCCAAAAAAAGTCGGCCGGAAAAGTTATGACGAAGAATTTTTGAGATTTGAAAGGCGTTATGATTACGAGTACGAGTAACTGAGACTTAGACAGATGTCTAGTGTGTCATAATACTTACTAAACACAAACCATTTTCCGATGCCACGTCCAATATCTCTTGGAATTTTTGAGAACTTATTGAACGACCCTCGTAGTTTGCGTTTTCTACGCTATTCCTCCATTCCGCTATAAACCATTTATTCTTTGGTGATTAAGATCTTGGCGCTGTAACTATTGGATCAAGGTTCAAATCATAGCCTTATTCTTCGACCGTTTAATTTCTGTTTTTTCGCTAATTTAAATTAAGTAAGAACTTTTCAAACTTATTTTCCTGAAGTTGATTTTTTAAAAAAATTTACGTGACTTTATTTTGCATTTTTAAAAGATTTTTCTTAAATAATAATGTTGAAGCGATACTTTTGTATACTTTGTAAGTTATCCCTCTAGAACGAGAAGTTGCAAAATTATGATACTTGCACCATCTGAGAGATCCAAGTTTTTTAATAGGCTAAATTAATTATGGGCGTGTAAATTAATTAGGCGAGTTTTGAAAACAGCTCTAAAAACGTTGTTATTAGAATTTTTTACAAAAACTTTTAAATTATTTCATCCAGAAATCTTTCAATTCATATGAAACGGTAATTATACGGTATACAAAATGAACATTTGGTCATCTCTTATTAATAGAACACACCTTAAATTTTTACCCGTGCGAAGAACGGATATTTCATCTAGTAATTATAAATTCCATTCGATCATATAATCTTTGGAATCACCGTTACTCATCATTCTCGATAAAAAGCGCTCTCAAAATTCGAAGCATTCGCTAACGGCATCTTGTTAATACAATTCATTTTTGTTATTTCAAGAACTTTTAATTATGTTGGAATATAGAGACCAAAGAGGAAAAAAAATCACAACTTCTCACGTATGCTGATGTGAGGATTCTACGAATACATTAAACAATTTTGAGAAGCTCTATTAAAAACATTCATCAAAATCTAATGATCATTGCCTTTGAAATCTAGGAAACTGTAGCAACTGTGTACCAGTACGCAATGCAAACCGAGTCATCACAGAAAAATGACACCCCTCAAAAACATGGAGACATTCCTTACAAATGAAAGCTTCGTGCTTAAGACTAAAACACAACGCATGTTTGATAGAAAATGCTCATGTATTCATGAAAGTTTGTGTCATTATAAAATTCCGCATCCTTAAAATTTGGAACATTCAATAAATGCGTTACACGCACTATGTTTTAACTTTCATAATCAATTTTTTAAAGTCCATTTGGCATTGTAGACGACATTATGTATAAAAGAAGGATAGAAACAGAAGGATTCAAATTTTAAGAAGTATATATTAACTATGCTGTTACATATACATGTACAATGGCCTATATTCAATACATTGTTATGCAGAGATTAAGTATATTTCATTAGAATCGCATTGAAATAAGAGTATGATTTTATAGTTTTTGCTGTTTAAAAATTTTTCTCCGAGATCTCGAACATCCCTCGAAAGACGATATTTGTAAAACGGAAGTCAGGTGTTTATCATTGTTCATTAACATCGGACTCGGAAGCAACAAGAGTTCTATTGGTGGCGGACCTCATGACTTTGAACCTCTGTCAAGTGACAAGGATGATACCTGATCACCTGACGTGGCACCTCCCTCTCCGATTTTTCACACCACGCCAACGGGAGGACTTAGGACCTCGACCAGATTTAATGTGCATCAGACCTGGCTACGCGGTTTGTCTTTAGTGGCATCAGAACTCGAATATACGACTAAACGAAACAATGTAATTCCTGTTTTACAGTTTGTTGTTTATTATCCCATTAAAAATGAATAACTGATAAAATATCATTGCTTGCATTCATTGCTTTAAGCAATCCCGCTTCATGGAACAGATGTCAGGTAAATTATTTCAAAGAATCACATACATTTCTGTATCCATTGTTTTCAATACTCCAATATAATTGTGTTTTACAGGATCTTAGAGATATTTCAAATACGTGATATTTCATCAAAAAAAAAAAAAGAATATACCTGGGTGGGGCGTGTTCCCGTTGGAGGTCCCCGTTCTTGAGGAATCTGGCCTGCCGGGCAAAGAAGGAGGAGGCGCCCCGCCTCACTGTGATGTAGGGAAAGCCCATCTGTTCCGTCCATGTCTTCATGATGCTGGCAATGCTGCGGTTGCCCTGCAACACATAACACTTAAAAGGTTGACAGACAACGCGAGAGAAATCGCTGATCAAAAGAATGTTTTTAGTAAATACCTTCCATCCCCGTATTTGCCAATACCTACCATAATGAATGGCAATTTTTACATATTGGTATTTAAGTATATAAAATTAGGTTCTGTTTTCATATTGAGAGCATTTTACTCACAAGAGCATGTAATAAAGTTTTAATTATTGTTATAGAATAGCCAAGATATCTGGAGAAAAAATCAAGTCAGCATATTAATTGGTCCTTATATTATTAATTGATCCTTATATACATAACGTTGTAAATTACGGTCATTAATGTTGATTTCTTTGGTTTCAGAAATTAGTAAATTGAAATAACCCATGGAATGATAAAGATAAAATTCAGTATGCCAAATGTTACAATGACGGCCTTTGAAAGATCAACTCTGGATGGTGACTATGCAGATAAGTCTTATGAATAATAAATAAAAATTAACTTTCCATCCCATTTATAGTAGTAATAATTAAAACTTCAGGATACCCCAGGATAATAATTAAAACTTTGCGATACCGAGGATCACTTCAATCTACGACTTCCTGAAAACAAACAAATTAACATTAATTGCTGAAAATTACGACGTTATGTACAGAAAGATAAATTAATATGCAGAATAAATTTTTTCCTGATATCTGAGTTATCTCCCAGTAATAAATGTTTACGATACCCACCTCGTATACATACTCACATATGTGTGTGTAATGATAATTAATTTATCACTTTTTTTTTTAATTTTTCTCTTAACGCTTAACCATTTTTTCCACCTTAGAATATATTAATTCCCTCTTTAGATCCTTGGTAAAAGTAATAGTAACAAGTTTAATAAAGTAAATAGTAAAAGGGATAGTAACAAAACCCTTTTAATTTCTCACTTAATAAAATTATTTTGGGGAATTCCCACTTTTTTTCTTTCGGAAATAAAAGTGATCTGCATGATCTAAATGTTCTCTCTTCTTTGGTGGCAATTACTATATGAGCCCCGTAGCCATGAGCCCAATATTCCGTTATAGCTTGGAAGTTTCGCTACAGAATGATTGAATAAAATCAAACATTCATTAATCTTAGAGACTGACTTCTTTTGCTGAATATGAAAGTCAAATATAACATAGGCAAGAAGGGATATATATATATATATATATATATATATATATATAAGCTTGGACGACGGATCTCCCAGTAAAGAATGTATGTTCCCCATACTGGTCAATTTTCTATAGTGGAACACCTGCAGGTCAGTTTTCGGCTTGAAAATGTTTTCAAAAACTTCCTGAATTCCGAAGAAGCCCGAAAATAGTGCAACGCCATCTTAAGAAAGCATAACCATAGATTCAGGTAGAAAACTCCAAATGCTTGTATTTTCAGTTATTTTTGAAAAAGATATGCATTATAAACGAAGATATACGGTACAATTATTTGAAATCAGAAAAATGTATTAATCATCCACTCACCTGAAGTCCGCAAGTGGATGACAGCTCCTCCCAGAGATCTCCCGTCTTCGCGTTTCGGTACTGGTATTTCTTCAAAAAATTCTGGAAATAAGTTGTTTTCAGAAATTACATTAGATCTCTAAATCTGAGGGATTAATTCATTGAATAGGGAAGCCCACTTATGATACATGACAAAAATCGTTCAAAATATTTATGCAGTCCGTATTATAACATAAACCTTATATATAGAGAGAAAAAGTTGGTTATCCATTTTTGAGGACAACATCCAATTTGGTGCTTGTTATTTTAAACACATTAGAAAGCTGAATCATTGTCCCTAAAATAGTTTTTGATTGCAATTCTTGGCGAAACTCTCGGCGAGTTTATACAAAAGCGTAAAAAAAAAAAAAAAAAAAAAAAAAAAAAAAAAAAAACCCCGCTATAATTTTTAAATAGAACTGCCTTATGCATAACACTATCAAAGTTATTTTAAATAGAATTACGTTTGCATACAGTTATTTTAGATTAAGGTAATATTGAGACACTAAAATACTTCAAAATTAACATTTTTTTTACATTGCTGTAAAAAAATAGAAGAAACTTCGTTAAATTTATAGGTATATTATTTATGAGAATCTGATATGCAGAAAGCTCTAAAATTGTAAGCAAACGTGCCACGCCTTACAAAAATATATCGCAAAAGGCTTTTTTTGTCTTAATATTAAAAAGATTTGGTACACTTTCCTAAAAATATACTTTACCTTAAGCGTTGATATTTTCGCATTATAAAAAACGAAGCTGTCTCTTATGAGGTGAAAATAATTTATTGCTAATGATCACTCACAAATTTTAAGTTTGGCACAATATTTATATCAAAATTATGGGAAATTTAAATCAGAAAATTTTAAAAAAATTATTTAATTAAATTCAGTTTTTGTAATTATAATATCATTCAGTGAATAATAATGTTATGTTTACAAGTTCTCTGAAAATTTTTAAAGTTATAAGTGCAGTAGATTTTTATGCAAGATGTTCTAAAATGTACCTCTTGCAAATGTAAATTTAGATCTTGATTGCTTACACATAATTACATATGTTTACAAATGTGATTGCTTTGGATAAACAGATACAAAATATATCAGTGTTAAAATATGATTTCCATTGATTTTAATTAAAAAATGAGGATGTGTCATAAAATAATCTCATTTTTCCTAGTAGAAGGCATCTCAGTTACCTTAATTAAATTTTTCATTTTATTTCAAATGTCGATCCGTATTTTAGAAATTAAAATAGATACTGAATTCCCACTCTGTATGATTTTTCCCTTAGTGAGCTTGACATTACATATAAACAATCGTTATTTGTACTGGCACGCATACGTTACAACAAACCAAACTTCTTGAGATAATCTACAACAGAGAGATAATTTTTACATTCGATACCTATATAAGTTTTCTAAAGGAATCAATATATTTCCTTAAAAAAGACTTATGATTTATTTCGTTCTTCTCTTTTGAATCTCGAAATTTTTTGTCAAACACTGAATCTACAGCGAGAGATTTTCTTCTATTATTTTTTCTCGTGACAATATCCATCCAATGCGAGTCACTCCCGTAGAGAATTCGTAATACGCTTGAATAAAGAAATGGATTATATACTTACAGAGATTCCAGTTCTAAAGTTGTTCTCTCCTACAAAAAATTCCAACATTCGAAGAATTGAAGCTCCCTGAGGAAAGAAATTCCATGAATGTTTTTTTTTTTATTTCAAATTACTTAGTCATCACAATTTTTGAAACTGGAATTTAATTTACTTGAAAAATAGTATTTATGAAAAATATTTCAAGCAATTCATTCCTAAGAAACATATTTCAAGAAAAATGTTTTTAAGGAATTAATTCTGATTAAAGACAAGGTTTTGAGACTTAAATGTCTGGCTGGAATCATTTTCCATTGGGATTCTATAGCTTAATTTCTCCTGCAATTACTTTTAGGAAATATTTCTGTGTATGAAGTCAAGATTATCAATTTTCGAAGTATTACGTTCCTTCTCGAAAAGTCTATTAATTGGTCATGCACCAATTACTCGTAGACATAATTATAAAACAGACCAAGGATAAAACTAAATATGAGTATAATGTACATTCAATGTTAGTGATTTATTATAACATCTACATTGCAATAAAAACAATATCACTTCGGGTGCACCCTAAAAAATTCCGTTAGAATACTTCTAATTATTCTATGAAATGAGACCATATTCAATATTGAAATCTATTTAATTCTAGAGGCTTATTAACGTAATATTTGGAATATTTTGACTTAGTGCGTGCCCTAAAGAATCCAAAACTTAAACTTATATGCCAATAAAAAAAAAAAGCTATTTCCGTTATATTAGCTAAGGTGCCACTTCCTCAATTTTGGGATAAATACAAAGACTTTTGAAGCCTTAAAAGTCAATTTTTGTTAATTATTAGTAAAAATGAGAACTTAAACTAAATACAGAAATTATTTTATTGAAAGAGAGACAGTTCTTAAAGAAGCTAAATTCACTGAAACTGTGAAGAAACGTTAAGGTATTTCCTAGATAATGTCATACATAAGTTAAGATCTTTAAATATCTTGAAATATGACGTAAATGATTTATCTCATATTTTATTATTAAATATTTTTTTTTTCAAAAATTTGAAAAAGAATCAATTTGAAGTAACAATTGAAACAAATAATGTCCCACTCCTAGAAGTCGTGAATAAAATCATCAATACTTCAAATAAAGTAATACCCTACTTTAAAATATCTTACTAAAACAAATAATTTTGATCGCTCCCAATTTTCATTCATAAAATCTAACTATGCATGTCTAATTCGCAAAGATAATCACCTTACTAATCGCTGCCCGACATTTGAAGAGATGAATGTTTCGGAAAGATTTCAGAAAGTTCTTGAAAATAAACACGAGCCTCCGTGCTAAAATGTCCAAATACTTCTATGTGTTCTCTAAATGGTAATCTAAGTATCACTGTTCTGTATTGATGGTTTAATGGAGAAAGAGTCCTAGACCCTTTACCTCCTTTTAGAACAGGGATTAATATATTGTACAGTTCATGTGCAATACCTAGTGCAATAAGCAATTCATGATTAAAATTGCATTTAAAAGTTTACAGAGCAGTTCTAACATTAAGGCGATTAAAATTAATTTAGATGGTCTGAGTTATAGAATTTTCCTTCTGAGAAGAATTACTAGAGTAAGGGATGTTTTATCCTCCAGTTGGAAAATATAATTCAAGTCTGCGTATGAATAGAGATTGTGATTGTGATTCTGTTTATTAACGTTACCCTGCGAAGCAACTTGAGGGCTATTGGTTACTGTGCCTGAACCTGGGTCAAGTGACGAGGACGACATCTGAGCTGCACCCTATCTCTTCAAATTTCCACGCTACGACAACGACAGGACATGGAAACCAGATTTAAAATGCATCAGACCCACTACACTGCGGGTCTTTAGTGGCATCAGGACTTGAGCGCAGGATTCGACGTAACTCCGGACGCAAGTCCGCGATGATGATCACTAAGTTATTCCAACCACCTGTGTGCAAGCAGGGTAAAGGGAAAATCTAGAATTTTCATTGGTTGAGCAGCTTTCCCAATCTTTTGATGGGAGTTAAAGAATAGGAAAATATTTCTTTGAGGTTAAAAGTAGGAAAAAGATCATGATTTGCGATAATTTTGGATTTATTACTATTAGAACTAAAATGTATTATTTCATGACTTTAAATTAAATTTTTTTTTGATTTAATTTAGTTTTGGGAAGATATGATTAATTTCTCGAAACATTCAGCTTATCAGTGACATTTCTGGTTTGCTTCTTTTTTTTTTTTTTGCTGGCTGATAAAAGTTCGGGGGAAAAAATAAAGAAACTCTAGAATTCTTTGATCGTATCGAAGATCCTAGAAATAGTTTGACTGAGCACATTGAAGTTAGAATTATGGTTTTCATTAAGATTTGCATCGGTTGGGTCCCTTGCGTTATGTAGTGTCATTTGAGTTCATTTTCATCTTTAGCAACTTGAGCGTAAGAAAACATTTTGATTGACAAATTTGCTGATCCTATCGTTGGTCTTGACGGTAGTCTTGCCTTTATTGGGCTTAGGGAATTGGGACATCCTTCCCATGATGCCATGTGACTTGCTATATTACAATTAACGCATAAGGGTATTATTATTTTGGAATAAGGAAATATTTATTTTGGACATTGGCCAATCCAATGACCTTCGCCACATCTTAAACATCTGATCGTCATTCGGCAAAATTTTAGATGAGCGATTAAAAAAGTTGTAGTTATAATATACTGCACGTTCTTCGATTTCAGTTTGTCTGTTCCAATGGTTATGAGAAGACATTCGGTGATTTCCTCGGAGTTTTCGCTCCAACAAAATGCTGCCTTATATATCAGGAGGGGATGTTACGATTTAAATTTTCTTAGCTGCGAGATCTTTTCGATCGAAAAGATTTTTTATTAAGGTCGCATTTAATGTCCTCAGTATTTGGGTAATAGCTTGTAATCCTTTAAATACAATTTTGTATTTTATTTGCTGGTTGAATTAAGTAAAACTTGGCATTCTTTTCTTTAGAAAGGCAATAAATGCTCTGTGTTTTTCGTTTGATTGATGGTGCAATTTTATTGAATCAATAGACCATTAGTATTAGAATTTGGGGATATTCTATTTACTTAACGCAAAATTAGGTTGCAACCTTGTGTTAAACGCAGCATTACTGGTTGGATATTAGGTTGGGGGTGGAGAAGAGGATCAGTTTCTGTTTGATCAGTGAGTTGATAGTAAAATTATTTGAAAATTTTAAGTTGAAAGGATTATCTAATTTTGGTTGTTATGCCGTTTTTGTAGGAGACTCGATTTTCGACTTTTTGAATTTTACTTTCAGTCGAACTTATCATCCCGGGGCCGAGAAAAGGAAAATTTCCTTGATTAAATTTGAGCGGATTTTCAGCGATTCTTTTCTTTCAGTTTCTGTGGTTGTGAGTACAATTATGAGCTGAGCATGGAGAAAGTAAAGTAATCTCGAGTTTTAGCTTCTTCAATTTCAACAAGTTCTCTTTGTAAATCAGACTTGATTTTCTGTTAGTCAGTTGGTTTTGCCACTGGTTTTCTGTTTGCCAGCTGGTAAGCACATGTGTGATCAAGAACTACTCTTCTGTTATTTTTTTATTGTTCCAAACGTTTGAATAAAGTAGATAATCGTGCTCAATGACTCTCCCTCATCATTTTTCCGACTTATTTCTCATCGGACTTATTCATAGTTGTAGTCGAAAATTCGCTCGAAACCGTGGGGGGGGAGGGAAAGGGGGAGAGTCGAGGAACCCATTTGAAAAAGCTTACGTGCAGTCTGCTTAATTCCAGCCGTAGTGAAATTTAACGAAATTTTCAGTATGTGTATTTTTGTAATTAAACTAATGGCATGGCCGTATGATCTTCTTGATACTCTTTATGAAATTTGATGTTATTCATGTATCAAAAAATGCAAGAAATAATATTAAATGATCATTTCTGTCAATACACATAGATGCTCAATTGGTTGTTACATTTCAAAATAAACTCTTATTATCTAATAAAACTTTATTAAATCTTAACTATTCTTCCCACAGAATATAGAAATAAGAGATAGTAATGTAAAAAAATTGTGTGCGTGAAACACGAAAATGAAAATAAAGATTTCGAAAGAAATTTTTTTTGTTTGCCATTAGAATCACATTAGAAAGCTGATATCACCCATAATTTGTCGCTCACACACACGTTATTTTTTTTTCCCTTACTCTTTCCTGAAAACAGTACCGATGGTTCGGAGTTTAATTTCTGAAACGTGTACCATAAAATAACTAACCGAAAAATAAAACTGAATAATAAGAAATAGGGATGGGAAATATTTGAAACACACACAAATAAAAAAGAAATAAAAACCAATAAGGCCGATACTTATTTTCGGAAACATAATTTTTATCAAATGATTTTCTATCATATCTGTTTATTTTTTAAGAGAAAAAATATTAGACAGAAAAAATGTATAGTGTATAAAGATGTAAAATCCAAGAATTATTTTAAAATTTGTCGTTAGTAGATTATTTTTGAAAAAAGGTTTCATGCAGTGAGGTTTTCCCTGACCTACAACGTAACCTATGTACTATTTTTAAGTATTCAAAATTATACAGGCTTATTTCAGACGATGCCTTCAGCTTTCTCAAATTATAGTGTGTAAACTTTTTAAGTTTTCTATATCGTAAAAGAAATTTTAATTTCTGTATTTTTAGTAACGTGTTCATTAATTTATCAGTTAAGAAAATTATTTTTAATTTTCCTATATTCTGAAAAAAGAAAACGTCTCATTTAAAGACAATAAAAAAGTAAAAATACACACACACATGAAACGTCTTTCAAAGGGTTGTTAGAATTTTTTTTTTTGTTACCTTTCCATAGGATATGTCATCAAAGATCTCGGTGATCTCATCCGGGTGCAGGACGGGTTGAACGATGGGATGAGAGCTGAGGGTCGAGTCCAGGTTCATTACGGGTTGAAGTTCCTCCGTCACGAACTGAGACAGCTGAAATACAAAAGACCTTTTAGTCATCGCATATCTCTGTATTACTTTTGGATGACACGAGAATCAGGGGTTCTACAAGTAGTTCACTGTAATAGGATTGTTCATGTCTCCCTTTTGTTTCATGTTTTAGATGCATTTTTTGTAATACCT
>BMAW01094594.1:7328-25292 GCA_019974015.1 Nephila pilipes
GTAATGCTATGCATTGTATGCGTTTGTAATGCTATGCATTGTATGCGTTTGTAATGCTATGTATTGTACAATACATGTTCGACAACTCGAGTACTCTGAAAACTTGAGATATATTAATGTATGAAATAATTTATAACATTTGGAAAAATTTATGAATATTTTCATATAATTAATTACGATGTTCTATGCATGGCATTTTATTATAAATTTTATAAGAATAAAGATAGCTAGAAATAAAATTAATGCGATATCTGGCAGTATTATTTGATCAGATTGAAATGGTTACAATTTTTAGGGAGTTCTGTAGGTGTTCATTCGTTATTCTAGTTTTAATTTTATTTTTAGATTGTTTCACTTTTGAAAATAGTTTCTTACAAATGGACATGCTTCTGAACAACTATGACACTAAGAGTGAATGAATTTGCAGTGACTAATATTTTTCTTTGGGGAGGTATAATTTGTAAAAGTACCTTAAGAATTCCACTACTGAAATTTTTCTTTTAAGTTGGATGTCAAATTGCAATTCTATGCATTTAATTTGAAAATTTGCATGCAGCATATCTGTACCTATTGTAAATGGATTCGCAAAAATAAGAGTAAATTATATCTTTAATCTTTCGAAAATCCTAGAATTTTACTTTCAATTTCCCGTGTCAATGGTTTTTTTTGTCAATTCTTTTGTCAATATTTATTTGCCTAGAATTTATATAGTCATTTTCTGGTTATATTTTCGATTTAGTTAAAGGGTGTGGATTTGATTTAAAAGAGTTATTTTTGGCATAATAACTCTTGAATTAATTTTATGGAGTTATAATTTTTTTTTTGCGCTGGGGTTTTTGATATTTCTTTCGCTCCGTACTCTCTCTTGTCGATATGAAAAAAAAAAAAAATGTTTTCTCGGAGTTCTTAACCCTCTCACGCTTTTATCCCAGGTCTGGTTGGAAATATCTACCGTGAAACTTAACTTTGGTTTTGCATTTTCCAGGAGTGATTTAAAATTATGAAAATGAGAAAAATTACTTTACAAATTAAGCCGAGCAAGCAGAAGCGAAAAAAAAAGTTCTAATAAAAGTTTAAAATTTTAAAAGAGCAAGTTAAAATTACTATTTAGAGAGATATTGATGTTTTCAGAAAGCTAGGATAATTATAAGACAAGAATTAAGGTACTTAGAATTTTTTTTTACATCAGTATAAGTAGTAAAAACGATGTTTACTCCTTTTTGAAAAATGAATTTAAGTTTTAGTTAAACTTTAAAATAGTCTGGATGAGAAATTATTAGGGCAGGTAATTGTTGGTGGATGTGGAGACCCTGTTCGGTTGCCCAGTCTCAGGTGCTTAGATAGAGTTGATTTCTCGTTCCTATTAATTCGAGGGAGTGTGTTTTGATTGGCGGGTAGGAAGGCTTCCAATGGGGCATGGGTGGTATTAAGAATTTGGAAGAATTTTGAAAGGGAAGGGTTGAGAATGGTTTTTCAAATTTTAATGAAGATTTAATCGAGAAGGATTTCTCGTTGTCTGTATAGGAAGGTAGAATTTCTGATTAGGGTGCATTTTTCTATTGCTTGAATGATTCTACATTTTATAAATATATAAGTTGTGATCTATCACTTTTATTTAAGAATTTGGCTGACATCTCTTAATGAAGGCTCTAAGCGAGGGATAATTAATACATTTTCTGATATATATTTCTCATACGCCAGTTTGTTTCTAAGACAGTGCGGAGCATGAAATTTTGCCAGTTTTCTAGGAGGTCTATAAATTTTAGTACTGTGGGATCAGACTGGACAAGCGTAAGTTAGGACGGGTCTAATTATCAGATTATAGGTAAGCAGTTTATTACTTCTACTTAAAGTGGATTTGCGCACAATTCGGGATTGATATTGTGAGGAACAGTTGTGTACTGTTTCAATGAGTTTAATATACTATATGAAAGTGGGCTTTCTATCTAATGTCACATCAAAGTACTTGGTGTTCCAGGATTAGGAGGAATTCGATTTTTTTTGTAGGTAAATATATGTTTTAATCTTTATATGATTTCTGGAAAAGAAGACGGCCTCCATTTTGGAAATAATCAGGGCAATTTTATAAAAGATGTACAAGTTTTCTAACATCGTTAAGTGTCTGCTCAGGACTTGACCGATAGCATTTGGCCTATCGCTTCTGGCTAGTATCGCTGTGTTGTCTGCATATATACAGATAATCATATTGTGATGTACAGAGAATAATGGTGGAATGTGCTTTATGAACAAATTAAGTCAGAGAAATTAATCCTCCTTGTGGTATTCTTGATTCATTAGAACTGGGTTTAGAATACGTCCTGTTAAACGAAATCGAAAAATTTCGATTGGTGAGGTAGGAGTCCCTTAATTTAATTAGGTAGGGGATAGGCTACATATTTTATCATTTTGAAGAGGAGACTAGTATGCCAAACTAGATCGAAAGCTTACTGAATTTCCAGATAAATCGCTCATGTATTTTGTTTACTTACGAAACCAGTATTGATGAATTCCATCACTCGGATGAGTTGGTGCGATGGGGATAGATTGGAGTGAAGCCATATTGTTTGTGAATAATGATGTCATGTCTTTGAAGGTGCATTTTTAATTTAATGAGGATGATTTTCTCAGCAATTTTGCTGAGAATAGGTAATAATGGTATCGATCTGTAGTTTTCAGGTCGAGTCGGATTCTTACCAGCCACCTTCTTGAGCCTCTTAGATAAGTACATTGTGCCGCATGCGGCCTATGGGATGGATGCCCCTGATTTAAAGTAAAAGCTAATATTTAGTGCAAAGGGAGGGGTAAAGATATCGTGAAGAGATAAAATCGAAACTTAAAGCACCGACCTTGAAAAACTATTACCAATGAAAAAAAAAAAATTCTTCGGAAAGCGCTCCTCGATCGAAGTATAAGAATGGCTTCTGGCGAAGTAGATTGAAACCGGAAGAACGATGAAGGGAGAAAAATTCCCTAAAGAATTAGATCGTTCCATAGCAGGTCCTACCAACAGACAAGCTCGAACTCGGCTGGGAAGGTTCGAATCAGAAGAATAACGTTGGTAGGAAACTGACCTAGCTCTTTCAACTGGCCAACCTTCGAAGTATATTAGATTCAAGCAGAAGAAGCTTCGCATTGCGCTAAAGGAACTGTGAACTATTCCGAACTGGAAAGAATCATTTGAAAGGCAGATCTTCGGCTTTCTTGAATTATTCACATCTACTCTCTTGATTTATTCACAATTTCGGTACCCAAATGGAATCAAAACTGAATCTCCCCCCCCTTTAATTGTATATATTTTTATTTTCAATCTAATTTGCATTTTTATATTTAAATTTATGAACTAATTCAAAATTTTCCTAATTTTTATTAAATTTTAATCAGTAAAAGAAAAAGCACTATGATGTGCATAATAATACAGAAACTTTTGCTTATGTGTTTATAATTCTACCAAAGAACACTTATAATTCTGAACATGTAGAACATGAACATTTTTAATTCTGCCTTATAATGTAAAAGTAACTATTCGATGATGTTGTATTACAGAAGATTTATATATATTGGTGCAATATTTGACATTGCCACCAATTTGAATTTGATCAAATGTAAGAATGATTTATGAATATTTATATATGAAAATTTTATTTTTTTGCTTATTATTGTAGGAAAGCGAACAGGAATGAAACATGAATATAGATGTTTAATATATTTCATGTGTAATTTTATTAATTTGTTTTTTTACTAATATATATATATATATATATATATATATATATATAATTTTAAACGCACATAGTATTAATAATTAAAAACATATAGAAATTTAAAGTTTACAGATACTTCAAACTATAATAAAACATATTTGTATATTACTTTGTATGTTTTAGCTAGAGTATTCTGCTCCGACACTATATACGTTGGGGGAAAGGCATTTACATAGAATATCTAACTGGAAAACTCCAATATAAAGGCTTCCTCCTTCCTTTTTCATTCTTGGCGCATCGCCTGCCTCCTATGCTTTTAGCCTACATGTTTTAATCGGTTTTAATCTTTTACACATTCACATATTTCATCTCACATTTTATATAAATGATATTCCAGGCGATGTCCCGGTCGGGCCCCAGGGGCTTGCTCCTGTTTTTTTTTTTTTTTTATTTTTTTTAGATAAGTCCCGGCTTGGGTTACTGCCTGAGTCAGGTCCTAGGATTCCGATTTGTTCTTATTTTCGACTGGAAGGAATTCGAGTTTTCTTGATCACTCCTTTCTTCTTCTTTTTTACCCATTGAAGTAAGGGCTTCGTTTCGCTTTCTTAGTTTTTTATTGTGGGACTTTTCATTCACACCCACATTTTAGACTTTCTATAACTTTTTTTTTTCGCGAATGGGACGATTCCCGCCTGGGCCTTTTCGCTGCCTTTTTTTAATTCATTTTTTTTTTGAAATTTTATATACTTCTTCAAACTGAGTTGCGATTTCATCTCAGTGTAGGTTTATGTTAAGTTAGTTCGATTGGGGGAGCGTTATGGGTCTTTATTCCTGTATGGGACTTTAAGTCTGTGTACCCTGTTTTCACCCCGTTTGACCCGTTCCTTTGCTTATCTTATATCTTAAATCCATGTTTACCTTTTAAAGTGTGTGTATATATGTGTATGTGTGTGGTAATTATTGATTCCCACCATGCCCATAGGTCTTTTTAGTGATTTATTTAATGTTTTTTACTTGTTTAGATGTCTTAATTTTGTGCACTTTTGTATTTTTCTTTCTTTTTTTTTATTTCTCATGCCTTGGACAAACTTTTCATCTAGGGACCTCTCCCTTTAAGCTATGACTCTACCTCAATATTTCCCGAGGAATCAATCAGAAGCGATCAGCATTGGCTGGGTGGACTTGACCAGGAACAATCAGTGGTGTTGACGAGTAAATTTGCAAAAACGGCCTGTATTTGGGGAGAATATACTGGGAACTGTCGGAGTTGGCCTTGGAAGTGCAGAGTATTTGTATGGAGATTTATCTGTTGTGAAAATTAGTAATCTGGTGAGATGAACGTTGCCGAACTGACTGTCATTGAAAGTTCTGTTTTTGTTTCTGTATCTGTGTCACTATTCTATACCAGTGCTGTATTTCCTGTTTGCGCTGTCAATTTGTTTAAGTTTGCTACCTACGGGTCGTCCTATCCAAAATATTCACGAATAAAGTACCATTTGCAGTTATCCTCAGTGTTGGACTGATTTTACTTGCAAGTACCAATATTTTTTTAAGAAAATTAAATAAATTATAATACTTTTCAGATTTTGGTTCAAGGATTCTAAAAAACATTTGAATCAAAGAACATAAATCATTAAAATGAACAGGAACAGATAAGAACAGTGAATCCAAAAGAACAAGAACAGAAATTTCCATCTCTAGATACTGCTAGTGCAGATATAGAAGAGGTAATAAAAAGATTTTTTTTTGTTCTAAATCCCATAAAATAAATAAATCAGTCAATCAAGAAGAGGTAAGTACTGTCACTGTTGATTTAATGAATGCATTTAACCTTCTGTTATACGGTGATTTCAAACGTTTTTCAATCGCAGCCCTTTTCTGAATATTTAAAAGTGTTTGCAACTACCTTTTCTCTTCACTTTACATAAAAGAGTTGAATTTTTTCGTTTACCTCTTTTTATCTGTTTTAAAGATCAAAAATGTTAAGATCAAAAGCTAGAATTTAAACAAATACTACTTTTGTGCAATTTGGTTTAAATTGTTATTTGGGTTTCAGTATATTGACATATATTGTGTTACATTGATCTAATTACATAATATATAGTTAATGACAGGAAGAAGAGAAAGTAGTCAACAGATTTTTCTTTTAATTTTTAACCCCTTTCTTGAAAATTTTATAAATTTTGCGAATGCAATTTGATTTATTTTTTAATCTTTGCTTAGAAAATAAATAAGCAAAATTATCATGAAATAAAAAAGGAGAATGTGAAAAAAAAGGCAGGTTTGTAAGACATCACCCATTAAAACATTTTGCATCCAATAAGTATAAAATCAGAATACACTAGGTTGGTAGTTCAAAAAAAATGTATTCGTTTTTTTCTGAAGCAGCATACAAAACTAGAAGAGCAATTATTGTGGGATGAAGCTACCCATGTCATCCTTACAGCAAAATACCATTACAGTTACATATCACGTTGTTTTTTCCAAATTATATATAAACACATATTGCCAGATTCTGAAATTGTGTCAAAATTTCTTCTAATTACACCAAAACGAAGCTTATTGTCAACAATGTTCTAGTACCTAATTATTTTCAGATGTCATCAGAAGCATTAAAATTGTTCTATTTATTGAAGTATGTACCGATGGATAGAATTTTGACGCAGTAAAACTTTTTTTTTAGTTTTAATTTAGTGTTTCAGTAAAAATCTAGGCATGAAACCATAAATTTATAGAAATAGAATATTTTGCGTATGAAAATACTGACACAATTTCTTGAGTACTAATAACAGCATTAGGAGAAAAAAAATAAGGTAGAAAAATGTATAGTATTTTGGAGACGATAACTGCAAGACAAACTTTGGAGGTATGAATCGCGAAGAAAAAAAATATTCCAGCATTTACAAAACACATTGGGAAAAAGCATCATTGGCATTGACTGCTGAGCATACATAGAATAATTTTGTGCAATGTGCCTTAAATGGACTAACCATAGACAATGAATCTTTAACCTTTATTATTTTCTGATTTTCTCTGTAAGAACCGGAGCTTTCAAAGAGTTCTGTCAATGGGAATCATTGTTATAATTGGATAGATTAAAGTATATTAAGAAGGATGCATACATTAATTAGATAGATTAACGACAGGAGTTGTTTGTGAACATTATTCAGACGATTAGAACAATTAACCCTTTCCAGTAAGAAACTAACAAAAGCATACTTAGATACTTTCAAGCTAAGAAATGAAATATCTTGGTTAGCTATCGAAGGCTCTCCAAGAAACAGTAAACATCAAATTCAAAACTCTACATAGAGCAAACGATAAGAAAAAGCAAAAATAACATTTAAAAACCAATCTTTCCCAATCAACCACTCCAACAAAAATGAAGTTAATCAAAGGAATTTCATTTCTGTCTCAAACAACTGACGCAGAAAAAAATTCTCAAGTAGAGCCAACTATTGTATCTTTAAGAAAATTCCTTTATTAAAAGAAGAGTGTTGCGAAATGAAAACACTCCCCAACAAAATTAGAAATTATCAACCTTATAACTAAAACAAATGAGATAAGCAATGCTGAAAACACAGTAAAGGAAATAAATGAGGGAAAAAAGATGGAAACCTCTTAAGTCGAGGAAAATGATTAACCTTCCTCCCGTATCACGGTGAAAGTAAAAAAAATATCTCCATAGTAGACGAATTCTTCAATTACATCCATAATCGTAAAAATCAAAAGAAATAACAGGAAAGAAAAACCGACATAATTATTAAATTTTTTCTACGAAATCATCCCAGTTCATAAAATACAACTAAGCCTCTATTTCTATAAGGAATCTATTTTCATACACATTCGAAATGCTGTATCTGATGCAAGAAAAAAGTAAAGTTAATCCCCAGGAGATTTCCCTGAAACTACGACACTGCTGAAATAATCTCAGAATTCCAATCCTACAACTTTAATACAGAATATGTAACTATTATTTGAAGTCGTAAACACAAGACGAACATGCTTTTCTTTTTAGTAATCTTGGTGAGGAATTGGTCCAACTAAGACATTTTTAACATTAGTTTATTAGATTATTTCGGTATAAAAGTTGAACCTCGAAAGAAAATGCCTTCTTAGTATCATTGCTGTAAGAGGGAACAAAGCGACTGAAATGCAGCAGCAATCACTTAACACTAGATAGCCCTTCATTTCTGGAAACATCTTCAAAATGCCCTTATGCAAAGGAGCACACCTTACGAATTTCTTAAACTGCGCAAGGAAAAAATCTTAGACATTTAAATTTTTCTGGCCATTAAAATTGTAACATCAGGATGGAATTAATGGAATTACAGCGTAATTTAACGTTCAATCAACCGACATTACAAGGGATTTTAAAGGCATAAAAAGAAAAATAGAGGAATTGAAGTGTCTTATAATAATTGATCACGATCACAATATTATTGGAACTCAAGAGACAGCCCTTCGTCCTTCGAAGGCGCAATGAACATTTCCCAACAACATTTGTCATAATAGAAGCGACAGTCGGGGAGGCCTGTCTACTTTTGTTAAAAATGCAACGCACCACGTTATCACACATAGCAGTAATACCCTTATGCTTTATAACATTTGTTGTTCTTTATCCCATAAAACCAAACAATCAATCAAATAATACTCTTCCTAGAATACTACAATTACTATCAACCTCTTTGATAATAGTTTAATGTTGGTGTCATGCATTTATGAAACTCGTGCAGACCATCTCGCGATGCAATTAATATTGCTCTTATCCTTTTCATAATTCAAGAGTCTATCTTTTAGAGATTTTAAACTCCAATATCTTTTCTGGAATTCTGGAACATAAAATATAAATTGTATTATCGCTTACGATTGGCGACTTTAAATTTTATACCAGATATTTTAGCACCTGTTGCACCAACTACCTGAACGATTGTATTCGTGAATAGTAATACAAGTATATTCGTATTCCATCAGCGTGCTGCGGGTGTTGGTTTGGACAAAGGCACCTGCTGGACATTCTAATATTTATTTATTTACATACCATTGAACTTCGTACAACGAGCTCCATGCGAGCATCAAGTTAGTGCGCAAGTCGAAAGAAAGAGAATTTGTCAGTTCTTGGAAATGAAGGAGAGCGTGCTCCAGGGTTGCTGCCTTTGGCGAGGAGCGCCTCGCAGCGCCCTCAGAATCTGTTTGGCGGTCTCCACAATCGGTGAATAATCTGCCTGTTGGCGAACCGCTGCAAGCGTGGTTTTTAAAGATCCGTTTTCATACTTAAAATAAGCAACTGAAGTTTTTTCTATTTTATTTTTATAAGAAAGCATGTATCTTAATCTATTATTCAAGATAATTGCCTCCACTATTAAGGCATGTATCATATCGTACAACCAATTTCTGTATTCCATCCTCATAGAAATCTTCCACCTGATGGATTAACTACTGCGGCATGGTCGTTTTGACATCCGTGCCATAATACCTTGACTATACTGAGGAGGTCATGATATTCCCAGCCATAGGAGGCGATGGGATCTCGAGTTTGACCAGCCTCGTATGGATGTGCATTGTCATGCAAAACACTCCCTTTTCTGGGGAAATCATGCCTTTTGTTTTGTATTACACTACATAGTTTTGTTAAAGTGTCACAATATATCTTGGAATTTACTGCGTCACCCAGAGGCAAAAATTCTTTAAGCAATACCCCCTGCTATCCTAAGAAACAGTGCACATGATTTTACGTGCTGAAATTTTTTGCTTGAGCTTCCCTTATTTGGGTGATGTTGAATGCCTTTATTCCCATTTTTAAGTACCTTTAACCGTTTTCTTATCATTCCATCGCTTATAGTGTTTTCTTTATGTACTTCGTTAATCTGTTGATGAATTTTGGTAGCGTTCACGTCTTTTGCGTGTTAAGAATGAATTGCAGTACGTGTTTCATAGTTGGTAGCATTTTAAATTGGGAGAGGTATTTCAAATGCGCACAAACAAACGTAATCACGAATGAATGTTTCCGTGCTGGCGTCTGTGATTACCTAACAAATGTAGGTACTCAGTACATCTGCTTGGAATGGCAACAGTACTGTTGCAGTTGCTATATTTAACAACGGCACTTACTTAAAAAGAACCCCTAGTACTACAGAAGTATCTAGTAGACTATACCACTATCATATGTAGTAATACATTCTTCTAGATGTGGCATAAGCACCAACACTGGCATTATATTCTCGAAGACGTAGTTTATTGGACATTACTTTGGTTAAAGGTCTTTGTAATGATTATAACCCGGTTAAAACAGATTTTGACCTTAATAATCTCTTCTCCCGGTTTTGCGTGCACTAAAAACGACAAACTGGTTCAAATACCAAGAAATTATGTGCCAAATCATTGCGGGTTATCCTACAATTAATGCAAATGAAACACACGAGTAATTGATAATTTTAATAGCATTAACAAACAATAGATTTAGGAATGGTAAACCATCAGATATCCTTTATTTAAAAGATAAATATTTGTCATTAAAGATTCAAATTAATTCCTTAATCAAGGGTTAAATAGTTTCAAATTTAGACATATGTGTTACTTTTATAATATCGATTACATACATTTGATTATGCTTTTAATACTTTTTTTGGAAGATAAGTATCTGTTTGAAAAAAAAATCTTTCATTTACATTAAGTGATGTAAAAGAATTACTAAATTACAGAAAATGGGCCTTAAAAAAGAACATTCCCTTCCATTTCATCCCTTTAGCAAATGTTTTCATGACACAAAAAATTGAGGTACATCGTTTTAAATCTGATCGACAATAGCAACCAATTTTTTTTTTAGATATTGTTCTGGTTTTTATCTGTAAAAGTTTCTTAAGTGTTGTTCGAATTAAAAGTTTTCGTACAATAAATAATAATTTTGAGTTGTATTAACATGTACTTGCTTTTTTTTTAAAAAAAATATTCGTTAATTTATAAATTGTAATAGCATACATTCTGGTTAATCAAGATTTAGAAGTTACCCGAAGTGTATCTCGAGGACTTATATTCTCACAATTTTATTAAAAGAAAAAATTGCAACAAAGTAAATACGAAATAACTATTTTAAATTTAAATGAAGTTTATGTTTCAGTTAGTATCTATATGGAGATAAATCAAAATATGAAATATTACATATTATAGGTTAATGAATAGGATAAACCGAACACAACGCTCCATGCTTAAATAAAATTCAAAAATTGAACAATGATAACAACTTTTAATTTTAAATTGAGTTAGAACTTTGAAATACAGATAAAAACAAAAATAATATTTAAAGACGGAACACTTAGTTTTATTTCGTGAAATATTTTTGGGCCAGATTACTCAAACCGTTGGTAGGTGTACTGATAGCCCTGAAAACACACTAAGAAAATTGTTCTACGACATAAAATATCGTTCTAAACAAGAAAATGAATCCTCTCAAACGCTTATCTATCCATTAAAATCTCAGTTGCAAATCCTGGACGCACCATAAATATATTACCTTCAAAAGATATGGGGTAAAAAGCAAACAACTGATACATGGAATCCTTTACAACTTGAGCTTTTGAGTCTTTCTGTAGTTGCCTCTCAACGTATTCGTAGTAGGCGTCTTAAAAACCATCGCAATTCGTTATGAATGCAATGAAAGGCTTCGCCATTTTGTTCATTGTGTCTGGAGTGATTTGTGAAGAAGGAACTACTTCATATTTTTTCGAAGGTGAGAAATTTTTGGTGAAAGGAAATCATGTATTATCAAGTACATTTTTGAATATTCTAAAATTTAAATGATTGTTTCTGAAAGGAGGAATTATTAAAAAACTCCTAAGAAACGTTCCTTGTTATCATTTGGGCTTTACATTGCAATTAGGATTGTGGCTGATGTCATTAGAAATTAAGATACTTTTATTTAAAATTTTGGGATTTTTTTTTGAAGATAAATAACGAAATTCGCAATATCATCGATATTTCTCTAAAATTCAAAAGAATAAAAGCACAGTCTGTGTGTGTGCAATAATAATAATTCCTTCTTCATTAAAGGGTTTCTTCTGATAGCAATCCCCTCTTATTAATTCGTTACGGTTTCTTCTTGATTTTTTGGGATCAAAGTTGAAGTAATTTACGGTGCGTTTCTATTTCATAATATTAATTTTTTATTGGTCTATAATATGTTTCTTCCCTCTTTTTGATATGAATACGTTTCTATTAAAGAATACGCTGTTTATAAATAATTGTTCTACGTTTCTTTTTTAAAACCTACTGTTGTAGATTTAAATATATGATTACTAAAATGTATTTTCCATTTTTTCCCACTTAATTTTACAATTTCAAGTTCTTACTATTCCTTAGATCTTATTTAGTTGTTAAACAGTACTACAAAAGCAGACTTTAAAAATAATTGAACAAGAACGGACATGTGATAGAAAAATCTTAGGGAGAGGAGGGGGAAGCATGATACAGTTTCACACAAAATTTGAGATAAAATTAATCTAAAAGACTGTTAAAGGCCTTGAAAAAACATATCTGAGAAAGGCAATACATAAATGTAAACTTCAAAGTACGCAACTTTTATATCAAATTAAGTACAATAACATATATTTATACTTAATAAGTTCACGTATTTCATCTTTCACTATGTTTGTGTGATTTTATTAGCCTTGTCCTATATGTTTGTAAGGTCTACATTATATACTTAAAAAATTCGTAAATGCCATAAGTATAACTATTAATTATCATTTTATTTATAGATAATTTTTAAGAAGCGATCCTTGCAAAAATTATGAATCATTTTACAACAAAGATATTCGATATTTATTTTTGGAACATTTTACTCAAAATTTTATTTAGCTCATGCAGTAATTTATTAATTTTAAAATTTAAAAATCCTATCCTCTAATTATTCCATTCGATATTTAATTCAAGAAACAAATATTTTTAAATAATTTCTTTTTAAAATTTTTAATTATTTATCAAATTTAAAAAAAATTGTAATTTTCTATGAAGGGAATTATCTAATATAGAACACGTCTTGAAAGAAAAAATATGAACATATAAGTTCCATTAAGTAAGTTAAAGAATATTACAACTGATGGAGATAAAAGTACCTTGCGGGATCAAATCGTTGAAAGTATTTAATTAGTCAGATGCCATTATTGCAGTACATCGAACTTAAGGACATGGAATATTTTATATGATTTGTTATTATATCTGTATGCTGGAGATAAAGGGTACTGTCCATTTTTGAAATTTTATAAGAGAGCAGCTGAAATGTTGTATGTGTGTGTGTTTTTATTTACAACCTGCTTGTTAATGGATATTTTCCAATAATTCCTTGTACATTTTGTTATTTGGACTACTGATTTTTAAATTATAATACCTTTTTCAGTTTTATTACTTTTTGAATTTTACTGGCTGCCATTTTAAAATACAGTAATAGTGTCTTTTATCACTGACATTCGGATAGAGTGAATTTTTTTTTCATTTTATTCACCCATATTAATATTCGTAATTTTTTTTCTAAAATTTGTGTTATGATATTTGATAGAAAACTAGTGTTATTTGAATGAACTATCTACATTTATACCTCTCTTTTTTACCACGAATTCTGTGATGAAACAATTTTTTTTCCTACTTCATCAAAATACTTTAAAACCATCAATTACGCTGGCAATTGTTAAAAAACGGAAACATAATAAGATGATGGATTGTAAATAAATTAAACTGAAAAAAATGTTAAATTTTTATATCAAAATCTTAGAAACTGAGAAAACATTGCTTGTAATTAAAAATTTTCCCTCAAAAGGGAAACCACGTATAACAATAAAATATTTTACTTAAATGATGCAATATTTTACTTTGTATTTATATTCTAAAAGATTAAAAATATAAAAAATCCTTAAAAACAAGATAAAAAAGGAATAAAACATTATAATAATAGCTAAATTACATGTATAAAGGATTTAAAGAGATATATAGCTGATAATAATGATTTTAGTATTTATGAAGATGAAATAAAATTGAAATTATTATTTTCCATATACAATCAGTGTTTAGATAAAAAAAAAAAAAAAGAGAAATATAAGATAATTTAACAGTTAAAAGTTATCTCTAATTTATACATTTAGAAAATACTCTTTTAAAAAGCAATTTTCTTAAGATCCTGTGCACTTATTTAAAAATAATTTATCAAGCAATTCTTTTTTTTAAAAAAAATTGTAGATCTTCGTTTGACTAATATTTAAATATTTTTCATACATTCTAACTACACTTCAAATATTTAGTCATTCTTCTTCTTTTTTTTTTATCAAAGAATTGAACACATTATCTGAAATGAAGTTCTTAATTATGTCTTTATTGGAAATTCAGTTCATCGTTACTTAAAATTCCTACTTGCAAACCATTTTGATTTCGTGAGCGTAATGTTAATCTCATGGAATTTTTACTTTTCACCCTAAATCTGTAATATTTTATTAATTTTAATGAAAAAAGCTTATTAAAAAAAGCAGAAAATAATGAAGGTTTCTACTGAATTACATTGTCTGCCCGATTTTTGAAAATATTTTAAATTATTTTTAAGAACCGGAAAACCTACAAACCAATCATTCAAATAGACGTAAAATATTGCTAAAAATTGGAGGAAAAATGTAACTTCATTATAAAACAGTATTTTTTGTTCTTTCAAATGTACTTCATTGCATTGAAATGGTTAAAATAGAATAAGTTTGAGGAGGAAAATATAAATATTATAGGATTAACATTACGTTCAGGAAATCAAAATGGCTAGTAGGTGGGAGCCTTCAATGAATGAAACTACAAATTATTAGAGCCACAACAAAGATTTAACCATACGTAATTAATTAAAAACATTTTTAAAAGTTTCAATAACAGTAATAATTGCAAAATAAAACATTTCACGAAAAATCTGATAAGGTAAATGATTTCAAATTAGATCAAAGTAACTCTGCATTAACAGTTTAATTGTGAAGAGAGATTATTCACAAGTTAAACATTATTTTTTCCCTCATTTTTATTATATCTTTATAAGCGCGCCTTAATTGCATAGTATGCTTATTCGAATATTAATTAATCGAAAGGCATTTTTAAACAATAAATAAATTGTTTTTAGAGTTAATTTTCACAAGAATCGGGGATAAAATGCAATTCTACAGAAACCTTCGTTATTTTTAGCTCTTTCGGCTTCTTCTTCTTCTTTTTTTTTTTTTGCATTCAAATAGACAAAATAGTATAGATTTGATGACAGTAGTAGAAACTCCCCAGAATTAACGTCATATTCAAGAAATCAAAATGACCGGTAGATGGGATCCTGAAAATCGGGATCGAAGGATTATGTAATTCAAAAATTTATTTATTGGAAGCTATTCGAACACAATTCAGTTTTACAAAAGTTTTATTCTTAGAATATGTAGCACATAACATTTATTAAGAATACTAACATACTTAAAGTAAGAAAAAAATGTTTTAATATTATATAGTTTGTAACAATTTTGTTGTAGTTTGTTTTATTAACTGTGTAGATAAACATTTCAGACAGTGAATGAATAGACCTTTCTTTCCATGCTATAATTATTTCTATTATTACTTAATTAATGCTATTATTATTTAATTAAGTTTTGAAAATATCGGAAAATTTTAGATATATTTCTCTGTAGTTTCTCAGTAACTTTTCTCCAAAGAAAAAAAAAAGAGGACATTTTCACAACTTAACGCTAGATAAGAATGAAATATTTCAACTACACTTTTTCATAGTATTTTACAGCACATTTTTTTTTATATCTTTTTCTGATAAACTGGAATGATTTTCAGAATAACAGAGCATTTCGGGCTTTCAAAATTAGTTTTATAACTCAAATTTATTTAATTCAGAGATCATTCATGTACAAATATGAACCTGTACAGCCATCACTGATTGTTTGATTGCTTTGTTTAGGTAATGAAACTGATGCATCTTCTTTCGAAAATCTTACATCGCCGATTGTGGACAGCAAAATAGAATCAACATCAGAAACCGTCACATTAAATCAAACAGATATCGGTAAGTTAAGAAATTTTCATTTTTATAATTATTAGTGATTGAAAATATTCAAAAAGTTTTTGAATTCCCCAGGTATTTGAAGATTTACTTTACAAGTCTCTTATATTTTTATTTTACATTAAACTACAATACAAGTAGACTGTATAGTTAAGTTTTAAGCTATGACAACGGAATTTCTGTTCATTATTGCGTAAATTAATGAAACTATACTTGATTAGCAACCAAACCTTATTAATTATAAAACACATTTTAATTTACAGTAGTGGCCAAAATTGTGGACACTTTTGGAGATTCTTATGTTTTTTCAATTCGTATGCTTATAGAAAATGTTACATTTCACAAAATGCAAAGTCGTATATATCAATTTAAAGAGAATTTAATACTGACTTCAATTCAAGAGACAAAATTCAAATATTTGCAATAACTATTGATATGCATTAGATACTGATATTTGCTGTGAGTTATCGGTACTTAGTAAGGTATCCTTTATTTTTTTATTACTTTCACTTAGATGTTTCTTTGAGTTGACAATAGTTTTAAGCTCTTCCTTCGTTATTACACTGATGCCAGGAAACAATTATAGCTTCAATTAGTTCTCTTTTATTTGATGGGTGCCTCATTCGGACGAGAGTTTTCAAACGGTTAAACAAGTTTTCGACAGGATTAAGGACAGGACCGTTTCTTGGCCATGACAATAATTCAATACTTTTTGTGGGAAATGATATTAGAGTAACTCTAATGGACACTGGACAATAACTACAATGTAGTTATTGTCCAGTGACCGTTCTTCCTTTTCCCAAGAAGTCTATCGTTAAGATGCCCTTTTCATCCTAAAAAATTATCACCAAAATTTTTTTCGGCCAATGATACCGTCTTCGCATTCTTTGGAGCAGATTCAAGGGGAACAACTCGTTGTTTTCATTGCTGCTTGTTTTTCGGTGTGCGAAGAAGAATCTAAATCTCGTCGAAGAAGACAACTTGACCCAGTACGAATCAAGTTTTTATTTGGCTGCAAATTGTTTCCAAATCAAAACTAACCAATGAATCAGTATCGAATTAGTTCTGGCATCGTTTAATGAATGGCAAAAGACAATGGTAACATCAAATTGTCTAAGCAATGCCATACCCTCATAATGTGAAATGACCCCCCCCCCCCCCATCCAGAAAAATCTAGACTGTTGAACTTACTGAGATACAATAACGGGGATTGAAAAGAGCAAAAAATAATAAAGGGTTCTGGTGAATTTCATTTTTTTTTCGATTTTTGAAAACATTTTTTTTTAAAACAAAAATTGATAATCTATTGTACCGTTTGAAGATTATTTATTGTTAATCAGACAAATAGGTAAATTCTGATTTTTAAGTTTAAAATATTTAATGTGACTATGTACAGCGATTATACAAAAATATGTGACAGGAGATACCAAGACGTCCGTCTGGACTGGGAACCAAGCAGGGACTGACGCTCTTTCAGGGCCATCGACCTCCAACGGTTTCTAGTCGGCGAATTCCCCCAATCTTCACAAGCTGCCGAAATAGCCACGGTCCCCCTTCTGCTGACATCTCGGGGATCAGGTGTCGCTCGGGCAGTCCAGATGCATGAGTGTCAAAGTTGGTAGCTCGACCAACAAACATTGAAGAAGGCCGAGGAAAGTGGATATGCCACAGACGTTACACTATGAGCGAATCAGTTAAATATATATTGAGCTATTTGAAAAATCCGCCAAAAAATGCTACTCCACTGCCTTCATTATTTTTTACTCTTTCATGCACATTTTATTCCAATCAAATTAATACAAAGGCTTACATCTAAGAAGGAAAATAGAAATTTCATAGGATTAATGTTGTGTTCTCACAATAAAATAGCTTTTAGGCGGAAGCCTTAAACAGGAATGTAATTTTAATCCAAAAATCCTGTGGGATCATCGTTTGATTTGAAAATATTAGAAAACATTTTTGTACGTTTTTTTTTTAATTCAATAACTCTTGAACAAAAATATCGCACAATTAATATCATTTTGTATTTTTTATACATAAATTTGTAGTTGAGACAGTGTACGCACGGATTGATTTTATATTGCGTGTTTTGTCAATGAGGGGCTTCATGCCAAATTTTGATTGCCATGTTATGCCTAAATTTCGCATGTTAAAGTTGTTGAAAAAAATCGAGCTTGTCGTCTGGATGTATACTGCATCAGGCAAACC
>BMAW01094602.1:0-57210 GCA_019974015.1 Nephila pilipes
AGATATAAAAAATAAAACTTATTTTGATGTATGGTATATTTATAAAAAAAAATTGAATGCACAGTCCAACGTAATATGTCTTACACACTTATTTTGACGCTACACGCGAGATTTTGAGCAAAGGGAACACTTCTTCGTTGTTTTTTTTTTTTTTTTTTTACTCTAATATCGATGTACAAATATGGATTATTTTCGCTAACATTATTGTCAGATTCATTAATTAGATCGCAAATCTCAATATCAGATAAATACTTTCTTTTCGTCGTGAGTGTCACTAGAAATAAAAACCTACCGAATGAAACGAACAGCTGAGAGCATCTGCTACCCAAAGCCCTGACCCCCATTAAGGGCCATAAATTCACCTTCGAACTTCTAAGAAGTAAACAAGAAAGAAATAAGCAAAACGGAAGCATGTGCATCCTTTAAATCATATCATTACATTTAAAGAGCCGCGCCGTAAGACGTGCTTTTTACAATTACGCCTCTCCTGGTAGCCAGAAGTGAAATCCAAGTCCATATCACCAAGGTCAAGAAAGATGCACAAAGTAAAATAAACTCCCCAATTTCTTCGGATATTGGAAGAGGTTCCCAAGGATAAAAACTTTATGAACACCAACATGAGAAATAAAGCTATGTCTGAATATCGTCACACCTTGTCTAAAACGTATAGTGCCCGACGTAATATTAAACCCTGGCTGCGTGCTTGATGGATGGACAAATACAAGATTTTTAGCGCTGCAAAACGTATTACATGGACAAAAAATGCACCAAGTCTTTCGAATTTAACTGGACACAATTCATCTCCCAAATTAAAATGAATGTTTTTAAAAAACTGCAATATGAATTACTAATCTGTACTTTTACGAACGAGTAAAATTGGTAAGTGTAACGGACAGTTGGGTTCCCATAACCGAAACGGCTCTGTTGGAGTTTCTGAGAAACCTTTAGTCTGCCAGGAACCGCAGTTGGCTAAGCATTTCTTACTATTTAACGGTAAATTTAATTCGGAAACCGAATTTTGTAATACATATTTCAATGTTATTACATATTTTGTTCCTTTTCAAATAAATAATTTTAACATAATTTCTTTTCTTTATGATTTATGAGTAATTTCAGATATAACATACCACCAATCTTATACAAAATGGTGCTGAACGTCCGCCGAAGTAACAGAATTTCGCAGTCTTAATTTTATATGTCATTATGCTAAAATTATACAAGGAATAAAATAATAAAGAGTCTTAAATTTATTTGTAATACAAACGATTAAATGTGATTGTAAAGCAATACGATTAATTATATTGAAGAAAAAAAATACACAATTCAAAATTAATTCGCCAATTTCTTTCGGATATTAGAATGGGTTCACAAAGATAAAAAGTTTGCGAACACTTCCGTAGAACTTAAAGAAATACATTTATGACTTAAGTTTTGTCACGCCTCTTGTGAATCGTCCAGTGACCGAATTAGAGTTATATCCTGGCTACGTCCTTAATGGAAATTGACCATCTTTTTAGCTCTTCCAAACCTATTACATGCAGAAATAAATTCCCCAAACTTTTCGAATTAATATGAACAAAATGTAACTTCCATGTTCCAATGAATGGTCTTTGAAAATTCAACAGTATCACTTATAAAGTTGCACTTTTCAGAACGAGTAAATCTGCTAAGAGTAGCGGACAGTTATCAACCCATTACAGCACCGCCTCTGGCGGAGTTTACTGACAATCCTTTAGTCTGCGACGAACCGCCGTTGGCTAAGCATTTTTTAATATCTAATTTTAAATTTAATTCTGAACACCACTTATGTTACGTTTGTTTCTTTTTATTTTAATGTTATTTCATACATTGTTACTGTTCTAAATAATTTTTAGAACAGAATTTTTCTATTCTTTATGTTTTATGATGTATTTCAGATATGAAACACCCTTATTTTATTCGAATTGGAGCTCAATGTCGCTCCTAAGTAATGGTTTCTCGCAGGACTAGTGTAAACGTTATCATGATACAAAGTTTATAAGGGATAATAATAATAATAGAAGCTCTCAAAATTACATGTAATAAAAAATATTTAATCAGGGGTTTAAAGCAATAATGTTAGTTACATTAAAGAAAAAAAGATACACAGTGTAAAATAAATTCATCGATTTCTTTCTGATTTTAGAAGAGGCTCTCAAAGAGAAAATGTTAGGAGCACTATTAAAAGCTTAAATATAAAGAAAACTATGCAACATTTTGCAATGGTCCTCGTAAAATGTCCATTATCCTATCTAATGGTAAATCTGACATCGTGCGTTATTGACAATGACAATTGTTTCAGCCTTAATAGCGTATTACATGCAGAAATAATTGGAATAACTCTTTCGAATTATGCTTAACACAAAGCATTTCCAAAGTTCAGAAGAATGTTATTGAAAAATTTAGCAATATCACTCATGAAGCTGTATTTTTAAGAACGAGTAAAACTGCCAAGTGTTACAAACGGTGATCTTCCCATTACAGCAGCTTCTCTTGCGCGGGGTATTCAGGTGCTTAAAATCTGTTCAGGGCCGTCTTTTACTAAACATCTCTTCATGTGTAATGGTAAATTCAATTTGACCCCCACTTATGTAATGTTTATGTTTCTTTATTTAAATATTATTTTAAGTTTTTTTCCTATTCAAATAAATATTTAGGTCACATTTCTTTTCTTTCATTTGTATGGGCAATTTCATAATAAAATACCACTTATCTTATATAAACTAGCCTGTACATTCAAAAGCTTTTATTCGTAGACAGTTTTTTCAAAGGTAATGAATGAGGAAGAAGAATTACTACCACCGCCTAAAAAACAATAGCGAAGCAGCACTTCATGCGGCAGAACTAAGAACAATTACATTTCCATTAGCTGCATACAATATTCTGATTTTACGTGCTAAAGTCAATCGGAAAAAACAATCTAACTCTGCATGATATGTACTAATGAAAATGATGGGCAAGAGGATTTTGAAACTTTAGTGAACAGATGGCGCTGCGCGATATACAAGACTCTCGCTAGATAACAGTTAGACATGTGACTGCCTTCCTTGAGTTTTGAAAAGTGTAGAAAGTATTGAAATGTCATAGCGAATATATTATACCGTATCAATTGTATTATGACATCTTAAAATAAACTATATTACTGATGTCAATCAAATCTTTGCTATAAGTGAGTTTCTTATTTAATCAAGAACCGATTATGACAGCCGCCTTTCTGACAGGTAAGCAAAAATTTCCTACTTTTGAAATTCCAGTTCCAGTTCACACAGATCATATATAAAAACGTTTTTCAAGTGCAATGCCCATTTTTGTTGGCTTATTTCTGTTTAAATTTTTAATTTTAGTTTTTTTTTATACCTGTTTATTTTTTAAATTTTATATTGTAATTTTAACAACTGTTCAATTTTTAAATTACATTTTAAGCTTTGATATTGTTTGGCTTTCGTTTCGGGCAATTCCTATTTGATAGTTCTATTTTGCCAACGAGACGTTTATGGAATACGCCAGTCTCCCGCAGAACCATAATAATTTCAACTAATAACTATTTGCAAACTGGTAAAACATTCTCTTTAACTACTACCATTGCACCTACAGATATGTTTTTTTTTCTCAACCAGCCATTTCGTTCATTGTTGAAGAGTTACTAAATAATCCTTTCTCCATTTTTTCCCAACAATCTAGATTACCTTTGTTGTTCCTTTCCAAAGATACAAACGATTCTCATTTATATCAATAATTATCGGTTCTTCTATCGTGTTAATCGATCTCCCTATTAAAAATGACCAGAAGTCAATACATCATAATCATCAAAATTGTCTGACATTGGCGTTAAGGGTCTCGAGTTCAACATCCCCTCAAACTGTATTATTATTTCTTCACACTCTTCATAAGTAAAATGCAAATCTCCTACAGTTCTTTTCAGGTGATATTAAACAGATTTTACCCCAAGCCTCCCCCAACCCACCAAAATGGAGGGACTTGAGAGAGATAATATAATATTCCGTTCTATTCTCTCGGATGTGAAATATGAAGCTAAAAATTTGTCTGGAAATTTAACTACCTCATAGAATTTTTGCAGTTGGGAATCATCTCCCACAAATTTAGTCGCATTATCCGTAAATGGCTTTGAACATTTACCACGTTAGACAAAAAACGCTTTTGAGAGGCAATTAAACCATTAGAAGTCAAATTTGGCAAAATCTCCAGAAGAATAGCTTTAGTTAAGAATCATATGCATACATATGGAAATTTTATTTAGCACATCCGTTCACTAGTTTTTGTAAGTACTAATAAATGAACCTCACTGACCAAATCCTGTCACACTAAATGTAGGTGACCTATTTACTCGATCATATAATAGGTCTCTCATAATCTGTGACGATAAAATAGGTTTGCATTTAAAGCAGATCACATTAAAATGTGTTGTGTTTCGTGCCAAATCTCTTCCATATAATGGCCAAAATTTTAGACGTACAACATTCAGTAGTCCTTGGGGGCCAATGTGCAATAATCTTTTATGTACACTACAAAAATAACTATTACTTAACTTACAATTTCTTGGCAGGATCGCTGGAGGCTTTTAGAAAATAATAAAGATGCCTTGCAAAGACGTCCACCAAAACGAATTATTCCTTCTCTCCTCAACAAAGGGATTTAAATTGTTAAACTTACTCGTTATATCTTTTTACATGATAGGACCTTCTGCTCACATTTAATTAAGAATTCTTCAGCTCCATTAACTTTTTCTACCTTAGGAGGTCCAACCTATATTGTGTTTACTTCTGCAATTATTTACAAATATAAAAATATAAGAAAGAACATTAATTATTGTATAATAATTGTTACTAATAGATAAGATTTCGTCGAAAAAGTCAGACTTCTCGTAAATCATCATGGTTCTCTTAGAAAAGTTTTCAACATCAACATCAATAGAAGGTTTGCTCTTGTCTATGTAGGAATCTTTCTCACTTGGTGTCAAGCACTGAACTTCGTGAAACATACGTTTCAAGCACTGGCGGGAAAACTTTGTCTGCTTGAAAAAGACTACACATGTCCACTACTTGTTGTTAGTCACCTGGGAAGCAGCACTAACTCCACGCGTCGGAAGATCAGCATGATTGGCTTGGGTGGAGCAATAAAACCGAATCTGGCGTAGTTAATTTTTGAATTTCGTTAACACTATTTTTGACGAATGATTTCTATGTTCTGTTGGATCCTTTGATCCAGAATTTTTACAGTCATTCCAAAAAAGATATTAGAGGATGCCTTACGATTTCAAACATTTTCAGTATCATTTCCTAATCTTGCAGCAACTAAAGCACCCAGTAATTCTAGACGAGGCAAGTATATTTTCTTTACTGATACGACTCTAACATACTTTTAAATTTCATCAAATTCACAGAAAGCTGTTCACGAGTATTCACTTTAACATACACTGTTACTCCCTAGGAATTTTGACTTGCCTCAGAGCAAACATGGATTTCTATATTTCCGTCAAATGAATCGAAAATAAATCTTGGAATCCTAATTTCTCTCCATTCTGGTAGTTCTTTTCATCATCGAGGGCATTCGTCATTTAAGTCAGGTGGAGGCTCAGCATTTCAAGGTAGCTTCCCTTACCATAACTTTTGCAACAAAAATTTTAACCTTACATTAAGTGGTGTCATGAGTCCTAGAGGATCATACATTTTTTTGGTAATTTGAAGAACAAATCGTTCAGTATTTTTCTTTCGTTTCAAAAACTCTGACATCCAAGCCGCCACTACACTCAAACTATCCTTTTGAAAATCCTATTGTGTGTATTCCTAAAACTTTTAGTTTCACATCAATTAAATCATTTAAGCAGATCGGGTGAATATCGTAGCTTTCTTTCTCCAATTCTTAAACCAAATTTCTATCATTTTTTTTGTCACCATTTACGTAAATTCATTCTGAAGTTACTCATAATTTCTTTAATTACTAGTGAATATTTTAAAGCTTCTCTCGTATTATTTGCTCCCATAATTAGACCCTCAACAGACATACAGGAAACTAGAATTTCTAAAATATCTGGAAATAAATTTCTAAATTTTTGGACATGTAGCTTTATAGTTGCTGCCAGTAAAAAAATACTGGAATTCACTGCAAAAAATAAACACTTCAATCTGTACACTTCTACTTGGTCAGAAAACTTTTGTATGATTGGCTTGTCAATTTTCTCAACAAAAATAAATCAAACTGTATCTCTTTCTTTCTCAAACAAGACGATTTGTAGAGAAGCCTTTGTGATATAGGCTTAAATGCTAATCTATTAAGTCTGAAATAAATAAGTAATAAGTAAAAAATGTGTTATAGCTTTCTAAAAGGCTTTCATGATAATTATAGCAAAATAGACTACCAATGTTTCATATTATTAAAGATATTACTGACTACCTTATATGTGTGTGTGTGTGTGTGTAAAATCAATGATTATAAAAAAGAAAATAATAGTATAGGACTTTGTACTTAAAGATTTATGAATGATTCTTTTGATAAGATTAACTTTTATGATATTTTTAATTAACATTTATATAAGAATTTACTTCCAATTAAAATATTTCAGTAACAAAAAAAATTGTTACATAAAACAATAAATGGTAGACATATTTTTAATTAAAATATGATGAAAGATATGATGATTGAAATAAAATGTTACTGTTCAGAATATACAGATTTTATTATTAATTGACATAAACATGTCATTACAAGTGATTGGAGAACAGTAAATATAATGTATTGAGAGACAGTATAAACATGGCTTCAGGTTTTAGGATTACATCAAATACTAACTATTTCATTACAAGAAGGATTCCTTGTTTAGCCAATGATTTTATTAATAATATTGCTATAAATAGAGTTTTCCAGTGGAAACATTGATTAAGTGCAAATGCTACATTTATACAGATATTAATGAGATTCATTATAAAACTAAAGATGAGATTAAAATTCAAGATATTAAAAAAACAAATTTTAGATTTGCAAAAAGACTTTGTGTTGATTGTTATGTTGACAAAATTATCAAATAATTATGCCATTATTTGCATACATTCATACATTATTATAATTTAATTATTAATAAACATATAGAAGAGGGAAATCATTTTTCGAAAAATAATCTTAGAGTCATTGAAATCAATAATATGATTGAATAGTTCTTTATAAAAAAAATAGATTAACAATATTGATAAAATGAACTTTACTCAAATCTTTATTAAGCCAAAATTTCATAAAAACCCAATTAAATTTAAAACATATAGTAATGTCTATTATTCTTATATTTCAAATTACATTCAGTGCAAAACTAAACATAATAATAAATAAATAAATCTAAGACTTTCCGTCACAGAAGCATCGTAATTTGCGCAACAGGAATTACTTCTTCCATAAAGAAGCCAGTGTTACTATAATTGTTACAATGTTCTCTGTTTGTTTGATTTCAAGAAATCCATTGCCATCATGATTTAACAATTTTAAAGAAATTAAGGGAAGAATAGCTTAAGAAATATTATTATTATCGGTAAAAATTACTCTCTTTCGACGCGCATTTCTTCTAGGTTCAATTATGACCAATGGACTAAAACATTGTGGTGCGGAAATTTTAACAGGTAGACATTTTTTTAGTTTTGACTACTAAAGCTCCCGTATAACGTGTCTCATTCAGTGATTTATACCATGGATAGAAAATTCCTTCATTCCGAAATTGAGGTTGAACATCTAGAAGCAATATTTTTCGGAAAGAGTGTGGGTTTAAGATAAAAAAGGCCTTTTTTCGTTTATATTGTTATTTTTAAACAACTGGTTATCAATGATTCAAGAATCTTTTTAAAGAATTTTTTTAATCATTGCATGGTTAAATTTTACTTAATTTATATATTTTTTCGTACAAAACACCTTTGATTTGTTGAAATATGGATCTTCAGAAAATACTTACAATTCAATGTTACATTGAAATTTCGAAATTCTCGCGTTCCCTATGCCCCACTTTGCTTCTCATGTATTTTAAAAGGATTATAGGTTAATTTTCTTTATCCAATAACCCCATACGAAATTTCAATTTTTACAGTTCTCTGACCAATATACAGAAACATAATGTATGTATTAATTAACTATATATAAATTAAATTAAGTGAATTAATTTTATTTTTCACAATTTAGTTACAAATTTTTTTTTCAGCGAAATTGCTTTGAATAATATTATATATTAAAAACTTGATGGGCAGGCAGTTAATAATGCATGTGCGGATTATGGCAATTTGTGTCTTTGAAAGCCAAAGAAACGTTAAAAATATTGTAGAATTCGGAGACCTTACATATATTCTCTACCGCAAGGCAAGACTTTAATGTACTTTTTTTTTTGTATTCATAGCCATCGAGGAAGTGGGGTTCAATGTAATTAATTATTTGTGAATTTCATGGAAAGTGGAGAAATCCTACTCATTCGTTGACGTTGATGTTAATGTTTCTATGTGCGCCTAGGTTCTTCAAGCCCAAATCTTGTATATAGTAGTTGCTTTGGAAGGATGGAAGTTTCATTTTTGATGGTAAAGTCCAAAAAAAAAAAAAAAAAAAAAAAAAATAGTTTGATGAAAATCTGGGGTACAGAATTTTCATTGGTTGAGAGGTGAATAGCGCTGAAATTGCTATTGGTTACCCTTTTTGAATTAAAATGAATGAAAAGCATTTTAATTTTTATTGGAAATGCAAAAGGAAAGATGGGTTAAAAGTGATTTAATTTGTAATATATAAGAGTATAATTTGCAAAAATTAAAAAAGTGGTGTTGTAATTATTCATCATTTAACATTAAAGCTTGGATGATTGCCGTTGTCTTTGCAGTGTTATTTTTAGCTGATTTAATTTTATGTAAATTAGTTAAAAGACCTGGTATTAGAGCGAAAATTTCTGCAAGTTCTTTAAGTTGTTCAATTGCTTGTATAATGTTGTTCACTGGATTATGGTTTTTATTTTGATTATAATAGTGAGGTGTATTTTTGCGAGTTTTAGGAGTTACAGGAGTAGGCTGCGCCATCTGTTGAGAAGAAGTTACAGATTGAGCTAATGCGAATTCTTCTCTGAAGGTTTTGCTTTGTTGGATTTTATTATTTTTTGTTATATGCGTTTACAACTTTCGTAGGAGGCACAATGTCCTTTTTCATTATAATTAATACAGGTGATTTCATCGATTTTGTTTTGAATTTGGCAATCGCGAGTGGGGTGTGCACCGGAACATTTGATACATCTCGGAAACATATGGAAGTTTTGTGTGCTGTGATTAAATTTATTACAATTGTAACATTGGGCGGTAGTATTATTTTTGTAGTTATCTATTTTAATTGACATGTAGCAAATTCTAGTACGACCAAAGATTTTTTTATTTGTTTCGTTTTTTGGAATGTGACCATGTAGGGGGAATTTTGTAATAACGACAATTATTTGTTCATCAGTCATTGCGAATTGATCGCCGGGGGGGTATGAAATATCCAAATTCAATAGGAAAAGTATTCTTGTCGTAAAAAATTAATAACATTTAAATGGAAGGTATTGGAATTTTATGTGTTGTTTCAAATTTTTGTTTTGTTAATTTTTCATAGGCAAAATACTTGTCATCAAATCTGTTGATTTAGAAAGTGATAGACAAAAATTTAATCATTTTGTTTTGGTTTTGATTCCACTAAAAGAAAAAATGCTGACTCTTTCTTTTTTTCAAAAAGTTTCATTAGTAGAATTACAAATGTAACTAATGCTGTATTTCACCGCTAGAGGCGTAGCTAGTTCCTATTATTTCTAATATGTCAGTGTTAAATAAGACACATAGCACTGCACTGTAACAATCATTCAAAATAAATAAATAAAAGACGTTCCTCTTACAAAAAATTCTAGTTCATATGATTCCATATTAAAAATTGAAAACAAAGTTTATAAATTTAAATTTTAAATATTTTATAAGCAATACAATGTAACTACTATATTTAATTTTAATCAACACAAAATTTTCACATTGTTTAACCACAAATAGATAAATTTAGAAATAGCTTACAGCATTGATAATCAAATGATGGCCAGCGGCCACATGCGACCCTCTAAGAATTATTTGTGGCCAGCCAAGAGTCAGAAAAACCCGAGGTCACAAGAAGATTTCAGGACTTTACTAAAATTAAGCTTAAATTAAATTTGCTCTCTTATCCTATGACTGCTGATAATGACGTAACATCTGAAGCAACTGATGCTCGAACTAGCTAACATGCAGGGAGATCACACTGTGAAAAAATGTTTAATGCTGTGACATTAGTTGTCTTTTACGTATCTTTTTGCTGAAAAATTTCCATGCGTGAAGAAATTTGCTAGGAAAATGTTCTCTTTATCTGAGTCTACATAAATTTATGACAAAAGTTATTCTAACTTGAACATCAAAAAGGGTAAACATAGATTAACTTACAGTCTGTGATTAGAATCTCAACATGTAATCTATATATATATATATATATATATATATATATAAAACTCCTGATTCCAAAAAAACTTATAGAAAAGTGTGATAAGATACATTTACCTCATTAAACTGATTCTAAAATTGAATCTCCTTGCACCTGTAGAAGACATGAAATTAGCACAATAAATAAATTGAATAAAAGTGCCATCATTTTATTTCATTTGCATTTATTGACTTTTATGGTACAATTAATATCTTTTCTGAAATGAAAAGTTAAATAATGAATGCAATCATTTTAAAAATTGCGGCCCTCCGCCAATATCCGCTTCCACAAAACGGCCTCCGTGCCGAAACAATGGCCTCTCTTGCGTAGAGGACGCGGGTCAGCAAACTAAAGTTAACGTCTTAATATTTATTATTTTTTTTTGCATGAAATATTTACGACAAAAAATACAATCGTGATGTAAGTGGTTCAATCGTGATGCAAGTGGTCCAATCGTGATATAAGTGGTTAAGATATTCCATGTTTCATAAACCATTTGGCTGTACAACTGAAAAACTTCTATCAGTCTTTCAATTGGAAGTGAATGATCAACAAAAGGAAGATATGCTAATAATAGTGTTTATATAAATTGATCTAACCCCATTCCAGAAATATTTGTCAGATGAAAAACACGGCTGATTAAAATCATATACTTGGGGATTTATATTTGCGGAGGTCGGTCTGATTGAACTAAGCGTATTTCACGAGGAAAAATACTTCATTAAATGATGAACGTGACGGACCCGCATTTCTGCATGCTTACACCTCAAGCTTGGTCTTAAAAATTGTGGCAATTAAGTAATGAGAGAAGCACTGTTAAACATTTTATTTGGATGCCATACATATCTATTTATTATCACCTTCAATATACCCCCTCCTCTATCCCTACAATGCTCCATGCGAACCTTCCATTGCTTGAAACAGTGTTGGAAGTTTTCTTTTGTCTGTTCCATCGGAACGCGTGACGCTTTCTCCTTGCAGCTTCAAAAGACTCAAATCTCATTCCTTTTACAGCAGATTTCATCTTAGGCAACATATAGAATTTGCATAACGCAAGATATGGCGAATAGGGCGAATGGTCTAACACTGGCATGCTGTACCTGGCTAGAAACCTCTTGACAGACAATGCGGAACGACTAATCCTTCCACAATTTAGGGAGTTTTTTCCTTATTCTTTCACGGAATTCCCCATAAACGTGATTGTAGTAACATGTATTATTAGTTTGAATGATTCGTCACACATTATTATCCTTTTCGATAAGTTTGGACCATTTTCAATGGCCTTCAAAGTGTTTATACAAACAAATTTACGAGCTTCTTACTATTCAAAAGTGAGAATTTTAGACACCATTTTGGCACACGCTTATTGCATGTTAAATTGTAATATAAAATCTGCCGTACGGATACTTTGTCAATTCCTACAATCTCCGCAACCACAGAAATACTTAACCGACTTGTCATATCGAACCAGATAACCAATTACTTCAATATTGTCATTCATTCTATTTTTGCATGGGCGACTCAAGCGTGAATCATCTTCAACGCTTGTTTGGCCATCTTGAAAACGCTGAAACCACTCAAAAACACGTACACGTGATAAACATTCATTGCAATACACTTCTTACAATGAATTATAAGTTTCAGTAGCAGTTTTTCCAAGTTTCATGTGAAATTCCACAACAAATCGTTGCTCTATTCTAACACTTAGAAATTTTTTGGGAAACAAGAAGGAAATACCTCTAATGCGAATAAAGGCTACGACTATACAGATTTGCTTAGAGAAGCAAGAGGAAATGCATTTGAAAGAGAAGGCTTTTCTCTAATTAGTTGTCGGTCGCTAGCAATATGGTGGTAAATAGCAATATGGTGGTCGCTAGAAGAGAACAATATGGTGGTAAATACTGATAAAACTGCTTATCAATTGTTTTCCCTTAGTACTAAGCATTACAATATTCAACTATGCTATAATAGTAAAGGTCTAGCAAGAACAAATGGTGCAGTTTACCTAGACATTCATTTGGATTCAAAACTGACTTGTAAAAAGAATATAGATTCTGCTATTGACAGAGGAAACATTCAAGAGCAAAACTAATGAAACATTTGACTGGTATCACTTAGGGCTCGACCCAAGAGGCACAATGTACAGTCTATAAAAGTTATATTCCCTGTTGTTGAACATGGAAAGGCGGTTGTAATTACTGTCTCAGATTCTATTAAACACAAGCTTGATATTTTCCTAAACGGCATGTTGTGACTGATCACAGGCGGAGCAAAATCAACCCGAATAGTTTTAATACAACTTCAGACAGAATTAGAACGTTTAAGTGATACGTGTAATGTAAGAGCTATGATCCTTGTTGAAAAAATCTTGAGAAGGGAAAACAACTTTTTAAGTTATTACAGACCAGCAAATAAGAGACTAAAAACCCATAGATCCCTTCTTTCAGGCTTTAATGATTACTATGACACTTACAGTATCCCTACAACAACTCGCCAGGATTACCCAAAAGAATGGAATCCTGTTATGGATCTACACATGTTGGAGGTATACCTGAATCTTGTTTGGGTGTTAATAAGCAGTACTCATTACAGAGTGAATTAAAAAATGCTGTCCTAGCTAACCATACACAACTGATATCCATCTGATAATTGGCTTCATGTATACACAGATTGTTCTGTCGAAAATGCAATAAAAAATGCTGGTGCAGGAGCGTATTCTGATATTTTCAGTATAAGTTGACTTGTGGGAAAATACTGTGACAATTTTAATGGTGAGTTAGCGGCTATAGCATTACATGCAATCGACGAATTAAAAAATAGCTTTGATAAAAAAAAATATTATATTTCTTTATAGATTCACAAGCTGCTATCCTCCCACTTACTAATTTGAATTACAATAAAAATGCCGTAGTTAATTCATGAAGAATAAAGCCAATTGAACTGGAGAAAATAAAAAGCCGCGTTGCTTTTTAGTAGATACCAAGTCATTGCAACATTTTTGATAATAAGCAGGCAGATAAAATAGCCGAGGCCAGATGCCTTATGACCCAACCAAATTCTTCTTTACCTCTGCGCTATATCAAAAAAATAATCCTCAGTAAAATAATAGATAACAGAATTTCCTTGGATGTTGACGCAATTTTGGGCAAGAGGTGGAAAACCGTGCTCAACTAAAGTAACAAAACCCCTAGTTTCTTGTCTAGGACTATTGGAGTCGCTTGTTTTCGGATGACAGCTGGGCACGATTACCTACAAAAACATTTACAACGGATAGGAGTCAATGATTCTTGTTGCCCTCTGCGCCATCATGGTAATATGGTTGTTGACCTCCTCAGGCGCTGCCCTGAAGTTTTAAAGATTTTGGCTGACATTTTTTTTTAGTTTAATGAAGAACTTTACTCTTGTTTTTATATCTTATACCTATTCATCGTTATACTGGGCTTCTCGTCGAGTGATGGCAGAAATGCCAAAGATGGGAGAAGGATATATATGTATACATTTCATTGCTAAAGAAACATTTTCGGAAAAAAAGAAGAAAACACAATTTTTTTTATTTGTTTATTATAAATAATTTATGTTTAATTACAATAATCAGAACTATAAAAAAAACATTGCTTTTGAAATTATGTTATTATGTTTGAAAATAACATCAATTAGCAGTATTAGAGACATCTATTATTTGCAGTATCAGCAGCGATATCGATGAGTGTTATACTGGTCATACAGGATCATCAGTTGCCCATTTCAATGAATTATACGTTTCTTATACATTGAAGATAGTCGAAATACGTCAACTTGCTGCTAATTTGAAACTGTAAAATCATTTGTGCTTACTTAGAGCATGCGTATTTCACAACATTTGAAATCCAAAAATTTGTTCACCTACATACGAACATGTACGAAAATAAATCCGCTTTGGAAAAAGAAAATTGAATAAAGTAATTTTTTTGGAGTTCAATATCTTAAAGAATTTTAAATACAATTGGAAAACTAAATTGATCCGCCCCCCCCCCCACCTGGACAGAATTAAATAACGAATTAAATTAAACTGCAAATCCTTCGTCATGTAATACACTTTTGAAAGATCTTTTGATTCCTGTTAACTATTGAGATTTTTATTTCACAGTCCTTTCCTCACTTTGCCGGACAAATTCATATATTACTTTCGACAGTAAATATACCTGACCATATTGATATTTTCTTTTGTAATAACTACGAATATCGAGATAAAAAAGGATTATGCCAAGTAAAGACCGCGAATAGTTTCATTCTACAACAAAAGAAAACTTAATTTCTCGTATCAATTTTAGCTGGACAAAGCACAAATAGTCCCGAGTCCAAAAATTGTGCGCCCCTTCCAATCACTCTCCTTGCGGTATGGAGGCAATCGTACATACGTCTGTGCCAGGAGAATCATAAGAGAGTAGGGATATTTCAATAATGGAAAAAGGGATTTGGACATTAATCCGAGCTCAACATTGAAACGGATAGGAAGAATGCGAGATCGCACAGTACAATTGGGAAGCAATAATGCTAATGATTGTTTTAATTACCATACGAAATTGGCAAGGGAAAAAAAAGAGATGCATATAAAATCATTATAAAAAAAGAGATGCATGAAAATTCAAAAATAAATAAATAAATAAATAAAGGTTATATATTATAATTTTTTTATAAGGGAAAACAGTTTTAAAATAACTAATTAAAAAGCACTTCATGAAAGTTATAGCTATAAGTTGTTTACTGCTTAAAAAATAAATTTCGCATTTATAATACAAAAATTTCATATCCTTCCCCATTTTTTACATTGCAGTCAGGTTGCATGCGAAATTTAACTTTCATGCATTTAATATTTTTTATAAAGGAATCATGCTTTATGCAAGTACTTCTATATGTTGTGCACTAATGATTGTAATATAATTCCAAAACTATCAACAATTCATTCTAGTTAGTGCAAAAAAAAGTTAGAAATATTCATCTTGTTAAAAAAATATGAAAGAGATAAATACTGCTGGAGAGTAGGTACTGCAAGATAATATATATATATATTTCTGCAGAAAATTTACTTTTCATACATACATTTTTTCAATGAGTGAGAAATTAGGATAAATTGTACAGTTTACATGTTCTTTTTTGTCTGAGAAATTTTGTAATGATATAAAATTAGTTTTTTAAAATATTTGTGTTTCCCAATAAAATATTATTTTTTGAAGCCTTTCTTTTAAATTTTATGAGGTAATTTATTAGTTTTCAAATGAATAAACAAATTAAAGACAACCAATTTACAAGACATTTTTTCCATCTAAATAGCTGTGAAAAGTAACTCGTGAGAACCTAAAATACCTATTCAGTTTTAAAAATGTAATTTGTAATTTCTTTTTCAATAACTACTAATCCAAAATATTTTTTTGAAGATGCAACAAATATTTCTCCATGATGAATATTTAATGTAAACAGTGTGTATCAATATTAACATGTTAGATAATTACAACTATTTAACCAAAGGATAGAAAGAATATTTATAATTTTGGTTCGAATCCCACAGTGTAATTGGCTTTACATTAAAATGAGATATTTTAAAGAAATCAAATTATCAGTGCGTATTTTGCACAGTACATATTTTGCACATGTAGCATAATATATATTGCACTATAACTACCTATAATATTAAAAAGAACATTATATATATTGCACTTGAATTCAATATTACACTATGATCTATAACCCACAATAAAAAAAAAAATCATTGCATATATGCAGGAAAACCTAAAAACAAATTAACTTTTAAACCAAACTCTTTCTTAATCTACGATAACACTTTTTATACTTGTTTTATTTTGCTGTCAAAACCAGACTCTATTATATTATTGGCAATCTTCTTGTTTCGGTTTCCTAAATGTTGTCGAGGCTTTCTGGGTAGTCTTCTTTTTTGTTGAAACATATCAATGAATCTTTATCTTTTTATTTAATGGAACTTTATTCAAATTTTTCTGTACAGCTTCTTGATTTGCTTGAGGGAAAAAATGTGGTGAATCCAAAACATTATCCAGCAAACTTAAAACAGTATCATAATGTTCTGGTGTATAACAGTATCATAATTATCCACAAGCGTTGCTTTTTCCAAAAAATTTCTATCTTCACAAATAACCATTTCTTCTTCATCAACTATAGGGAATGTACAGAAAGTCCTTCGTCTCCTGGAACAGCGCTATTAATTTCATTTAAATTTCTGCTACAAATATAATGGATATGTTTGCACATATTCCACTGAAATGCATTATAAATGCATGTACAAGTTAAATTGCTCAAACACTGCTTGCATTCTTTGCACTTTAAAGTACATCCTTTGGAGCATGCAACACTTTTTTCACAATATAAAACTCATTACCTTTTGTAGATGCAATAGACCACTGTTCTTCATTCTTTCGAATGCATAAACTATTTAATTCTTGGCCAACTTTATGCCTTATCCGCAGCTGATTTTGTCGATATTTTGCCTTTCTCCAGACAGATGAGTCGATCAAAAACTCTATTTCTAACAAATTTCCTCAAAAAAAATATTGCTCTATCAAGCCTTTTCACTTTTTTTCCTTGCAGATACACATACTTAATCGTCCGGTGCATACTTTCAATGTGCATATTTGTATTAATACCAAGCCACTTCCTATAAGAATAAGCCCATACTTCAGTTCGCTTACAATACATAAGTTCGAAATATTTTCCTAATTCTCTCAATTCATCCTTTTCACTGAAAATCTTCAAAGCTTCTTTTAACTTCATACTGAAAGCTTCTTCATTCGTTTCGATCAATAAGCATCGGACAATCTTGTATGCTTCAACCTGTTTTTCTGGCTTCTTAATTAATCTTCAAATATTTCTCCTTCAACTTCTGTCCAGATGCCACGTGCACAACAGTCTTTTTCCAGGAACACCAAAAGCTGTCCTCCATGCAATAGAAAAAGATTCCGTGTCATCCGTCATCAAAACTGTAGAAGAAATGCTAACATATTCCTTTGTCGCCACAAATGCAAGAGACAGTGCTTTCGAATCTAGCCGATTGCTTGAAATAAATGTCGCAGGAAACCCCTTTCTTTTGTCATCTAAAACTGAAATTGTTGCCAAATGAAATCCATACGTATTCATCCCATATGTGAAGTCCAAGCATATGGTGTCATTTCCATAAAAGTTAGCATGTCTCTTTGTGAACTGTTCATTATTACAAGCAAAAAATCTTCAGCTTTCAAACCAGGGTACAAATCTTCATTATAAAGAAAAAGTTCAGTTAAAAAGAAGTATGCATCGAAAATTGTTTGTTACATTAACTTTTAAAGAAAAACACTTTTCACAAAAGCAGTTCTAAATAAACAAATACAAAACGTGTTTACATCGGCAGACAGCACGTGATATATATATATCGCGTGATCATAACGTCACATGAATTTTGTCCATTGCACCAAGGAAAGATTATGAAGAGTTTCACACTGTAATAAATGTAAATTGCTTTCCTTATATCAATTTTGCCGGGATAGCGCGCACGCAGTCCCGAATTCAAAAATTATGCGCCCCTATGGAACAATAGGCGATCGTCAGCCTTCCGAAGTGCAATGAACGGCTTCTGATCGGGAGACCTCCTTGTTGATCAAGGTAACTCCGACGCCAACCAAATGGGGATTTCAGGGTATCTTCTAGAACGATGGGACGCTGGGAAGTATTTCGAGCACATAGGCCGCGGAGCGGCCCTTAAGCTCGGGTCGGTATTATTATAGCAAGACTTGGCTTAAAAGTTGAAGATTAAAACATTCTGCTTGATGGGATCAGTAGCTGTGCTCTGATTGGTTGTCTCTGATGTCTGGTAAGATTAGCAGTTTGGACGTACAGGTTTCGGTCAGGGGTGGCGCTGATGTCTTGGTTTCCTATTGGTTGCTGTGGTATGGAGGGGAGCTTTCCTATTGGCTGCCCTTGGCTGATGTATTTGAATTAGGGGTGTGTTTATGTTGTGGAGCGTATACGGCTTGTGAATGAAGTAATTAAGTTACGAGTGTATAAATTTTTTTTTTTTTGTTTAAATTAAATTATAGAGAATTTAATAGGTGAGAAAATTAAGGAGGGTTGTAAGAATCTTCTAGAACGATCTCGATTTAAATATCTTAAGAAAAATAATTTTGAAATAAAGAAGTGGTGCGTGTAATTTATTTATCTGCAACATTTGTTATTTAATACGGAACAACTTATAAATAATACTTTCATTTTTGAAAGACTTTTAGCTTGTCAGATTTAAATAATTTCAAATTATGAGGATATTTGCTAAAATGTATCATGTATTGTTTCTGAAAATAAGAGTACCTCATTCGATCGAAACACTATTTTTTATATAAGTACATTTAAACGGCATCCTAATTAAAATTCAATGTTAAAAATGTTTTTATTTAAATATATCGATGAAAAAACAGCCATTGAAATAACATAAATTATCCAATTGATATTATATGATATGACAATTAATAGAGTTAAATATAATCAATTTCTGTATTAGAAAAATATGTTTCTTACATAATAATTTATAATTTCCATGTAATTCAAAAATAGCTAAAATAATAATAATAAAAAATCTTTAAAGTAATGCAAAGTTTAACAGTAACGATACAAGCGACAACAAATTTGCAGAATTCTTTTTCAGGTAATTCGGTAAAATTTTCAAATAAAACCGTTATATCAGTTGTCGACGCCAGAAGCGCCATCTATGTAAACGTGTATCAAGTGTGTTCTTTGAGAAGTTGCGGTATGAGGCAATCTCGGCTCTCGCATTGTGATGAATAAATTATATTTACCGCCCTCTATTATGGAGTTCTTTTATTTAGTGATATATACATATAAATCAACTGAGTTATTGTCAGGCCCGTTATTGGTCCGTCGAGCAGGAGTTACCGAACTTCGAATTACGTTCGAATTACGTCGATCAGAGTATCATGTTCGAAAGATATGCCTCTGGAAACAAAACTTGTGGGTTACTTTCAGTTGATGGTGGATTATCTTCATTTAGAGGTTAATGAATTTAATTGAGATATTCATTAAACTAATTTCAAAATGTTTTAAATTTTCAAAAAGAGAAAATTACAGGCGTATTACTGAAGAACTGAGTTTAGACACTTCAAAGGCAAAAACAATATTAGATTTAACTAATTTATTTATCGTTTATTAGTTTAAGATGTGGCAAATAATATTACATCGACTTAAGTAAATGTGAGGAGATCAGATTATTCGAACATGAGAAATTAAAAGCAGAATTAGAGCTCGCAATGTTATGTCCCGGTATATCCTGGTGAATATGTGAAGAAATAAAAACTTAAAGATTTTCTAGACTCTCTCATTAAAAATATACGAAATTTAACAATTAAAATTCCAGCTAGAACGGAAGTTTGGAGCGATTTCTTTTTCATCTTATAAAGGGTTTTCAATTCCAAAAAATATTTCTGAGCAATATAAATCGGAAATTCTTCTAAATTTATTGGGGGGGGGGGGTAACAAATGTTAGTATTACATTAAAGATGACAAACTGAGTAATTATCACAGGTCAAAGCCACATTGCGAGAGAATTTGAACCTTCGCCCTAGATAAGTCTTAAAATTTTAGGAAAACACATCGTCAGACGAATAAAAGATATATGCAATTCGAGTTAATCTTCACCACGAGTTAAGTGTATTTCTACACCGTTTCCGAACTCTGTGCAGTCCTTTCGGTTTACTTGATAACAGACAGAAGCGCCATCTATGTAACAGTAATATTTAAGTGTTCCGGGAGTGATGAGGCAAACTCGGCTCTATTAGTATGAATATCAGTCCTCTGTGTTGGTGAATAATGTATATAATCAACTGAGTTATTGACGGGCCTTTTGTTGGACCGTCAATCAAGAGTTACCGAACTTCGAGTATCATGTTTGAAAGAAACACCTCGTGAAACAAAATTTACTCAATTATTACTGTGGATTACTCTCATTGGATGGTGGATTATCTTCAGTTAGAGGATAATGAATTTATGTGTGATATTTATTAAAGTAGTAATTTTAAATGCTTCATTGACTTTCAAACACACAAAAGGGCCAAAGTCTGCATATTTCATGCATTATTAAATGCATACCACGCAAATTTTTAAAATATTCTGAGAAATATTTGTTAATTTACTTAAACTTTCTTTGAAAATTACTTTCGGTTCTCTCATGAAACATAAAGCTGTTTGAACTTGATTTCCTTTATATATTTTTTATTTTTGTTTAACATAATAATATTGAAATTATTTTTGGATTTTTTTTTATTCAGAGACTACTTATCTAGATAAATTTTAGTAATTAAAGGGATATTATGACGATGATCATTCAGATTTGCTGAGAAATATTCATTGAAAGAATATTAATTTCTTTCTCATCCAGGAAATGATTTAGCATTCATTGTATCAGTTTAAAGAATATTTACTTTATCCTTACATAATCTTCAATTATGTTTTTAATTTTTCTGTAAATGTGATTCTATGCACTGGATATATGCATTAGACATTTTTATTAAAAATATGATGGCTAATAAACTTTTGAATTAATACATGTATTTAAACTGTTTTAATAATTTTCCAGTAATTATAAAATGGTATCAATTTATTCAAATTATTAAGACCCAATGCAAACATTTTTTTTTTAAAAAAGTTAATCAATAATCTAGTAAAAATTAGCTAAAGTATCAGAATATTTATAAGACAAAAAGATTATTTTATAAATAGCATGTAAAATATAGCGAATTTCTTAAAAAATTCATTTTAACGGACTTTTTCGGATTAAAAAATATGCAATCTTGGGATTAATCTTAGAGATTCATTTAGACTGTAATTTCAGGTTGAATTACTCGATTATTAATAGTTATCAAACAGTTTACATTGTCCGTATTCAAAAATAATATATAAATAAAATTCATCAAGTTGATGACAAAAATTGTTAGTCATGCTTCTATATTAATAACCTTTCATAATTTAAACAAGAATAAAATATATAATTAAATACGTGATTTTTTATGAATATGTGATAAAAACAAGTACGTCAGAAAAATAATTCATTAGCTCTTTAGTCTCCTTAATGCAACCTAATTTTCGTGTAAGGAATCGTATACTGTTTAAATATATTGCCACGCTATACTTTCCCGTTGAAAATGCTCTAATTTCTTGAAAAAGATATTAAAAAATGTGTGTGTGCCACAGGCGGATTGTTTTGTGGAATGTTTTTCGATGAAAATGTAAAATTTCTCATTCATGGCTATCGTAATTGAATATAAAGAACGATTTGTGCATTCTGAATTTTCGAAATCAGCAACACTTATTATTTGAGATTCAATATGGCTGATAAAAGAATACGAAACGTTTAAATTCCTCAAATAAATTCATTCAATGACCTCATGGCTATTTTTCTTTTTCTTTTGTTAATGTTATGACAGAACTTTGAAGTTCCCTAAAATGACACAAACTGTAGTAAGTAGACAGTCAATTTACGACAAAATTAAAATGCTTAGTATAAATTCTAGTCAACTGATTTATTGAAAAAACACGTAATAAGACATTAGTCCAGGGATGGCGAACTAATGGCACGCGACACAATATTTTGGGCACGCCACCGATCACAAAGTTTACTATGAAGCATATTATAGAAGAAAGAGAGTGATCCTACGCTACAGAGTATTTCACTATTTCAATCCTATGGACGAAACAAATCCAAAACTTCGAAATGACGAGATGAATGTCTTTCACATTTTAATAAATCATACACACGCATAATACTTATCAGAATTTACATACTCTAACAAAACTTTATAATCGTTATTCTATTACATAAACTTTCGACTACACTCCCAACAGAAACAAAATAAAAAATGTTTTTTTTCCCTCTCCGTCTGGCGCCGGAACCCTGGCGCCCTCACACATCAAGTTTCATAACACGAAGTGTTCGAGCACGGGTCGGCGGACAGGAAGCGCATTCATTTGTTATTGTAGTTACATCGTGGATTATAAATGACGCATAGTTTATTTAAGCATAGCATAATAGTCAATTTCGTTGACACAATTGTATTTTAAGATTTATTCGTTTTTTATTTACGATTTTTAACTTTTATTTAGTATGACTAGTTCAGCAAAAAAGCAAAAAGTGCAAGATATTAAGTGTATCAGAGAATTTCAAACTTGGTGGACTGAGAAATATGGCATGATTAGTAAAGGCGAAAAAGCGGTGTGTGCTTTATGTTCTGGAACAGTGGTATGTAGAACATCGTCTGTAAAAAGGCATTTTGAAACAAATCACAAATTCGTTAGTCAGAAAAGCGAAGCAGAGCAAAATGAATTAATTGCAAGGGCTATGAAAGACAGAAATAAACAGTCGACGTCTATGACTGAATATGTTGGCAAAAATTGTCATAGGAGCGCAGCAAGTTACTCGGCTGCAAATGTCATTGCTCCGCATAGTAAACCTTTTCAAGAGGGAGAGTTTTTGAAGGAAGCCTGGTTAGCATGCGCACCTTCACTTTTTGATGATTTCAATAATAAAGATAAGATAATTCAACGCATCAAAGATACTCCTCTATATAGAAACACAATTAAAGAGAGAATCATAAAACTGGCCGGAAATGTAGCAGATCAACAAATAATTGACATTAACTCCACTCCTTTTATATCGTTATGTCTTGATGAAAGCACTGACGTCACTAAATCTGCACGTTTAGCTGTTTTTGCTCGATATTCCGTGGGAAACGTTTTTAAAGAAGAATTAATTGCGATAACATCGTTGCTAACAATTACAAACGGCACAGATATTTGCACAGCTGTTAAAAATTCGCTTTCTGAGAAAGAAATTGATTTGAAAAAAATTGTTTCAGTAACAACTGATGGTGCTCCAAGTATGGTGGGCAAAAAAAATGGTTTCATAAGTTTATTTCAAACATAGGACATTCGATTCTTGAATTCCCCTGCATCATTCACCAACAAGCCTTGTGCGCTAAGAGTGGTTTAACATATCTTGATAATGTAATGACAGTAGTCACAAAAATAGTCAATCTCATTTCGTCGCAGGCTTTAAATAAGCGAAAATTTGATGCTTTGTTATATGAAATCACCTCGGTGTATAATGGCTTACTGATGTATTATAACATTCGCTGGTTGAGCCGCGGGAACGTACTTCAAAGATTTGTTGATTTCTTGGAAGAAATCAGACTGTTTCTGCAAAATGAGGGGGAAATTGAACAATACCCCCAGTTGTTGGATATTATGTGGCTTTCAAAATTCATGTTTTTTACAGACATATGCCAACATTTCAATGAATTCAACGTGAAGCTTCAAGGCACAAATAAAACAATTATCGTCATGATAGATCTCATTTGCGCTTTTGACGCTAAACTGCATGTTTTCAGGAACGATATTATTACAAGAAACTACAAGTATTTTCCAAACTTGAAAAAAAAAATATCAAAGATTTAGATATACATGTGGAACCAGGCGAAGTAACAGTCACTGAAAAATTTATTTCTGTAATTGATTCTTCAATCAATGAATTTTCAGCGAGATTTTCTCAATTCAAAGAATTATTGGAAACATTTAAGTTTATTATGTACCCTGATGTGACTTCATTTGATAAACTGAACTTGTCCCAATTCGATTGGTTGGAAATTGAAGAATTTGAAATGCAGCTGATTGATTTCCAGTGTAGTTCAATATGGGTTCAAAAATTTATTGAAACTAGGAAAGAATTAGAATTAATTGAAACAGAAAGATTGACAAACAATATAAGTAAAAATGCCAATAACAAAATTTTGGAAACATGGAATTCGTTACCAGACTCATTTAACTGTTTGAAGAAGCTGGCTCGGGCTATTTTAACCATATTTTCATCTACCTATGCCTGTGAGTCATTATTTTCAGAGATGAATAACATCAAAGACTCGCTTAGAAACCGTTTGACAGATGAGTCCAGTTCAGCATGCGTTCTGCTAAAAGTAACATCTTACAACCGTAATATAAGTTATTTTTCATCTAATCTACAACAACAGAAGTCACACTAATGTTACTTCAATTTGAATTGCGCTTATATAACTGAGACATTGCAAAATGTATTTTTTTGTAATAAATAAAGAGTTTTAAGTTGATAATATTTAGTATTATTATTTTCCCAATAATCACGAAGTCAAAATTATTTGACGGCACGTCTATGACCTCATTAAACATTTTTTAAGAAAAAATGGCACGTTGATACATAAAGGTTCGCCACCCCTGCATTAGTCGATAGAAACGCTATCACTGAAATACACGGTGCGCAGGTGCGTAATTCCGCTGATGGCGCTAACATTGGGCAATTGTGTGAATTTATTTATAAATAAAATAAATTAGCGCAATTTCTAGATTTAAAATAAAGGCAGCATTAGTATTAGTATAAATGTAATAAATATAACATAATACAAGAATTAAGATTGCGGCACATAAATATATGAGAGCAGCATAATGTGTGCATAACAGCATAAATATGAAGCATAAATATGAATATAAACAACATATAAATATAAAAACACCATGAAATCTATACTAAAATATTTGTTGCTTTGTCAATTTTACAAGATATTCAGAGAAAAAAGTTCCTAAATTAAAAATAAAAGTGTAATTAAATTTTCATATAGGTATCCTATTTAATTCAAGGAAGAACCCATACAGCTCCAAGAATCTCTTTTTCTCAGCTTTAGTAACTCATACACGTTTCCGAATGTTTATCTCGCACAAAAGATGGCGCCTCAATTAGTTGAACTTGCGTTAATAAAGCAAAACTACCAACAGAATTAATGCAATGTTATAATCGGCGATTTTTGTGGTATTTTTTTCAATTCTATTTTTAGAAGCAGATTATTATTGAGCTTGTAAGTGTTTCGAGAGAACTTTTTTAAAGTATATGAAATCTTGTATAAAACTAATAAATTAAATTTACTGAATCAGTCTGAAATTATTAAAAACAAAAATATTTTATACCTGTTTAATAATTTGTATATAAAATAGTTACATGAGTATCCTTTCACGCAGTAAAATTATTATAACTTAAAACTTTGTTTAATATTAATAGTTTTGTCACGAATTCGTATTTTCATGTAAAAAATTTGCGAATCTTTAAAAACATTCCGGGTGTCGAAAGATTTCTACAAAATCGATGAAATTCCCCTCTAAATATATTAATTTAAGAAATTTGACCGATGAAACAGATTCAATATCAAAATCATAATTTCTTAAAAATTTAATCACGACTTGTGGACATAACACTTTTTCTTTATTAATATTCTGTGGATATTCATATTTTTTCCCTGTTTTTTTCTTTTTAAAATTACTGAAATAAAAATTGATACATATCTCTTACCAACTCTCTCATAGTTTCTAAATTATTACTATTTAAATACATAAAAATACAACATAATCAAAATATTTCAAACATATTCTAGTTAACATCAAATTTTTATTCATTCAAGAGAATATATTACTTTTCTGACATAACATTGATGAAATATTAAAGTGGCTCTTAGAAGCAACACGAGGATTATTGGTAACTGACCCGTAATTTTGAGCGTTGATCAATTGACGAGTACGACATCTGAACTGTCACCCCACTCTCCTAAAATATGCACCAGACCAACGTATGCCTCGACGTAGTTTTAGCAAGTTTCAGCCCCTCTACACGATGGATCTTCAACGGAATCAGGACTCAAGTCTGATATATACCTATAAAGCTATGTAGTTGATTACTTACTTTTAGAAACAAAATGAACTTTGTAATTTCATTAAGCATAAGTTACTTACTCGATATGAGATATTTAAGAAAATTCATAACCTTTTACAATTTCCCCCAAAGTTAGACCATAAAATTAATAGTTCTCCCTTCAAAATTCTCCACTTATAATTTCTAGAAAATCTAATTGTTTTCATTTTGTTTTTACTTGAGTTCTTGCTTTGTGGCAAAAAATCAAGTGATCATCCATTATAAACTAAATACTGCAATATTTTTGGGAGAGAGTCAGTGAGAATATTTTGTATTGTTTTTCTTAGATAATGTTGAGTTTCATTTAACAAAAATAAAAAGTTTAATATGATTTACAGCCAAGCTGAGAAAGGATATAATGGTAAATACTTCTGCTTTCGACGCATCCCCCCCCAGGTATCAAAAATTTTCTATATTGTAGTGTATAATATCATTTTTACACTTTCTTTGAATTCAGTGTTTCTTGGATGAACATCTTCAAAGCCATCTTTTTAAAAAAGTGAGATTATTTCAATTTCTTTCTGGTTAACAGTACACTTTCGAAATAAAGTTTTTGTATTATTGTAAATTTTGCGTGCAAATGCATATTTTTGACCTTATGGGGCTTCAAAATTAGAAAAATACCCAAGAAAAGTTTTGTTAATACATATTTTTACTGTTAAAAGGACATTTTATACAAATATCATCAAAAATTAAGACTTTCTGCAAAATATAGTAACACAAAAGAAAATAAATATATTAACATTTTGTTAATTGAATACAGAATATAACCTTATCAGGGAAATTGACTATTATTTGGAAATGCAGCCCTTTTGTAGGAAGCTATGGTATTTCGAGTTCTGAATACTGAAATTTTCTTTAAAAGTCACTGAAATTTTCTTTAAAAGTCACTGAAATCTTCAGTTTCTTGCAATAATAATAAAAAAAGTATTCTACTCAATATAAAATTTGGAGAAAAATTTATTTTATGCATTTGTTGTTTTAAATAGAAAATAGAAGGCACTGAGCGCCATGCGAGTGGCTCTCTAGAGGAGTTGTAATTGCCTCCTCGAGTAATGACCCAGATATGCTTGAAACTTAGTAGCGAATATTATTCTCTGTTTAAATTTGTTGTGTATCTTTGTAATAATTTACTTTTATGATGCCAAGCAAGTCTCGTGGATAATTTTCAACCGATGATTTGAAAAGCCCCCCCCCCTCCCCCCCCGCATGACATGTAAGCGAAAATTCCATTATTCTAAACTGCGAATTTCTAGCGTTCGTTTACACTTTCTTTTCTTTTTCTTTTTTTTTTTTGCTGAAACGCGGGAACATGCCATTTTTAATAGATGATTAGCTTTATTGAACTTATTATTTAGATAATTAACGAACTGATTGAATTACCATACATTCTAACTTATAGCGAACTGTATAATTTTTCTGCGATCACGAGTAATTTAAATATGTAAGAATGAATATGGAAATTTTGAAAAGAGCAAGAAATCCTGTCCTAAAGGCGGAAACTGATACTATTAAGTCAATAGAAATTAAATTAAATAAAGAAGATAAATAGGTGGAAACAATAGAGTGAAACTCATGGCTAAAGATGAAGGTTTGTCGAAGTGCGATATAAGGATATTATTACATGGAAAATAGGTTCATATCAAAATTATAGAAGGGAAGAAAACGAAACCAAACTAATTGGAGAAACGAATGTTTTTGAGAACAGAAATGAACATCAAATCGCAATTTAACTTCCTCGTTTGCAATTACCTCAGTACGATGGAAATGTATTGAAGTTTAATTAATTTTATTTTTAATTTGAAGAAGCTATCCTCGAAAATTCGAATAATAGTAATGTTAAAAAGAGGAACTATTTAAAATCGTACCTAACCAAAGAAACGGAAGTGGCTATGGCCTTGCTCTCTAAAAACTATAAAGTTGCAATAAAAAATATTAGAAGATTTATTCAAAAGGGTATTATTAAAGAATCGCATATGTCAAAATTTTTGATTATAAATTCATTGCGAAAATCACACGATATTTCATCAGTGCGTAGATTGTGTTCAGAATGCGAAACGCATATTCGAGGATTTGAAATTAACGGAATAAAACCCAGTTATAATTGTTTATTATATCTTACTCTGTTAAAAGCTATACCCCAATATTTATCCTAGAGTTCTTTCGTAAAACTCATGCGAAAGATAAAATGATATATCTGAGTTATTACAACACTTATAAGATGAAATTTAGTGCCATGAACAAAATGATCACTTAATTAGAGAATTTAATTACAGTGAATTTAGTGCGCAAAAAGAAACTAAAATTAGTTGGAAAGAGAAACCTACCCAAAAATACGGAAAATTTCATAAAATTAAATTATATTATAGAGGAAAATATAAATTTAATTCGAACATTCCATCCACTTCAACAAGTGTCATTGACATGAAAAATTGTATTTTTTGAGTAAACCTCGAAAATGATCACGATTCTAATTCCTGTCCTTTATCAATCAAAAAGCCTAAAGCTTTCCTTAGAAAAAATGGTTTTGTTATTATGTCTTTCAAAAGGACACATTTTTTTTAAAAAAAAAATGCCAATCGACGATTGTGGACGTAGTGAATTAATAATAATTAATTAAGATTTAGTTTTTTCCCCTCGTCCACTTTAGACTGAGAATGGGGTAGAAAATTCCCAGTATGTTATGACCTCAGAAGTGGTATCGGGTAAAAACGCGATCGAATGCAAAATATTACTCGAAACCTGCACAAGTGTTACATTAGTCGTTTCTAAAAAAAAAAAAAAAAAACCATCGCTATTATATCAGATTCTTGCAGTGAACGTTCTTTTTTAAAGAAAGAAGCTGAAGAATAAAAATTAGCCATTATGTAAACAGTTCGTATTGTGTGTAATCCGAGAAATAATCCTGAGTTGATATTTTCTTATTTATTTATTCACACACACAAATATAACTGGACGAAGAACACATATAACATTTACGAAATTAACACACTTAAAAATAATAATGATTTGCGGCTAACAATGAACGAAGTGTGAATTTTTGCACAAGTTAAAAAGAACACTTAAGAGGAGTAAAAGTACATAGCAACTGACTCAAACTTATTCTCTCGTTTTTCTTACAAAAAAGTTACATACAACGCCATCTATAGGCGATAATAATTAAAACATTTAGAATACGAATAAGAAAAATAAATATAAACATAAGAGTTACATGAACATACTCCCACCCATGAAGAATTCATTCTTGATTTACAGGTAATACACAAAGTTTTACAATAAGTCTTTTGAAAAACCCTTTTAACGTTTTTAATGTAACTAACCGTACCATACCATCTTTACCAGGATCAGTAGATACTACTTCACCTAGAGGCCATACAACTAGAGGGACATTATCAACTTTAATAATTACAACATCCCCAACTTTAATATTAGAATTACTGTTTTTCCATTTTTTCCTATTTTGAGTTCAAATAATCTACATGCCATCTTTTCCAAAAATCTAATTTCATTTTTTTTACAACATCCCAGCGTTCTTTTAAAGAAAGTTTAATTTCTTCCACTGTCTCAGGAGGACTTGTAATAACATCCCCCATTAAAAGTGAGATGGTGTTAAAATATTTAAATAATCTACTTCATCATTATCAAAACTAACCAAAGGTCTTGAATTTAGTACCGCCTCTATTTGAGTTAATAATGTATAAAGTTCTTTAAATGTTAATTTGGAGTTTCTTATGACTCGCTTTAAGTGAAACATTTTCAGAATTAACACTAGTCTCCCAAAGTCCACCAAAATGTGGGCTCAATGGAGGTATAAAATGCCATTCGATTTCCTGTCGAGAAAGAAAATAAGAGATCTTCTCATTTAGTAGATTAATTTTACATAAATATTTTTAAAATTCCCCAGCTTTCTTTTGGCTCCTAAGAAATTTGTTCCATTATCAGAATGGATATATTTTGGCGTGCTCCTTCTTGAGCAAAACCGTTTTAATGAAGCGATAAAGGACTCGGATGTGTAATCCGTCACTAATTCTAAATGTATGGGGAAGGGTAGTTGATAAAACCCATCAATTCCCCATAATTTCCTATCAGAAGGCGTGCGATAGGTAGACAACTGTGAGAGGCAAAAAAGTTCGAGAGGCGAAGAACTTTTCATTTATTCCAAATTTAACATTTACAATTTTAAAACTTAACATTCCCAACTTTAACTAAGGTTAAAACTTAAACTTCACTGTTCCGGAATCTGCCATATTAATATTATTAACTGTATCTCTCTCGAGCAATGTGGTTTCAGGGAAGGGCACTCCACCACTCACCAACTCATCACAGTTACAAACGTTATAAACGAAGGGTTTGTCCTAAAACGTCATACCATTGGGGTCTTAGACGTTAGAAGAATCTTTGATAAAATGTGGCATGACGGCCTAATTTACAAATTATTTAAACTGAATTTTCCCAACTATATCATTTATTTAATTAACATTTTTTTTAAAAAATAGATCCTTTAGTATTAAAATTCATCAATCTCACTCCAGCCCTGGTAAAATTCGTGCGGGCACGCCTGAAGTAGGGGTCCTCTCTCCCATTTGTACAATTTGTACAAGCATGACTTTCCACACCACGCCAGTGTTTGCACTTGCATCTTTGCGGATGATTCCGCTGCGGTGGCCCAGGACTACAACTTCAAACCCACCTCAAAAACTATGCAAAATTATCTTGACGCCCTAGAGAATTGGCTAATTCAATAGAAAATTGCTATTAACGTTAAGAAATCCCATGCAGTTATCTTCCACAATGACATGCAAAATCAAACAGACAACCTAAATCTCTTCGACGAAGAAATCAACTGGGTACTGGTGGTCAAATATCTGGGTTTTAGGTGGGTCGGGGCTGCGGCCCAGATATTGTACAGTTTTTTGGGAATGTCAATCGACAGTGTATGAAAAATTTGTCATTTTCAAAACAACAGTCACGAAACACAAAAGATAGTTCAAATGTGTGGCGAGTGAAATAGAATATTATTTGAAAAAGAAAATAACTCAATAATGGTATGGTGGTCCGGTGAGAAGGCATGAAAAAACATAAATACAGGAAACAGTGAACAGGTATGGAAACAATTTCCAGACCACATAATAACAAGTTAAAGTTAAGTAAATAAGAATGCACTCAGTATAAAAATTTTACATCAATAATAAACAAAAAGCTCCAATAAAGGATTAAATTTGACCAAAATGAGTAAATCATATTTACAAAGTACTAAAATAAGTGAAATAAAGGTAAGACATTTTCCTTTAATTTTAAGAAACCGAAATACTGAAGAGGTACTTCAAGAATGACCCTTTTACTCCCTGGCTGTTTGTCAGGGCAATTAAGTTCATCCTGACTCTTTGCCAGGGAAATTAAGGTTAGTAAATACAAACCAACATTTAGTCAGCCTCAATGAAGGAAGGAGAAAAGAAATCTTCCAGAAAAGAGGAAAATAAAATTGAAAGAGAAGAGAAGGAATGGGAAAATCATAAGTTTACCCATGGTCAATGAATAAAATAAAAAAAAGAAAATATTCAAGTGACCACTTAAATTAACAGGCAGACGACGAAGAGTTCAAAAGAGAAAGAAGTAGAGGTCTACCACTAAGTGGTCACGGGAGGTGACCGGAAGAATGAAGAAAATAGGCTTAAGAAACAAAAAAATTAAGGAATAATGTTTCAAGGTCAAGGTCACCTCAGACAGGTAGAGAAATAAATGAAAAACGGAAAACCAACAAAAATGACCCCGATATGAGCAACAGGAGCGGAGATATTGCAATTTTTAATTTTTTAAACTTTTTTAAAATTTGAAATAACTGCCAAAAAACAAGTTGAAAGGCAGTCGAGGGACAACTCAAACAACTGGAAATTCAATCAGGAATCCATTCGTTTTTTTCTCTCTCTTTCTTCATCTTATACTATTAATTAATTTCTCAGTTTTAAGTTGTTTCTTATTGAAAACTCGTGATACCCAAGAAATGTTATGTGCGAGTACTGGAATTCTAGTTTTTTCGGCCCAGTACTTTTGAATTCTGAGAAATTTTAAATTAGGCATAATTACAGTGATCACTAATAATGTTTCCTTTCATTTTTTGACAGATACAGATTCTTCCCTGTATCCTTTTAATATCTATATTTGATGAATTCGGTTAGCAATTAAAGAATATCATTCCAAGCTGAAATATATGCCATAATTATAGTTTCAAATCGAGTGATTGTGATAGCCATTGACTCAATGTCTCCTACAGGCGACACTGCATTCGAAATCTGAAGTGAAAGATTTGAGTGAGAAATTAATGATGCTATATATAAACAGCAGATTTAAGGAATTCAAAGGTGTGTTTAATAAAAAATTATGAACACTTAGAGATGCTCGAGCGAATAATTTTCTTTCTCTCGGAAAACAACATTTTCGCTTAACTATAAATAAGCTACGAATGCAAAATGTTCACTAAAAATCACTTTTTTTGGAACTAGCATCTATTAACCAGGAAATTAACTAATTATGGATACCAATGACTCCTTTTATTTAACTCGGCGTCATTTTTTTGAAAGTGTTGTTTAGTGTCTCTTACAGACGATGCTGGAACTGATGAGGTTAAGAGAAACTATAACAATTAGTTTATAACATAATATTGATATATAAAGAAAAAATATCATTAAGTATTTTTTAATATTATCTTTCCGTTAGCAAAAAAACATTGCGAGAACGACTGCAAATAATTCAGAAGGAAAAAAAAAATCATAGAACACTCTCTTCTAAACTTAGGGTATTTTATAACTGAAATTACTCATAAAACAGAACGAAATATTCTGTTCTAAAGATTTATTTGAATAGTAATAAAACATAAAATAACGTATAGTTAAAAAAAACGTAAACATTACATGAGTAATGTTCCGAATTAAATTTACTCTTAGACATTCGAACATCCGTTCCTGTCAAATTAAAGTTTTCTCAATAACCTCCGCAAGAGGCGCTGCAGTGATGTAAAGATTACGCTAAAATAGCAGAAATATTTTCTCGGGTTCTTAAATGGATCATTTTAGGCATCGTTTTACACAAAAAGTAAAACGCTGGAAGGTTTAATTACAGTCACGCACAAGGCAGCAAGTGAGTGTTTATTTTGTTTTTATATAATAATTGATAGCTCTCATTACTTATTGGCAAATTATACTACCCTGACAATAATGGATACGTGGTTAAAAAACTGGTAAGTTTCATCCAAGGCATACAGAAAATAATTTCGTTACTATTGGTGGCAATGAATCAGATGTTAGAATCAAAAAGTCGTCAGGTGATTTGGAATTATCCATTCCTAAAAAGCGGAAGTATTATGAAGAATACATAACGTTTAGGTTCACCTGGATTGGTGATGAAAATGAACCAAAGGGGTTATGAGTTGAATGTGAATATGTGATACACAACAGCAGTTTAAATCCCTCAAAATTGAAAATAACTTTCAAAAACAAATCATCCAACTTTACATAATTAAAGTGTTGAGTATTTCAAAAGAAAATGTGATGAGTTGAAAAATAAAAGAATGACCTTAAAGAACTTTGTTAAACACGATAATAATAATGCTTTGGAATCATCGTATCGTGTCAGTTATTGTATTGCTCAACAATGTGAAGCTCATACAATCGCATTCATTTCATAATTCATTTTATTTGGTGTTAGATTATATTATTATAAAGATTGTGTTTAATTCAAATACTAGCTGATGTTTTCTTTAAGGCTAGATGATTTATAATTTTTGTCTTCTAGGGAATGTTTGTTAGTGAATTTTGGAAGTATGTCATTGTATGTTGGAGATGGTATCCACCAAGCCAAAAATAAGGAGAGCAGTTATTTCAAATATACATTTACTTACAGTCTCTACGTACCAATCACACATAAACAAATATTTATACTATTTACAAACTATACAAGGCTTCCAAATAGCCCATATTTTAATTTAACCCGCTTTTGCGGTCAGGAGAAATTACATCCAATACAAGAAAAAACCCGCCTTACGCGGTCAAGATCCTAGAGCACTCTGAAAATATTACCCATGAACCCGTGCGCTCTCACTTACACGAGACAAGGCGCCTCCTGGCGGGATCCGAGTAGTTTATTTCTAATATTGTATTCGTGTAATTGTGCTGATATTGTGGATGAGAGGTTGTTAATTCTTTGTGTGTATATATATTTAAGTTTGGTTTGAAATAAAAAAATTTCTTTTGTAATTGGAATTTTTAATTGGACTGAATTACATTACACGATTAATATTAGTTAACACATTGGAATAAACAATGAAAACATTTTTATAAATTACTCTTGAAAACTTTTCTGGTTACCATAATTTTAAAATAAATACAAAATTGAACGTGAAATAAGTTTTGAAGAAATAAAAATATAGATTATATGTACCCTTGTCTAAGAGTTAATGGATGAAAATGGCTGTGGGGAAGTTATACAGAGTATAAACAAATTTTTCAGTTATATATTTTTTAATATTGAAGTTAATAGAGTATTTTCAGATACTGTAATCTCGAGTTTCCAGATTTTCCAATCAAGCACTGATAATATAAATTCTTTAAAATATCTCATTTTTATATAAAACCAATTACACAGTTTGGTTCGAGCCAACAGTATAAATATTCTTTCAAACCTTTTGTTTAATATCAATTGTAATTAGCTAATATGTTTATATTGATACACACTGTTTACATTAAATATCCATCATGAAGAAATATTTGTTGCATCTTCAAAAGAAAAAAATTAGTATTGAAGGAAGTTAGGAAGACTTAAAGAAGAGAGAGAAGTCATTTTAATACTTGATAAGATTTTTTAGATAATAATCTCCAGCTACTTTTCGTAGCTGTTTAAAAAATTGTTTTGTAAATTTACTGTATTTAATTTTATTCATTTCAAGGCTAACCATTAACCTTCTGAAATTTTAAAAGAAAGGCTTCAAAAAATTAATTCTAAATTTTTTTTATTGGGAAACAAATACGTTTGTAAAAAAAATTATTGCAAGAGACCTCTCAGAAAACCATGAATATGTAAAATGTACCATATATCCTAATTTCTAACTCACTGAAAAAAATATTTTTTCTGAAATATAAATTTTCCTTGAAACATATATGCATTTCTATTACAATCTTGCAGCACTTACTCTCCAGTAATAATTTTTTTCTGTTTCATATTTATAAACAGGATGAATATTTCCAACTTTCTTTCAACACGGCTATTGATCGACAACACTTGATGATTAAACACAATTCGAATGTCTGACACCGAATGTGACGGTTGCATAGATCGTTTTACAGTATTCAACATTTTTAGAGTCCTTTTCTCAATGCAGATGGCGTTAATCATCCACTGATTTAAATAACAGCACTCTTCAGTGCTATCTCTGAAAATTTTCACCCTGCTCCTCTGATACTTACGGATAATGACCATGGAAATGTTCAATAACTAGCAAAACGAAATGGACTGCAATGATGATTCAAGATCCACCATCACTTCTTAATCTGTTAATTCTGACGACATTAGCTTCCCCTGTTACAGAAAACAAAAAATTGAAAAGAAAATCCAATATTCTGCCCAATTACGAGAATTTCGAAAATACTAATTGGCAATCTACGACTCCTTCAACATGAACAAGGATGAATCTCAACATATGACGTGCCAGATTATAATAAAAAAAAAACGAACAAGGATTTGAAACGACTCGAGGGTGAGTACGCTTCTATTGCGCCTTGCAATACTGCTGGTTGCCAAATTCATGACTCTTCATGCTCCTCCCCAAGTTTAAACTCATTTAAAAGAAAAGAAACCGACTCTGATGTTTATATCACTCTACCTAAAAATAAAACTGTTTGTAAATTAAAAATAACGAATAATTCACAAACTCAAATTCCAGTTCAAAATAAATATCAAAAATTAGATGTAATTGAAAATAATGAAAAAAAAAATGATAATACCACTCAAATGGATCATGAAAATAACACTAAGAATCTCCCTCCCCCAATTATTCTAAAAAAAAGTATTAATTATAGACCACACTTAAAAGAACTAACTTCAGAAATTCCCACTCTACGTACTCACCTTTCTGGCGAATACATTGAATTGTACACAAACCATTTTGAAGAATATCGATCACTTAATAATGTTCGTAATACTAAACCTTACGAATTCTATGTAATTGAACCTAAAATCAAGCGTGCTTTGAAATTAGTCTTAAAAGGTTTACCAAGAAATGCTGACGTTAATGATATTCATGAAGAACTTAGTTTCAATCCTTCAAAAGTAAACCAATTGATCAACAGGCGAACAAAGCTCCCCCTACCGATCTACATGGTCACATTACCAAGAAACAAAACAAATCAAAAAATCTTTGATCTTACTAAAATTTGCTATATGTCAATTGCAATAGATAACTACAAAAATAATACTACCGCCCAATGTTACAATTGTAATAAATTTAATCACAGTGCACAAAACTGCCATATGATTCCAAGATGTATCAAATGATCCGCTGCACACCCCACCAGCGATTGCCAAATTCAAAACAAATTTGATGAAATTTGTATTAATTGTAATGAAAAAGGACATTGTGCCTCCTAAGGATGATTGTAAATTCATATAACAAAAAAATAACAAAATCCCACAAAACAAAACCATCAGAGAAGAATTCACATTCGCTCAATCTAACTTCTTCCTCACAGATGGCGCAGCCTATCATTCAAACACCAAAAACTAGTAAAAATGCACCTCACTACTATAATCAAAGTAAAACCCATAACCATGTTACCAATATTATTCAAGCAATAGACCATCTTAAAGAACTTGCAGAATTTTTCGTACTCATCCCATGAATTTTAACTAATATAACTAAAATTAAATCAGCTAAGAATAACACGGCAAAGATAACTGTAATTATACAAGCTCTAATATTAAATTATGAGTAAATGCAATACCACTATTTTAATTTTTGCAATTCATACTCATATATATTACTATTTAAATTTCTTTTTTTCTATTTTTCTTTTAGCTGTTTCAAATAAAATTAAAAAAAAAATTTTAAAACACACTACATATTTATTACCCACTTACAATCAAAAAGGATAACAACAGCAGCATCAGTGTTAATCACCTGTCAACCAATAAAAATTCAGCATCGCAGATTATCTTCAAACAAAAACTTTTTTGGACTATACTATCAAAAAAGGTAAAATCCACCTCTCCAAAGCAGCTTTGCATATACAAGATTTGGGCTTGAAGAGCACTCCGCTGATTGTAAAAAGGCATTTCTACAAATAACAATTCACGAGAGTGATCGGGATTATTTGTGATTTTTGTGCTATAAAGACTGCGACATTCGACAGGATGTGGTCCCTTATAAAATAAATCGGGTTGCATTTGATTTGACCTGCAGCTCCTTCATTTTAAATGTGACTATTAAACATCCCGTGTCAAAATAGAGTGAAAAAAATCCTTGACCTGCGACATGTTGAATGAGTCTTTTTACGTCGACGACATGTTCTTTGCCCATCAGATTAGAAAAATATGCCATTTTTGAATTGATTCAGTTTACGCCCAGTTGTAAGATCAACTTCTTAGGAATTCTCTAAGTGCCCATATTTTCTATACTATCATTCTATAATAGACTATTTTGAAAGTTAGAAGTTTTTGAAACAGAAAGGCAAGATATGTGTGACTTATGAGCTTAAAACTCCTGCGCCTCTGTAGCTGGAAACAAATTCAAGAAAGAGTAAACCTTTTTGAATGAAGTAAGCAGTGGAATTGTGGGATGCCAGAAAATATTTCCATGATATTATCTATCCAATGTATGATCTTTTACGATTATAGCGAATAAAGAAAACCCGAGGGATATTTAGGAGAATAAGGTATAGAATCATAAGATAGAAAATTATTGACTGTGCTTAATTTTTAGATAGATAATCCTTATTGTATATATATACACATTGCAAAAAGACTTTATAACTAACATTCTGTGTTATTTTAAAGGGATTTTGAAACAGTGTTTTCGTGATGTGCTTTCGTCAATAACATTAATGTGTACCTGCGAAAGAAAACATTCAAGTAAAATTTAAAAAAAATAAGCAATTTTGTGAAATTCTAATAAATGCGTTTGTGCAAAAAATAGAAGACATGATTTTATGTATTAGTGAGAAAAGGTTCAACAATGATAATTGTTAAGTGAAACAAATTTTAGAACGGATATTTGATTCATTTTTTTTCTAACATTTTTTATTAATTCTTTTTCCCGTCATTCAATTAAATGTGACATTCGAAATTTTTTTTTTAAAGAATGGAGGGTTTTGTTACTTTTTTAATTGAACTCAAATTATTTTCTCAAATTTTAAGAATTTTTAATGATGTAATGTTTGATGTTAAAAGTTTATTTTGATATAATTATTATTTTATTTCAAGAAAAGATAACTTTCATGTTATGTGAATTTTAATATTATTTTTGTAAAAGCTGATGGCATATACAATTATATGAATTTTTCTACCCTACCGCTGTTTTGCAAGAATTTCATTTCTCTGTTCTGTGTTCCCTTCCGATGTCTTGGTGAGAATATCGTAGAAACTTTTACGCACTTAACTTGCTAGGCTTGAAAGAAATATCTTGTAAGAAAATAATGATTCATTTCTTATTTACCGGGTGTGTGTGTATCGTTTATTACGTTATATTAACTGGAATAGTAAGGAGTACATGAACTTGATAAATAATTAAGTCAATTTAATAAAATTACTATCACACGTAAAGTTGCGAAAGAGTGATTTAATCCTCTTTCCAATAACATTTTATTATTGATACAGCACTCATTTTCATAACACAGGAAATTTAAGTTTCATATTTAGTAACTCAATCTACAAGCTTTAATTGGATAATTTCAAGTCCTAATTTCGTTACAACCTTTTTATACAACTATGGTCCAAATGTTGTAGAATCATTTATGTGTTTTTACACAAATACGACGAAATATTATTTTTTTTTCTTGTAAGCACAATCTCACAATAACTATTTACAGTTTTAAAATAATAAACAACTTTTGAATGGTTTAGTTTCTTACCTATAACAGAATCATTTAGAATAAAAACACATCACTATCAATTATCACAAAATCAGATTATTCATTCCTTAATATTCTTCCATAAAAGGAGTATATCAGCATGAAATAACCTGGTGAAATTACAAAATTCCTTTAATATTCTTAAACATGTTTTACGCTTTGGAAATATCCACACAAATATGATACAACTATAACAGCATCACTTCAGAAAAGATCAACAAACGTATTCTTTCCTTGGATCAAGAAATTTCCACTGATATAAATAATAATAAAAAAAAACTTATCAGCTTGAGTGCAGGTCCTCCATCATTGAAATAAATAGATAAAAACTAGGAAACCACCACTGTTTGAAATATTTAAAAATTGAAACAAAAAAATTTCCTCTATTAAAAGCATAACCTTCTCTAAAGATGGAGAAACGATATTGTAAGACAAACCATGTAAATACTGAAATGTGTTTCATGGAAACTGAAAATGAATTGGACAAATATTTTTTTAAATTCAGAAAATACATATTTTCCACTAACGTAAATAAACATTCTTCAGAGAGAGAAATTAACAGCAACACATAACATCAATTCGATGAATTAGAAAAACTTTCCTTTTATTTTTAACAGTTTTATAAATAGGACCAAAATCAAAAGTTTTGAATCCTTAAAAGATGCTGATTAACCTTTTACTGGTACGAGGATCTGATAGTTAAAACCTTCATAAATTGTAAAATAAATTCTAAAAAGGGAAACATGTTTTTTTGATGAAATAAAACTAAAGTTTCCTTTCTGTAATACGCATATACGTATGTGTATCCGGAATGTATTGCATCGAATCGACAAAAAGTGTTTTGCGTTTACATTGTATTCCACAGGCGCTTAGTTCGGGAAGCTCTCTTCAAGCCTAAATCTTGTAACCATCTTGCTGCATTGGATGGATTGGAAATTTCTTTCTACGAGGTGACATCTGGATAAAAAGTTCAGATAGTGGAGAGAAAATTTGCTGGTTGATGAAAGAGAGAGAGCAGGCATTTCTATTGTCTGAGAGATGAGTTTCTCTACAACTGCTACTGGCTGACCGTGAGGGATGGAAAAAAATGTATGTGTTGGGTTGGTGCGGTTATTTGCCTGATAATTGAATGAGAAAACGAAATTTTGAAAGTTAAAGGAATTAAATTAAAAATAAAGTTGCTTTTTATATGACTGTATCTTTTTAAAATTAAAATTGTGGTGTTATTTTTACTCGTGGTGGTTTTGCAATTTAAAAGTTAAATTTATAATTTATATTAATTTGATTTTTATTGATCATTTTACAAGTTTTGCATCTAGAATTATGACATACATTAAAAAAATTAATTAACATTTTCACGTACATTCCTGTTGACAGTATTGAGGAGAATTTAATCTGTATTATTCCCAACAGCGTGCAAAGTACATGATTTCTCAAGATTCCTATTAATTTCACAAACTGGTCTAAAGACAAAACCTCCTCTTAGCTGTATCTCAAAGATCTCTGGCCCATTTCACAAATCCGCAAGCAAGTGTGCGCATCTCTTCCGGCGGCGCTGCGATCACATGCCAAAACATTAATCTATTTGAAGATTACAAAAAGGCTTTTAGAAAAAAGAGTGCTTGCGTAAATAAGTAAGAAAAAATTTGTTAAACTTATATTTTGAAAATGTTAAACTTATATTATGAATTGAATACGTATTACTTCTAGCTAACATTAAGAGGTATTTAGTTTGAACCTAATAAATTATTTTTTTGTCATAATCAACTTTTAACGTAATAGCAGTACGTTTACACGCAAGATTACGATCGTATTAATTCCAAGAAGAGATGAAATTTGAAAATAAGAATTTTTTGAATTGTAACAGAATCTATATTCCATATTTTTTCGAAATTCTCTAAAAAAATAATATCCTTCTTCTTCCGACATGTTACGTTTGTTAACAGTGTGAGATTATTCTCTGGTCAGTTTTCAAATTCAAGTGTCGGCCCTCCTTCCGAATACAGCTTTCGTTATATTCATGTATACGTTAAAAAGAACACTTTCATTAATTTATGTGTAAGAGATCATTTCGCACCACTTTAATTTTTTAATTTTTTTAAGTATTACTCGGATTCCTCCAATATCATGTGTAAGGTGATAGAGATTATAAATAAAACGAAAACCATCAAGGGTTTTCGTGAAGATTTAACAAAAGATATATTATGAGAAAATCTGTTTCTTTTATTAAGATGGCAAATGGAGGTACGCACACGTGAATGACAGATAGAAGATGCTGTGATATGCAAATGATTAGCTTTTGAATGCACATGCATTTCAAGCGCCGGTAGCGACACCTACAATGTGTTAAAATAAAGAAATCGTAAAGAGGGTTTACCACCTACCGGGATTCTAAAGCGACTATCATCACTAAAATCCTTTGTTAAAAAGCACGAAATCACCTAGTGGTGCTTACATCGGGAAGCACAGGAAAAATTTCCCGGAGAAAAGGGGGGAAAGCTTAGTATAAAGATTTTATAATCCAGCTTGTTTTGCCATCGTTTGATAAACACCATTTTTTTTTCAGCTAGAAGTAAGAAAATTTTCTTTCATTATTTGATGATTATGGTTTTACATCGACATTATATTAACAATTATTTTGATAATGCTGTCTACCAATTTTTTCTATCATTTTTTAAAAAGTAAAAACGCTCATTTTCTCTTAGGTTATATATGTATCGAAATTGATTTTTTTCTAACAAATGGTAAATTTTGTTAAACGATTCTTCTAGTGATCAAGGTGAATAAAATCGTGTCATTTCTGGGTTTTTTTTTTTTTTTTTTTTTTTTCCCCATTTTTTCCATTTTTTCTCATTAATGTTCGGAAATCACAGGGTTATATTAAATTTGAGAAAGTAATTACTGTTTTTAAATTTTGTCGAATGAAATACCCATTAAATGTTAGGGCAAAAAAGCTCTAGGGTTCTTAGAGATCGTATTTTTTCTCTTCTGATATTTATTTGTATGTTGTGAAAGTTAATAAATGCCAAAGATTTTACCTTTCTCTGCACATTGTCCTCATCATAAGTATATTTCATTCAATAAGTAGTTGTGAAATGTAGTGAAAAAAAAATTTGAAGGAAGGTCTGTTATTCGAAAGTATTTGGTATTATTATAATTTATATGCATTATATATATTAGTGAGTGTTTGTATTTAGTCTAGTACGTATAGTTTAGTACTCTCCTCTTTTAAAAGAATACTGTGTGTAATTTGTCTGTGGTTATCACCAGTTTTGCGGAAATTCTTAATATCGTCACCAGATAACTTTGACTTAGTGTTTGAGTCATTTTTTTTTTTTTATTTCTCATAAGAACAAATTGTAGTTTTGCGTTAAGTCCATCACTACTGGAGGTATCCTGGGAGGGGAGTTGGCGTCGCGTTTACCTCTGTTTCGGCAGGAAGTTTGTTTAAAGACGAAAAATCACGTGAAGTATTTAAATTGAATAGATCATGCAGTTTCTGCTGTTCAGCCGTTTGATGGGAGATTGAAAATCCTCAGTTTCAGTGGTTTTCACCTTTTTTCTAGGAGTTATGGGAAGAAGGAGTCACATTAGAATTTATAGAATTTACAAACTCTGTAAAATAGTATCGATCATAGATATAATTTTTGCCCTTGTAAGAACTTGGAGAAAGACTGAGAATCTTGCCTGATATTTTTTCATCTTCACTGTCTTCTTTTCGATTTTGTCCTATCGTAGAGGAACTAAGTCGGAACATCAGAGTTGGCTTCTAATACTTTTCGGAACACGGATTCGAAAATAAGTTTTTGAACGCTCTGGTTTTCAAAATCCCTTTCTAAAAAATGTATGTCACTACAATACCTCTGAGTTTTTGCAAGAATTTCATTTTTATGTTTTGTGCCCATTTCTTTCGGCGCATCTTCTACGGTGCTCCTGCCCGATGTCGTAGTGGACATATCATAGAACCTTTTTCGCACGTAACTTGCTGGGACTTTCGTGCTGGGAGAAATTTCGTGTAAGAAAATAATATTTTATTTAAAATTAACAAATGTGATTAATTTCTTAGATTATATAAACTGGTATACGACGGAGTACATGAAAATTATAAATAATTAATTTAATAAAATTACAGCATTTCTATCCCTCGCGATGTCGTGGAAGAGGGATTTAATCCACTTTCCAATAACATTTGGTTATTGTTATAGCACTCATTTTAATAACACACAAAATATCACATTCATATTTAAATCTACAAGTTTTTCTTAGATAATTTTAATTCCTAAACTTATTTCAACCAATTTTTACAAAGGTTGCCCAAATGTTTTAGAATCATTTATAATTATTTACACATGTATAACGAAATATTATTTTTCATGTAAGCACATCTAACTCTAATTATTAAGAGTTTTAAGATCATATACAACTTTTGTGTGATTTTGTAGTGTTCAAATCCCCTCCGAGGGATGGTTCAGATTCCCCGCTACGCGGTGCTAGCAGAATAGCCCGCGAGGGAGGAGAAAAATTGAAGTTTTGAGGAGGGAGTTGTAGGTCTTGGTAGCATGGGAGCAGTTGAGTAGGCCTCCCTGGGAGTGCTAAAAGCCTATTTTAATCTTTAAATAAAGTTTTGTTAAGTTTTAAATGTCGCAACTCATTCCACTATATTTTCGAACCACAATCAAACATTACAGAGGCGCGACCCAACAGCATATAGTGAATTTTGAGTTTGTTCGGAATTGAGTGAATTTTGTGAAAATTCTGATACCGTGGTTTTGCGAATCGCAAAGGCTTTCTTAGCGAAAGTGAAAAAAGAGGACTTGCAATACGTCGCTCGATAAATGGGCATCGAGAATGTTTCAGAGATGACAGTAATGGCATTGAGGAATGCTATTTTGTAAACGGACGAGTATGACGAAAAGTTTGTCAGAGAATTGCTCAATACGCAGATAGAACTTAGAAAAGAACAATAGGAAAGAGATGAAAGGAAAATACAAGGTGATGAAAGGAAACACACTCGAGAAATGGAATTTGAAATACAGAAATTACGTTTAGAAAACTAAAGAATTAGAATAAGCGAAAAAATTAACTCAGAAGTCGTTCTTAGATTTAAAGTAAAGCTGAAAAACTCTCCCCCAAAAATTCGATTCCAAGAATAACGATATTAGCTTATATTTAGTGTTATTTGAGAGACATGCTAAAAGAGTTAAAATCGAAAGGGAAAATTGGATTTCTCATTTGATCGGACTAAAGCCATACGATGTTGCACACATCATCGCACGTGAAAACGAAGAAGTCATGAACTATTACGATAAGGTGAAAGAAATTCTCCTAAAATGATATAAGTTAACACCAGAGAAATTTAGATAGTTGTATGTGTAGCATCTGAAGAAACAAGATATCATTTGGGGTGATTTCGCATTTGAACTTACAAACTATTTTCACGAATGGATTCGAGGCTTACAGATTGACACATTTGAAGATTTGTGTGGCTTGATAGTAATTGATCTAATCAAAAGGAGAACTCCGCCAGACATGTAGCATCGTTTTATTGACGAATGGACACATTTCAAAAAACCGGATCAAATTGCCTCAAAATTAAATGATTATGAAAATGTCAGAGCGAGTTTCAACAAAAGACGAAGAGAAAATTTCCAAGGAGAGTATTCAGCATTTATCAAACGACCACCATGGGAAGAACAGAAAAATGTACCAGTACGGAAATATATTCCACCTCATTCAAGAGAAAATACCAGAACTCCAAAGAAGGAAGAAATAAAAACATGAAACGAAAGAATGTTCTAATTGCAGATTACAACATCTGACGAATAACTGTCCAAAAAGATACAGAGCGAAGGGAATGAATGGTTATATCGATAGAGACACGCAAGATGATTAGGGAACAACTGCAAAAATTCGAGCTGAGTTCCTTCTAGAAAGCAGATATAAGAAAAAATTCAGCGAACCAAAATTAGCTGTGAGTGATCTCCAATATGCTGAAATTGTAGTCGACGGAAAGAGTGCAACGGCTTTAATTGATTCTGGGTCGATTATAACTGTGTTGATTTAAGATCTCATTTCGGATGAAAAGAATGAGGAAGGAAATATAATTTTAAAAAGCGCATTCGAAGAAAAAATAGAAGCTTCTTTTTCCAGTGTTCAGTTATAGGTAAAAAAAAAAAGCAAGAAAAACGAAGCATTTTCGAAACCTATTCAAGTTTTAGCAGCGATCACGGATAAAATCCAAGGTATAGCGATAATTCCATCAAAAATATACAAACTATTGCAATAGAATGTAAACGAAACCGCAAGCGATGAATCATCATCTGAGGTTAATGGAAATTGCTGTGGCAGATAGAAGTCTGATTTTATTACCACAGGAAGGGCAGAAATATTGCTGGAAGAAACATGTGCCTTAAATGAATAAAAAGAAAAGAAAAGTTTTGTGGAGGGAGTTGAAGTTCCAGGTAGCATTGGAGCAATTGAGTAGCCCTTCCTGGGAGTGCTACAATCCTATTTTAATCCTTTAATAAAGTTTTGTTCAGTTTTAAAAGTCGTAATTCATTTCACTATATTTTCGAACAGCAATCAAACATTATAGATTTCTTTTCTTTTAATCTGTATCGGAATCATATGGAGTAGCGGAATATCATTAAATCAAACATCAAAAAATCAGACTATTAATTTTTTTACTATTTTTCCAAGTACAGTTTATACCAACAAGAAATAAACTGGTGAAATTTCAAAACTGCATTACTATTTTTAGACATTTAATTAGTAACAATGACAAAGAGATCATCGAAGGAAAATATACCTTAAATGTCTTTACCATGAAATCTGGGCTACAAATAAAAACAAATTAAGATAATGCGAAAGTCTCATTTTCATAAAGTAATACTGAGATGTCATTAAAGACAGTGATAGTTTTAAAAAATTTTGCAGTTATATAACTAAGCGATTGTATCAGTTTCATGTATGTTGTTCCTCATAAACGGAAGTATACTCACAATAATGCAATTTGTAACGCTCTTCTTCGGAAAAGTCAACACGCAAGCACAAAAAAGTGATACAATTATAATAATATCACTTCAGAAAAGATAAACAAACGCATTCTTCATTTACATCAAAAATAGTTCCACTATGCTAAATGATAAAAAAAAAAAACTTCATCTGCTTGGATATAAGTCATTCAATCACAGGAAAAAATACATAAAAACTAGAAAATCTCAACTATTTGAAATATTTATAAATTGAAAAAAAAATAACAACTATTAAAACATAATCTTCAGAAGAAGAAAAAACTATAGAATGAAAAAATAAGCATTGCAAATACTGAAATCTGTTTTATGGAAACTGAAAATGAGTTCGACAATTTTTTTTTTATAAAGTGATGAAATACATTCCTTCAACAAACATAAATAAAAAAAAATTCTGAGCGAGGAATGACCAGTAAGACATAACATCAATATGATCATCTTGAATTGATAATTAAAAAAAAGTTTCCTTTTATTTTTAACAGTTTTACAAAAATAAAATAAAAATATAAAGTTTTGAATAATTAGCTCGAAAATCCTATATGATTTATCTTGGTATTTTTCGTGCATTTTCGCGTAGATAATTCTATTAAAAAAAAAGGCTTTTTGAAAAAGCTTCAGATAAAGTTTCATATCTCGAGACAAAAATTTAAGGACATATGTCACGCTTAAAGTTTTACGAGAAATAACTTTTGTTTTGTATGTTGCCTTAATTTAACGAAAGACAAAAAAAAATTAATAAAAGAACTCAAGATTAAATATTCTATAAAAACACTCTCTCTCTCTCTCTGCATGATTTCTGCATTTATTGTTGTGTCTCAATCACTTCATTCAACCCTCAAGCTTTCTAACTCCAAATTATTTGTGAAAAGCCCACAATATATGTTAACTTCTCCCTTAGCTACAAGACTCTCATTTACAATATATCCGAAAAAGCTATTTTGTAATCTTATAATTGTATCCTGAAGATAAATTATACCTGGCTTTAAAATCTCATAAAATATTCTTCATCTAAAAATTTTTTCCTGAGCCAATTTTATGTAATTTCTAGATAAAAAAAACAATCTCGAAAGCGCTTAGAGGGTGTAAATTCGGAAATTTTTACAACTATCAAATTTGTTTACTTAGAATCATTTCTCTCTGTTGTCTCTTTTTAAAATATTTGCTCTAACTTTAGATTTTATGTTCAAAGAGAAATTTTTTGTTCCAGCTACAGAAGTATTAGCCTTTTCTCCTTTCAATTGAAACTTAGCCACTAACCTTTTGCTCATAAAATTTGAATTCTCTCCTATATCTAATAAACCTCAGCATTCGTAACAATTACCGGATTTATATTTAATCCAACGAACAAAAGTACTGAGAAAGACCGTTTTGAATTCATTTGCAAACTTGCACGTTGTATGAAATAAATTTTTCTAATGTAAAGGTCGGAACGCTGGAGCCGAGGAGTCCAAGGTCGATAGGGAATACTTTTATTTTCATCACTCATTTTCTGAGAAACGACCTCTTTACTCACTTTTTATGAGCGAGGATAAAGAAGTGCTTTTCTTACAAATACTACAAAAGATTATTACATCAATGAATTACTTTATGATTCCCCAAACAATAAGAAAAAATTATTTTGATTTCACGTACTCTATCATTCACCGACAGCAGCAGAAGCATTCGTATGGTTAATTAAGTGCTAGACTGGGAAGGGATTTTACTCGTCTATGATTTTAAAAAAACATTAATGAAAAATGTAAACAAGCAGTTTACAGTTCGACGAAGTGCTTAATTTTATATTAGTGAAAAGTATCATATAAAAAATAGTGGTAGCAATTTTAAAGATGGAAAAAAGAAATAGCAAAGAAGAAATAACAAAAAAGTCTAGTTTTGAAAGATTTTATATTTTTTTCTTTTGTTTTGTTTTTACCTCTTAGGGTATATTGTTTTACTTTTTTTTCTTTTTATCTATTTATTTTGAAAATTTTAGTTTTAGGTGCCCAAATCAGGCGACTTCAAATTGGACGAAAGCAGGATTTTGGAGAAATATGTATATAAAAAGAAATTTAAATGAGATAAAGTTTAAGGATAAAGGAAGGAAGGAATGAGATGAAGGAAGAAGTCCACTTAATTTGAAAAGGGTGGCGCTCAATCTGATGAAGTTATTTGCGCGCCGAAAGGCAATTTTGAACGCTAGAGGGAGTGATGGCTTTGTGCAGTGAATCGCCGTTTTCCTATTAGTCGCTCAACTTTGGATGGCGTGCTTTCGTTTGTTCAGCTGGATGGATAGGATAAATGGTATTGTTTGAATTGAGAAAAGGAAATAAAGAGTAGTGGAATAAAAAAATGGTTATAAATATGCTTTCATAAATGGAGCATTTATACAAGGCATGACTTTCTCGTATGCTAAAATATATTCAGAATTTTTTGTGTCAGCGAAAAGAAACTTTCGACACTATTGGTTTGAACAAAGAATTGGATTGTCTTATATATCTAAAACTCATAACCTTTTTATCAAGTATTTGACATTTTTTTTTTTCAGCTACGACAAATTATCTTAAAGTTTCAAAGTCTGTCACACATATCTGAATTTCAAACAATAATCCCTACTCGTTGTTAATTTAGACATGAGTTGCAAATATCTTTCATGCGTCTTACGTATTTTCCAAAAAAATTTAAACAAATTCGGGCGAAGGCTCATATTGTCTTAACACTATGTCTTTACCCTTTGAATAATCACTCAGTTTGTCATCTTCAGAGTAAGTAGAAACATTTCATGCTTTCCCCCCTAATAAATCAGGTCTAAGCAGCCTTATGTTTCATAATTGAACCGAAAATAATTTTCGAAGGATTTTTTGAATAAACTAACAATTACTTTGAGAAATTTTTTAAAAATTGGTATTTGAAAAAAAATGTCTTTTCAAATTAAAACGATATAAATCATAAATATCTATTACGAACGCAAAAATTCTAAGCACAATGCAAACTTGAAAGATACAGCCAAAAACTAAAAATTAATATTATTCAATTACAGTGGCGATTTTTCCAAAATATTTTTAAATAAAAACATTTTTAAGATTGCATTTTACTTAGGATACAATTTAAATGTGGTTAATATGAAAAATAAATAGTATTTTGAACGCATTAGGTGCTGTTATTTTCAGAAACAATAAATTATATATTTTAGCAGATATCCATATATTTTAAAATTATGAAAATTTTACAAGCTGTATACAAATGTATATAAAAATGTATCTTTGAAAATTGAAAGTATTATTTATTAGTTACATGTAAGTTATTAAATATTAGCAAAATGCCGCAGATAAATAAATTATACGTACCACTTCTTTAATTAAAAAAGTTTTTCTAAAGTTTCTTCGAACGAGCTTTCGTTATGAGCTCACTGGCCGTGATGCCAGCGTCGGAGTTACCTCGATCAACAAGGAGGTCTCCCGATCAGAAGCCGTTTATTGCACTTCCGACGGCTGACGATCGCCTATGTACCGTAGGGGCGGACAATTTTTGAATTCGGGACTGCGTGCGCGCTATCCCGGCAAAATTAATATAAGGAAAATAATTTACATTTATTACAGTATGAAATTTCTCATAATCTTTTCTTGGTACAGTGGACAAAATTCACGTGACGTCATGATCACGTGATATCTATATCACGTACTACCCGCCTATGTAAGAAGTCTTGTATTTGTTTATTTAGAACTGCGTTTGTGAAAGGTTTTTTACTTCAAAAGCTAAAGTAACTAACAATTTTTAATACATACTTCTTTTTAACTGAATGAAAACTTTCACACAAATTTTTTTTATACATGTTTGTTTGTTTTGTTGTTGCTTACATCTAAATTTTGTTTTGTTTTAGCTTAAGAATACTGATTCATTCATCCATCAACTCAAAACAATGGATTCAAATTAATTTTGTTAACGTAAACACGTTTTTCTCTAATTATGAAATCATCCTAATTTAACTATGGTTTTCTAATTTTTTTTTTAAATGTTTCTTTACTGCTGTTATTTAAAATTTAGTTCAATAAGATTATTTGAGAAATATTTAGATTTTTAATATATTTGTATTTATTTTTAACATTTGTTTAATTTTGCGATATAGGGAAGTATACAAACTGTGTGTAATTTAATGTTATGATGCATTTTTTTTTCTAAATGCAATATTGAAAAGAATTACTTAAACTAAAACATGATTTGCCATCTGAACAAATTATATTTAGTGAAGTTGTCATTATTTATCATATTATAATCTTTTTGATGAGTTAAAGTGTCTGAAAACCTGGAGTATAGTGAAAGAAATATAACTCACAATTTTCTGTACGCCCTCATCACTCTATAACTTTATTAAATTATTCTGAACTTTTATTAATTGACATTTCTGTTATGCATTATAAAGCAAATATCTTATATAAACTGTTCAAAGTAATGTTTTCGGGTATATATTTTTTAGTTTATAGGAATTTTATAAGAAATACATTGAAAAAAATGTGTATTTCCTATTACAACAAAACATAATATAGAAACATTTTAATTGTAATTATTTTTATGATGCCTAACTTATTATATATAAAATTTTTAATAATTACAAAAATAATACGTATAAATAGGGCTGTGAATATTTTTAATGTATATCTCATACATTTTGTGTATGGAAATAAATTCGATATAGTATCTGTAAATATATCCTAATTGTTTTAAGTCATCGTTTAAAAGTAAAATGATGTTTTTTCCCCCACAAATAAAGCGTCGCGGTATCCACCAAGCGCATAACGTTTTTCTTGTAAAATGATTCCCTCTTTGAAGACTACCAGCCATTTGGAACGCCGAGATCAAAATACATAATTTAGATGATTTCTACATTGTTAAGGGTTTAACTGACAACCACTACATTTCGACCGTCCCAGTTTGGCATACCTCTTAATGCTGCTCTTAATAATTTTATAACTGCAAAGGAAACTAATGTAACTTATAATATTTTTGGTAATATTTTACAATATATACTACTTTATTTAATGAGAAGTTATTACACAACCTTTTTTTTTTTTGTTGTTGTTGTTGTTTCAAAAGAAATGTTTAAACTCAATTTGGATTTCTTTTGCGTAAAGATATTGAATCAATCCCTAAAGTAATGGATAAAATTTCTTTTGGTTTACTCACAGTAATTTTTCATTAATGTGAGAGCACCCTAATTTAACTGTAAATTTCTAATTTTTTTAAAAAGAAAGTTTCATTACTGATTTTCTTTAAAATTTAACTCAATAAGATTGTTTGAGGAATGTTTAGATATTTAATATTTATTTTTCAGATATGTTTAAACTTCTGGTAATATTTGTTGGTTTATATACTGAGATGTTTCAATTTTGAATGAATAATTAATGCAAAAATACTTAAATATTTTAAAACATTGCATATTTGAAATGCAATATTGTATTACCTTCAGAAAAATTCTATTTTATCGTAATAATTATTATTGATCAGTTTTGAAAATGATTTTCGAATGAATAATTATTTATGTATGTTGCAGACTATGTTGTAATATATTTGCGTTGTAAGTATATCTTTAGTGACTTACTTCTTGATTTTAATTCTTGATGAGTTAGAAAACACGATAACTTTTTATGAATAATAATTAATCAGTGTTGAAAATGATTTTCATACGTGTAAATGCTTCTGTATGATACTGGCAATCCCTCCACCCCGGAGGAATGCAAATACAAAAAATAATGATTCTACGAATGTCACATGGCAAGCAATTTTAGTACATTAAAGTTCTGCTCTGTGGTAGAAGATTCAAGTAATGTTTCTAAATTCCATGTGTAATTCCATTAATGTTTATAAATATATTTATTATCATAATGTTAGTAAAAATATCAAGTAAAAAATTATGAACAAAAGAGATATTAAGTAAACATTCTAGAGTTTTATGATAATTTTCAGACAATGTATTAATTTGAAAATATAATTCAATTCAATTCAATTAATGACATAACTATTTGTTCCATAAATACTATATGAAAGATAATTTCGAGCTGCAAAAAATAGAATTTTGCACTATTAAGTTTTTAAACACGTCTTTTGATAAGATTAATTTTAACAATCTTAACAAACATAAAAAAATTCCTCTTTATTAAGAATTTCAACATGAAAAAAGTTATTGAATAAAATTTTTAAAAAAATGGGTCATTTTCTTTTTAAAAGTAAATTGTGCTAAACTAAGTTATTCATATCAAGTGAAACATTGTATAGAATGTGACAAGTACCCCTTTTCTGAAGCAAGTAAAAATTAGTGGAATTTATTAAAATGACATACATATTGATTTTCTTGACTCATTAAACCCACATACTTATGAAAATATCGTAATTTAACTAAAAGTTCAAACATTTCTGCTTTAGACAGCCTATGGCGCTAAATGTAAAGTGGTGAATACCACACCGATAGAAGCTCTCTTGTTCATCTTAAGTTAGTGCTCTATTTATACTGTGCTTATGGTGTCTATATTGAAATATATATTTTATGTGTTGAGTAGCATGACTATTTCTTAAGTAAACATTCTCATCGTAGCTTGGAATTCAAAAGATGAACAAAAAAGGCATAATAGTTTTTTGTTTTGGTTTTTACTGATATTTTGCCGTTCGTGAAATATAAAATTTTTAATCTTTTAATGTTTGAAGAAAGTTTTATTTTTCGCCATTAGTGCCTAGTACAAATATATTTTGAGTTTACTCACTAACGAAGCGTAGTATTTCATCACTAGAGGCGCTCCAAGCTGCGGGATTTTTTTTAGTATATTAGCTGACAATTTATTAGAGTAAGGAGTGTTCAATTAAAAAAAACTAGCACTAACATAGCAAACGGTATCTGATTAATTTCCTTTCACCTTTAGAATACGATTAACTGCTGATCTGGAAAACATTTTCTTCAAAAAACTCTTCATTTTCAATCAATAGTGGTTTTTATTTATTTTTTTTTTTTTTTAAATAAGGATTTACTTCACATACGGGTAGTCTCTTCAACACCTTGGAAAATCATATTATGTCATAAAATAAAGAAGATAAGGCATCGACTAATTAACAGTTCCAAATGTTCAGGATGGGATATTTGTTTACTTTATCTACCATTAAACTGTTTAGAAGCAAATACACTCCTACAATTTTTGGTTATGGAGTTAAAAAGTTATTGAATAAAAGTTTACAATATAAAGAGAATTTTCTTTGCATTACTTTAACAAAAATATCATATAAGTGAATTGTCAAATACGTAATATTTTTTTCCCAAGCGATTGAGAAATTTTTGAATTAAATATTTTGTGAAAAATGTTACAGAAAATAAATCGAAACTGGGAAACATATATACAGAGTTTCTTTGTTAGAAAATTATGGAAAATTGTACAATAATGCAAATTAAAGGAGAGAAATATGCAGATTTTTTTGTGTTCAAAGCAGCATGGACCCGTGAATAACTCGGTTTATTATATACATATATCACCAACACAGGAATTCCATAAGAGTGGTATGAAATTTTAATTTTTATTCAGATTACGAGAGTCGAGATTACCTCAACACATACGGCCGACTTCTCGCAGAACACACGAAAGAATTAGATAGAAGGCACTTCTACTGTCGATACTCTGACTTGTACAATTTACATAGACGGCGCTTCTGACGTCTACACTGCATTTTTGAACTAATAGTCACAATGTATCAAAAGTCAGATCGGTCTTATTTGAAAGTGTATTATAAAATTAGTTTTGTAACAAATAATTTGTAACAAAAAAAGTTTTGTAACATTTAATATGTAAATAAGAAATTAGGAAAATTATTTTTGACATACTTTCACGTTTTATGAGACAAAGAAGAGTAGTCAAAGAAGATGGTTTGTTTTATTAACTTCGCGCAAGAAGCAACACGAGGGCTATTGGCGACGGACCTCGTAATTTTTAATCTTGGTCCAGTGACGAGAATGTGGTTTAGCAGGCCCATCCATCTATAAATTTCCACTCCTTGCCAACGGAAAGACTTGGAACATCAACTACTTAACGTGCATCAACCCCTTCTATACGGCGGGTCTTCAAAGATACCTCGGTTCGAACCCACGAATCGACCCAAACAACGCCTTTCAAGAGTTTGCAACTTAGACCACGAGTCTACCGCGGCCACCTAAAATGACAAAATATCAAATCAATTTTACTGTGAAATTTTGATAATACAACATTTTTAATACGCTTAATAACTTTTGCTTACATAAGTATTTCGGTTCATAAGATGCGATGTAATAAGTTAAATAATTTTATAATACTCCATTGTAAAATTTTTATAGTTTAAAGAAATTAATAACTTATATTGCTTTTTTGAATAAAAAAAAACGAATTTTTATGTCAGGTTCTGTATAAAAACCAATAAATGTTCTTGAAGTAATGTTGAAAGAATTGGATTAATGTAAAACTCGAATGTAAAAATGTGTATATAATTTTATTCTGAAAATTGCAATAGGGCTTACTTTTTAATTTAACAGGAATGAAAAAAATTATAGAATAATACATAATGAAAAATAAAATTTCAAAAACTTGGATTACAGATTCGTTTCAGCAAGGCCTCTGGAAATCATTTGTGAACAACTGGCAGCCAAACATCTGATTGTATCGAGTCACTGTGGAATTCACGAGCGCTTGCCACACGATCCTCTCGCTTCTTCGTCTTCCTAGTCGCTCCACACCCGGTACTCCGCAAATGAGTAACATCTCGTGGCCACTGCATACAACGTGTTTTGGCGGCACTCTCTGAACAATAAACCTGGTGAGCAACAAGGCGCGTCGATCAGCTGCGATTTTCATACCGATGATGATTAGGCTTCTCTTAAACCCACTAAATTGTGCAAAATGTCTTCTTACACGTCTACCTGGTGTTCTTCGCTTACTTAAGTCCTCCTAGAATCGGAATGTGATCGTTACGCTTATGAATCTTCCACTAGGTGCCGGTATATATAGGACCCACTTCCTGATTGCAGCGACACTGCAGGGTGTGTGGTGATGCTCAATGAATCATTTTCATATTCGACATCATTCAACTACTTTGCAAAGTTTCGCGATTGTAGCTCGCTTCCTTCTTGATGCGCTGTTTTCAATGTTCCTGAGTGTATTTGAAATTGGAATGCCTAGGTACAATATTTTCAGACCTACCAGAAATATACATTTATTTACCGATGTTTTATTCGAATTTTTTTTTGTCCCTGAAACTATTAGAAACTCTAGCAAAAAAATTACATTGGAATGTCCACCTACATTACTAAAATTCATGCAATGTAATATATTTTTTGAAAACATTTTGGAAGAAAAATAAATAAATAGAATAGAATAATAATGATGCGCTGGATCCTCCTGCAGTTAAGGCCTTGGAAGAACGAGCAAAAAAAAGCAGCTCAGGCTACAAACCAATCTACCCCTCCACCAAATCAAAATAATGAAACAGAATTTGCACCGCAGCCCGAAACTTCCACACCCGCCATTGTTTCCCGTCTACCTGAAACCCTCAACTCTTTCGCCTCAGACCTCAAAGATCTATTAAACCTCTTTAATCCAAAAAAACTCATCCAATCCATGTCACTTCTCAAAAATGTTAGCATCAAATTAAAAAATAACAATGACACATGTCACAAATTCGAAATTGTTTTTGATGCTATTCCACAATTAACTACTGTATATTTGGTCATAATTTTTAACGCCCCACTAAATCCCCCTCCTCACTCACAATAGCTAGCTGGAATGCCAATGACATTAAACATAAAATAGAAGAGTTAAAAAATTTTATCATCGAACATAACCCCGATATCATTGACTTACAGGAAACGCTTCTAACCCCCCCAACTCTTTACGCATACCTAACTACACTGTCTACCGCACCGATCGTCTTTCTCATCGAGGCGGAGGCAGAGCATTAATCATCAAACACTCCATCTAATCATTAAAAACACTTCGACATCGGAAAACACCACAATTCACATTGAAACTCGCAATAAGAAAAATATAACCATTTCCTCCATCTATCACCTCCCTTAAAATTTAAATAATCAGTCTGACCTCGAATCCATCTTGTCTGATAACCTTTCAGGCATCTTGATCGGAGATTTTAACATAAAACATCCTTTTTGGAATAGAGGCAAATCAAACAGATCAGGTCGTCATTTCTTAATTGCTGCTCCCGACTCCCCTACCCACTTCCCTTATAATAGTCATTCTAATAGTATAATTGATTTAGCGATTCTTAAAAATATTCCTAACTTTAATTGTGATAACTTAACTGAACTCTGTAGCGATCGTAATCCAGTAATATTAGAAATTTTTCTTGATAACTTCTCCCCTCCCCCCTCCAATCCCTTACTACAACCAATTGGACAAAATTCAGTAAGACCATTACCGAACTGCTACCCGGGAACGCCTGCATTAATGATATAACACTATTCTAAATTTCACACAAAAAATGCAGGATGCAATTAAAACATCCAGCACCACTAAATTAATTAAAACTCCCCAATTAAGAGTTCTGCTCTACATCGTCGTCTGGTTTTGCAATCCACTCTTCACTTACGAGTACTTCCTGAAACGGCGCTCCGAAAGGAAAAGCCGTGTACATTCAAAAGAAAGATGGCGAGTTGGTTCTTAAAAGGCACGTACCGGAGTCGTGTAGGTTTTATTATTTTTTGAAAATAAACCATGTACACGAGTATATCTCCATTAAATTGATTATAGAGAAATCCATTAACTTT
>BMAW01094602.1:84510-107698 GCA_019974015.1 Nephila pilipes
CTCGCGGCCGGCGGTTTCATTGAGTTGTGGATTCGAGCCTTGATGATACTAAAGACTCACTGCGTAGATGGATTGAGGTGGTTGGAAGTTTGGAGAGGTAGCTATCAGCTCAAGTGTTGTCCTCGTCCCTTGACCGGGATTCAAGGGAAACAAAGTGGGGAAGCCAGGAGATAGCATATCAACTTGTGACATTGGGATATTCGCGATTTCTCTTCACTAACCTTGGGGACTTTCAATTGAGATTGATTGCTTTCACTAAACAACCTTTGTCCAATCAAAAATGAAACGTGATACATAAAGTTAGTATGTAAAGCAGTTAGGAATGAAGTGAAACGGTCGAATTAAGAATTATATAAACTCCGTCGGAAGGAGTAGAGTATCTGAAGGAGGATCTGAGAGAGACACTGTAGGTGAGATGAGGTGAAGCTGAAGTGGCAGATAAGAGAAAGGAGGAATTAAAGTCCATAGTAGAGGGTTCGAGTAAGGATTACTGTATAAAGGTTTTGTCTAGTGGTTTCAACAGTTGTTCCGGAATCTGAGTTGCAGTCGAGGAAGGACTGTTGGTAACAGTCTGTTAGATTACTATTGGTGGGTTGAATTAAGGTATTAGAAAGCTTACCCAAGAGCGCACTCTTTTCTGTTATAGTAAATATATACTAATAAATTGTGAAAGTTGTTTTGGTGGTTTTGTAATTATTTGTGTTGTAGTGTTTAATAATTGAATCTAGGGATGGCACAAGAGGATGCCCGGGTCGGGCCGGCGTCACAACTTGATAGATGGCACCACGAATTAGCGCTATGTGATTGCTCATGCTGCGTTCGGTATCCCTGAACAAAACAGGGAAGCGTTTAGTTCTCGCGCTCCTTTTCTCCTCTGCCCTTTTCCGCCTTCTCTCGTCACCCGATGTAGCTGAACTCCGAACACTTGTGCGCGTTCCAACGCCCATCGTCGATATGCGATAAAACTGGGTTGCCATCTATCTTTCTCGAGGGAACAAGTTAATCCAAAATCATCTGTACATAGTAATATTGTCTATAACCTGTACAAAGTCTTATTTCATCTAATCACGAATAAAATAATGATTCGACTACAAGCTCATAATTGAGCTGGTTATTGCCGACACCGAAAATTTTCCCTTCCCCTAGACACCGAAACACCTGGAGGTGTCTTGTCCAGACGGATACATCCTACAGACATACACACGTGTGTGTAAATCTATTAAACTTTACTTATAAACATTTGAATTTTAAGACACGTTTTAATACAATAGTGGCACAATGAAGAAATTTGAAAATCTAGACTTAGGAATTCGTTTATGAACACGAGAGAGGAGGAAGAAACATTGGTATAGTGCGCACACCCAGACAAGAATGAAGTGACCGAAAAAGTTCCCTCTTTGGGGAAATTAAAGCCAGGATTATTATAATCACATGGTCTTATATTTAAGTATCTTTAAGTATTTTGTACCGAGACGAAGAGTCTAGTAGAGACTATTCCTACTGCTTTAAAGTGAAAGAACGACAGACTGAGCAGATTTCAAGAGCACGTGATTTCATAAGTTATAAGCTAAAATGGAATGGTATCAAGAAATAAAGATGAACTCATTAAAGATGAAGTTCTAAAAGAGGTTAACAAGAAATCTAATATTAAAAAAAGTTATTCTTTATGAAAAATTTTATTGCTTAGTTATGTTAGTTTTAAAAGAAAACTAAACGTTTTTAATGATAAGATGAAAAACTGATTAAGGGTATACCACAAGATGGTACTGAAAGTAATTATTTAGCCAATATATATCTATACTTATATGAAGATAATTGTTATTATTATTACATTTTTAGAATGCTTAGATACAGTGATGATGTTATTTTATTTTAAATTAATGACAATAAATATATTAAAATGTTTAAAATATTTTTATCCAAAATATTTAAATTCGTTGCAAACTAATATTAATATAAATAAAGCGGAAAATTTAGATATTTCTTTAAAATTAGGAAGTAATAAAATTTCGTAAAAAAAAATTATGATAAAAAAGACCTGTTCTCTTCTTCAAGATTCCTAAAACTTCCTTAATTTGAGAGTTCCTTAAGTATTAATATTCAAAGAAATTTAATTTATAGCCAAATTTTACGTAATATTAGAAGGGTGCTTAAGACACAAAAGGTTTACTATCATATGGATAAGTTTAAGAAAATTTGTTTCGATGCTAATTTTCCTTTGAAATTTATTCAGAGAGTTTTAAAATATAATAATCATAATTTTTAGATGTTGTTTTCTTCTGGATTTAAAAAAAAGTTTAAATTTATATTTATAAATACGTTTTTCTCTATTTATTTTGTTTATAAATTTTATTTCCTTCTTTCTGTTTTTGCTACTTTAAAGCCTTTAAAAAATAACTTTTTGCAATAGTATTATTTTCTCTGATAAATGGCCTAGCACTATGGGGCTTCAAAGGTGGTAAAATATTTGTAGGTTTGTGTTAAAATTTTGTTGTTGTAATGTATTTATCTATGAAAGTTTCAAAATCTTTTTTAATGTGATGATTTAGATTTTGGATTGTTCTTCCTTTTTTTTCTTTGATTAATGTTTGGGGTTTTTCTTTTTTTTTGCTCCCTAAAATGTTATTTGGCCTTTTGGTTAGTATATTTATTGATATTTATGGCAGCTTCCATATTTTTTACATAACATTTGTCCATAGGTAAATGTTGGATCTGTAAATTTAGTTTAACCCTGCTAATCTATCATAAACCGTGTTTGCCAAATTCCATCTGGAGATAAGGTCTCGAAAGACAAACTGAGGCGGGACTTCCATCAGAATTTGATGACAACCTTTTAAGGCCAATATTGGAACAAAGTACTTCATCATTCAAGATGTAGCAGAAAGTTTGAAAACGTCACAATCAACTGCTGGCCACCACCTGGAGAAATTGGGGAAAGTCGTCAAATTACGAGAATGACATCTCACAATCTCAGTGAATGTAATAAAGGAGATCTTATGTCGCTCGCAACAAGTCTGCTCCTACGAGCAAGCTTTGAACCTTTTTCACACAGGATCATAACACGCTATGAAAAATGCGTTACACTTGACAATATCATCCATAAAAAAAGACAGTGGTTTTATAGATAGGGGGGTTGATTTGAAAGGATCAACAATCCTTTCCAGATCCGAAAACAAACAAACATTCATAGAAAAAGATTGTATTGTGCAATAAAAACGATACACGGACTACAGAGAGCCAGGTTAATGTAAAAAAAACAATTGTCACCGATTCCGAAAACATGATACGTATAATTCCTTGGACATTTGTAATAATGAGTACGTTATATCCATGAAAGAGTTGCTAACTTATTGATACAAACAAAAACAGAAATTACAACATAAGAATCTGCCATTGGCACATAAAAATATTTTCAAAAATATTAATAAAATTGTTAAAAAATAACTGGGTTATTTTCAACAGGAAAATATAGTGGGAAAATATATACAGATAGTATACGGTTTTCAAAATACTTATTAAACCACCATGCATGGAATATGAAAGAGCTTTATAGATGGCCAAAGTGTTGATCAGTTATCTTTCTAACAGGCTTATTTTTTAAAAACATATTGACAAATTGATCAGGTATTAAATTAAATATTTCATAATTGTTTTTATTGTGAAAAATTATTTTCGACTACTAGTCGTAATTATGATTAGCTATAAAATTGCTGATATATATATATATATGTAGGATTTTCCATCCAATTATTATTAAGCAATTAATTTTATTTTTTCAATCTACTGTAAAACCAGTTCCTCCGATACTCAATAGATGTCGCCACGATTCAAGAGTCATGTGATAAGCTCATGCAGCGCCACCTATCCCAGAACAAAACTGAGTGAAGCTCGTTTTCGCTCTCTCTTCTCTCTTTTGCCGCCACTTTCTCCGCTTCTCTTCTCCTTCGCTACCCGCGTCGGAAATAAACTTCCACGCCCGAGCGCGTTCCAACGTCCATCGATAATATGGGTTAAATGAGGCAGCCATCTATCCGTCTCGGAAGAACTGTTTACTACCTGTATATTTATCATAGTGTAGATACTTTTGATTCTTCATCTCTCTCAATAAACAAGTAAAGCTACTGCAAGCTTCATCCTTGAATATCATCAACAACATTACATGGAATCCGAAATTACCCCCTTAGACAACCAGCCCATTGCGTAAGAGCAAACTATCGTAGATTCGGGATGAACAATCTCCATCACCCCAAATTTCTACATATATATATATATATATTTATGTTCAGAATATAATTTATTTTCGTATACTTTTGTCAAAGTATGTGTGAAAAAATTGTCTTTAATATGAATTTTTATTTTATATATCTTCGGTTTATAAAGACTTCCCAGTAATTTACCTGTATATTGGTTTGTTAGAAAATTTCATCAAATTACTGCTAATAGAAAAAGTGCGTAAATTTGCAATCTGTAATTAGGAGTCCAACGGAAACTTAAATTGAGAGTAAGAATAAATGCATGTTTATAATTCACTGAGAATCTTTGCATACTTATTTCATTCTATAATTTATTTAATTTCAAAAAAAAAAAAATTGCTCAAATATTTTAAAAACTAGGCAAGACAAGATATTAGAAGAAAAAGATAATTTCTTAAATTATTCAGTTACTTTATCTGCATTAGAAAATTAATCTTAACTAGGGTTGGGCAAATGTTTTGGCGTTTTAGTCAATTTATGATAGTGGAGATTAGCGGTGACCCGCACCTCTTAAGATGATTGCTTTCAATCAATTGACTCCACATTTCGGAAAGCAATAATACCATAAAAATCAGTAAATTAAATAAAATAGTGACACTTTTATTGATTTTATTTATTGTTTTAATTTCACAGCATCTATAGGAACTAGCATATTTAGTTTTAGAATGTTTAATGACATAAATGTTCCCTATCACACTTTTCTACAATTTTTATTTTATTTATTTATTTATTTGAAATTAGAAGGGAAATTGTGGAGATTTTCATCACAGCCTGCAAGTTAATGTCTGTCAAAAAGTATTTATATTTACTTTTGTTGATCTTCAAGCAAGAAAAACTTTGCTCCGAACTGTATGCAGATCCAAGTAAAGAGAACATTTTCACAGCAAACTCCTTCATACATGGAAAGTTTTCAACAAAAAAAAATTGTAAAAGTCAACTAATGATATAGTATTAGATATTTCTTTCACAATGTGATCTGACTTCATGTTAATAAGTTCAAGCTGCAGCTTTTTAGGAGCTGCGTCAATATCATCAGTGATGGGATAAGAGAGCGTCTTAAACTTGGACTCAATTTTCGCAAAGTCCTGAAATCGTTTTGTAACCTTGTCCTCCAAACCCAACAGACGATTCCAAATTTTAGCAAAAACACTTTTATATGCTTTCTGTTTCCCTAAAATAAAAGAAATAATTACCTTCTCCTGCTTGCCTTGCAAATAGAAAAGTTTTGCTTTACGCACGGGAAGGAACCTTGGTTTAAGGCGGATTTCTCTCTCTCTCTCTCTCTGCGACTGTCTTGGTGGATCACAAAAAAACTCTTAGCAGGCCTCATGTGGCCCGCTGGCCGATATTTGCCTACTCCTGATCAAAACTATAAAAGGCAACTAAAGGTTATAAGAAATTGGGGATGATTTTCTTTTGTCTAATTTCTTATTGCATGAGATCAATAAATTGATATTTTTTTTTATCATTATGTATCGCCTCCCCCTCATTATTTAAAATTACACATATCGTTAAGTGTAATTAAATAGTCAATTAAGTCACAATTTTCAAATGAAGAGGACCGCTTAACCTAGTGGTCAAGGCCGCGGACCCGCGGGTGGTGATTTTCGTCGAGTCGTGTTTTCGAGCCTTGATGCCTCTAAAGACCCACTGTATAGCCGGGGCTGATGCACGTTAAATCTGTCTGGGCTCAAAGTCCTCCCGTTGGTGGGGCGTCGAAGTATGGAGAGGGGGTTCAAGCTCAGATGTCATCCTCGTCACTTGACCGAGATTCAAAATTAAGGGGACCATCGTCAATAGCTCTCGTGTTGCTCGAGTGCAACGTTAATAGAACCAAACTAAACTAATTGAAGAGACGTTAGAAAATACGATGTCTGTTTATTAGGTTTCTTCGCAGATTATGTAAGGTTGCTTTCTCTTAAATAATTCTCACGCTTCTGAATATTAGCTTAAATTTAAACAATAAAGCTCTAGCTTACCAACTCACTTTCTTCGAGTGAGACATTTCTCCAAAATTGCAGGTTCTATTATCACTCGAACTATGGCTGACTTCTAGTGATTTTAATCACAGACGATCCACAACAGCAATTCACTCCAATTTCTTACTAACATCCACCGATTACGTACTATCAGCTTTGCCTCTTCACTTTCAATTTCATTTCGCTTATATATCATTATCCTCTCAATTCAATTCATTACACTTCTTGTCTTCATTTAATTTGTGCATTTGCGTTTCATTAGATTGGAAAGGAGTTAGTATTTTAAATATCAAATCAGAAAGTTATCCTAGATTTTAGGGAAAGTTCGTGAATAGACCAACGTTGCAACTATTTCAAAAGAAATTAAAGTAATCAATTGAATGGACACACTGACGATTACTAACTGATTATTGCTTATGACTTTGACAAATCAATCAGAGGTCAGTTTAATTTCAAGTGTGACTACCACGTATTTTCTGTAATTTATTTATACTTGTCAATCCATTATTAGAATTCACGACAAATGTATATCCTAATGATTTCGTGTTAACTGCGTTCGGATCACGCAATCTGTAAAATGACAAACTCTTCAAATAAATTGAAAAATTTTCATTAGCAATTACAAAGACGGACATTCATAAATAGTTTTGGAAAAATAACAGCGAATATCCATAGAAAATCAGAGAGAGAAATTTCTGATATTCTATTCATTGAAATAAATGGAAACAAACTATTTCCCTTTATTTACTTAAATACTGGAGAATTTTAATGTTAAATAAGTAAAAGGAAAATATAATTAAATATTAGGATTTGGAGGGACAACAACAGTGTAGCCAACGGGATGTCGTGCATTTATGTTTTAAAATTATGAAGCATTTATTGGGAGTAAAAAATATAATCAATGGAACAAAATAATAAAAATCGAGAGCTGAAATGATAAACTTAGAGGAAAAAAAACGAAACACTTCATCAAATTAAATGTTAAAAAATATTTTTCTTAACATTTTTGTGTCCTTTAAAACAATTTACAATCCTTTAGAAACTATATATATTTCTTTTTGTATGGATTCCATATAACAGCAAAGATAATTATTTATAATTTTAAGTTTTAATTACATGAAATAATTATTCTAAATGAACATATATAATTCAGACATAGATAATCCATTTAATGAATACATAACTAAATAAAATAGAGAAATAAAATGATCAAATGGTTATTAAATTACGCATAATCATGCGTATTTTATGCATAATCATTAAAAATTGAAATTGGATATCTTCTAAAATAATTCTTTGGCTGCGTCCCTGAGTATATTTTCGACTGACATGACAACCAAAGTACAAAGTAACTAAGAAATATTAAAGACTATATAATCGACTGCATCTAATTCACCCAAGCGAATCATTGCAGTTCACTCACACCAAAACACTGTTGCGTGCAAATACACGCAGGACTGCACATTGCTGAAGAGAATAATAAGAGAAACCTGTTGGAAGCAGAAATGTTCATCAAATATAGATGAAAAAAAAAAAAAAAAATACAAACTGTTGGTATGAGTTGCCTACTTGTGTGATATTTTAGTTACTTAAAACATGCAAATAGGAAATCCTTGAAAGGTGCGTTTCTCTTTAAAACTACCCGTGTGAAAGAATAGTCCCACTGTAACTCATGTATGTCATAAGAGGCGATTAAAATGGGTACTCAGTGATTGGTCCTCCCCATTGGGGACCTCATGGACTTGCCTTCTTTAGGTATGTACGGGCATCATGAGCCCGAGTCACCCTGGAGATCTTTACCTTTCCCGTGGGGTTTACTGTCTTTGTAAACACGGGTGATGCACCCCGGTATATTCTAGCGATCCCTCTCTATTTTCGATCCTCCTTCTTGTACACCATTTTTTTTTTTTTTTCAATTTTTTTTAAACGTCTAGATCACAGCTTTAACTTTTTTTGACGCTGCAGGGCCACATCTGGCTTTTTGCACCATTAAAATATTATCACTCCCTACTCATTCACTTTAAAACTAAAAAAAAAAAAAAAAAAAAAAAAAAAAAAACTCAAGCTAAATAGAAAGAATAAAATATCACAACTAGTTATTGTAGTCGCTTATGAAGTTCTAAGCCAACAGCACCAAAATGATTTTGAGGCTGTTGATACTTGTTTGATATTTATTCGTGACTTATCTGTTGTTCTTTTTATTCTGACTTGGTCAAGTCAAAAGCTAGACCATGTCTGCGAGGTCAAAAGAATTCAAGAAATCATTTTCGAGAGGAAAAGTTAAATAACTATATCTTCACTGTCAAATTCCACACAATTTAAAAGGTGCTTGAGAGAGACCAGGGGGAAATTACAATTGGTTCAAGATCTTCTGCTCCATGTCAAAAGTGAAACTAGAAGTCTCACTTTTGACATGGGGCAGAAGCAACTTGCAACTTTTACCACTTGCAAGCCTACAAATGGTGGACTCTCCCCACCCAACTTCCATGACATTAGAGCTATCAACTTCGTGTACAGTGACTTTTCAAATTCTTCTTCAAAATTTAATTTGTTTAATTCTTGACTTAGTTCGGGAGAGTTGATTCTTCGCTTTCGAAGGTCCATGGCGGCGTCTTTAAAAATCAGTTCAATTTCTTCACTTGTTTTCAAAGCCTAGTTGAACGTTGACCTATTCGCATAAAAAGTCATCCACATACAATGACTGGCTTTGGAGCCTAAAGTTTAAAAGAAATGCATCTCCACATTTTTTCAGATCATGCGTTATCATAGCCACTAGAAGGTATGAGCTCGATTTTATTCCGAATAAAACTCGACACATACAACATATATCAAACTTTTAGTTTCTGCATCTTTATTCTAGAAATATCTTGTGAGATCACTTTCGCTTTCCTTTATTTCAATCATCAAAAAGGCCATTTTTATATCAGCCACAAATGTGATTAGGTTTGTTTGAAATTTGATTAAAAAAAATGTTTGATATAAATTAAGTCCAGTGTGTAAACAATCATTCAAATATAACTGTCCCTTCGCATGTGACAACGCTTCAAATACTCGTACGATTTTTAACTTACTTTTAACTATCAGTTTGTATTACTGCTGTACGTGTAGATAAAATGTAATTTGCTTCAGAATTTCTTCATCTACTGGAACGTGTTCTATGGAAAGATAATTCCTTAGAAGTAATCTGTATTTTAATCAAATACAAGTTAATCATCTTTAAAAAGTGATATCAGGCTTCATAAATCTTTTCTATGCAACTTGCTCGTTTTTCATAAAAATGTTATCATACTTAGTTTTCAATGAAATTTAATTTTGTACCGCTTATTTTAGTTCCCAAATCCCTGACTCAAATTCAGACACACACACGTTATGTTTTCATCAATATTTTCGTCATGGGATACCTCTACCTTGATTTCCATATTATGTAAATTCCAAAATTCACCAAGCTGTTTCGAAATATTAATTCGTTGTAATAATTCTCAGTGTAAAAAATTCCTCGCAAATGGTGTTCCTTCCCTGTAAGGACCATCCCGAAAACGTTTCGACTGCTACTAAATGCTCATTTAGTCGCATAATTCGACCTGTAACTAACTCAAAATAATAGTCTTCTCCAAGAAAAATTGGATTGGTTTTATACTTCGCACTAGAAGCAATACGAAAGCTAATGCAGACGGATCTCGTAATTTTAAACCTCGGTCAAGGAACTAGGACGACACCTGAGCTGGAACCCCCTCTCCTAACTTCCACACCACTCCATAGGGAGACTTTGATCCCGACATATTTAACGTGCATCAGCCCCGGCTACACTGGTGGTTCTGTAGTGGCATCAGGGCTCGAACACACGATTCGACCAAAACCGCCTGCTGTGAGTCCGCGACCATGACCATTAGGCTACTGGGGCCTAATGGTTATGTTCGTTGATATTGCTTTATTGTTAAATTCTCAATCATCGGCTTGATGAAAATTTCTTAAATATCTGAATTTTTTTATCAATGTTTTTATCAGGAGTTAACAAACGTGAGATCAAAATATGCTCTGTCTCAACCGCTTCTGTCTTGATACATAAATTTGGATCATCTCTATTTTTAATGTAATTTTGATAACATTTCAGTTTCCTTGGCGCCAAATGTGCGTATGGAAAAGTTTCCTTTTCTAACAATAGGAAAGTTAAATTTGTCGAAAACAGACTTTAAAAAGTAGCTTCTTTAAGCACCTGTAACTAAAAAGAATCTTGGTCTGGTTCATTTTTGTTATCAATTAACGCAGCTCATGTTTGCAACAGTTTACCAATTATTGTTTGTGTTTTTAACATGCCGAGATACGACGCCGCTACCGGTTTCGTCCATCGGAATAGAATCGTTACTCTAGTTTCAAAAACATATTGAAACATTGTGGGATCCTCCGCAAACAGGACAAAATTCTTTTTGAAACATTCAGCTACCTGTTGGTGAGATTTCAGACATCGATCACAGCATATTATTTTTTGTAATATTTTTCTTTTTTTCTCCTTAGTGTTAAACGTATTACATGATTCAAATTCACAATTTTTATTGCAAAATAAAAATTTTCTACTTCCTGGCATCACATATCACAGACATTGAAAATGAGTTTTCTTTTTTCAGTGGTGGCATTACTGTTATTGTTATGAACGAATTGAGAGTTCGTATTTTTTTAACCCCTTAACTGTGACATATATTTCAGAAAAATGGACCAAAAATGGAAAAAAATTTTGACTGTTTAAATTTGCTTCTTTATATTATTATAAAAGTTAGAAAATAGTTTTTTATTACAAAAATAAAGTTTTAAATATACCCCTTAATTAAAAATTAATTAATTAATCAAAATTAATACCTAATTAATTAATTAATTGAAATTAATACTTTATTAATTAAAAAATACCTAAACTGTACTCCACATCGGTGTCTGAATCGGACATTGCAAAAAAAGAAAATTATTTGGAAAAAAACTCACTGAAAAACAATCGAAACTAAAAGAGAAAGTGAAACTCTGCCTTTGTTTATCAATCCAAGGATGTCTTAATTTATCTGACAGCACGCACATTTTCCCTCCCTCGACCGAAGTCGTAATCGGTGAAACACTAGGACCACTAATACCATCTATTAAGAAAATAGTGCATTAAGTATCCTAAAGTAGAAACGAACTCATCTCGGGCTTTACAAAATAGAAACATTAATTTTCCTTCTACCCGAACTCAGTTCGGGCATCACAAATTCTGCACGTAGTAGTTGCCCGATCTGGATTCGGGTGACACTGGCAAGGGGTTAAAGTCTGTCGGTAAATTTAATTCGGAATTCCACTCATGTAATATTTATATCTCCATGTTTTAACGTTATTTCATATTTAGTTCCCATTCAAATAAATATTTAGAACAGAAATTCTTTTCTTTATGCTTCATGAGTAATTTCATATATAAAATACTACCAATCTTATACAAATTTGCGCTGAACGTCTCGCCGAATTAATGGTTCTTCGCAAGCGTAGTTTTATACGACATTATGCTAAAAATTATACAATGAATAACAATTAGTCTTAAAATTGTTTATAATAAAACATTTAATCATGGTTTTTAAAGCAACACGTTTAATGGTTTTGAAGAAAGAAAGATACACTATGTAAAATAAATTCGCCAATTTCTTTCGGATGTTAGAAGGGGTTCCGAAGGATAACAAATTTGGGAACACTGTCATAGAACTTGAAGAAATAAACTTAGGACAACAATTTCTCACGCATATGCTGAAATGTCCAGTGCCCGAACTAATGTTAAATCCTGGCTACGTGCTCGATGGACAATGACAGTCTTTTTAGGTCTTCAAAGCCTATTACAAGCAGAAATAATTGCACTAATTAAGCTGAACATAATGTATCTCCCAAGTTCAAAAGAATGTTCTTTAAGAACTAGAGAACATCACTTAGAAAGTTGTATTTTTAGGAAAGATTTAAATAACTAAGTGTAACGGACAGTTATCATTCTGTTACTGCAATGCCTCTGGCGGTATTTCTGAGAAACCTTCAGTTTGCGAGGAATCGCCGTTGATTGAACATTTCTTAATGTGTAACGGTAAATATAATTCTGAAAGCCACTGTTGTAATAGTTAATTCACATTATTTAATGTTATTTTCCTTTAGTTTAACGTTATTTCATTAGTTGTTCCTATTCCAATAAGTATTTAGAACAGAAATTCTTTTCTTTATGTTTTATGATGAATTTCAGATATAAAATACCACCAAACTTATACGAAATGGAGCTAAACGGCAATCCTTCTAGCTCTTCAAAACTTATGACATGCACTAATAATTTCACTAACCCTTTCGAATTACGCTGAACATAGCGGAGCTCCAGAGTTTAAAAAAACGTTCTTGAAAAATTTAGCAATAGCACTTACAAATCTGTACTTTTAAGAACGATTAAAATTACTTAGTTTAACGGACAGTGATCATCCCATTACAGTATCGCCTCTGGCTGAGGATACTGAGAGCCTTTATTCTGCCAAGATCTGCCGTTGGCTAAACATTTCATATTCTCTAAAGGTAAACTTAATTCGGAACCCCCCTTGTGTAATGTTTATGTTTCTGTAATATTTTTTGTTTTTAACATATTTTAGCCTTATTTAAGTCTCAAATATTTGGGACCACCTTCCCTGGATGCAACATAACAATCAGCCTTTCCATTAATTCTAACTGTGGGTGTTTCATTCATTCTTTGATAATGTAGTTTCTCATGTTTTGTCTTTCGGCACACTTAAGATATCTGGTGTGTGTTTTGCAATTTTTGGAGGTGCATGATTCAAACAATTTCAATTATAACCCTGTGTAATGTCTATTTTTAATTAAAATTGCCCTACTTCGATACTCATCAAGAGGAATTTAGTTAAGGTTTTAAATATCTCTTCGGTTTCCTGTATGATGCAATTCCACCAAAAATAGGTTTTGTTTTAATTTGATGGACTTGGGCCAGTTTCCCGATCAGAATTTCCCAGATTTTTTCAATTTCAAGAGGAGTGACCGGATAAATCTTTCCAAATAATTTTAAGGGGTCTTTGTTAATTTGGTTCTGCAACGTTTTACTCAGGTATTTCTCTCCTCTTTAAGCAAAACAGAAATTTCTCTAAGGTTATTATGAGTATTGGGGACACTTTTAGTGCAATCAACTGAAAAAGTTTTAGTTTCAGTGTTTGGGGCGATCCAATTAATTCTTTGTAGAAGCCCGTCTTAAATTTTCGTTAAGTGCGTCACTACTGGAGATGTCCCATAATAATATATTGGCGTTGCCTGATCAGGAAGTTGGTTTAATGCCAAGAAATTATTTGCAGTACTCAATTTAAATTTGTCATCCTTTTTCATCTGTTAATCCTGTTTCGAATGCTATTGAAATCTCTAGTGAGCTTAATACACTATGTATCGTTTCAAACAATGCTACCCATTGGGAGAAAAACTGTATCTTCCTTTATGTTTTTGCCGGGGCACACGCTTTCGTAGCCCCGAATTCAAAAATTGGGCATCCCATCAACCACGTTAGGGTTGTGGCAGCTATCAGCCGTTCGAAGTGCAATGAACGGCCTCCAACTGGGAGGGCCCCCTTCTTGATCAGGGCCCCTCCGATGCCATGCGGGTATGCATACATGATATTAAAAATATTTCTTAAATAAACGACAGTATTTTTAAAAGTGGTAGTTTGAGTCCAATTTCCTTTAGAACCTTGTTTAATGAATGTACTTTTCATGGAATGTTTGCCTTCTAAAATATGTGCCTCTATATGGCGTTATCGGCCCCAAACTATTTCTAATTATGCGATAATAGATTTATTTACACAAAAATTACTTTTTAAAGACTAGCAGTAAGGTAAAACGAAAACTTTGTATCCTTTATTTATGCGTGCGAAAGTATTTCAGACTTTCGCGAGAGCGGAAAACATTTCTCAAAAAAAAAAAAAAAAACCCGAAAGAATAAAAAAATAATATCCAATTTCCTTCAACAACTAATCATTTTGAATGTAAATTCTTATGGGAAAAGATATGATTTAAATGACAAATATTTCGATTTTTGGCAAAAATCTTTCTCGGTCGCCTTATTTTTATGGTAGAAAATTTGATTACGTTGATCTTACAACTTTACGAAAAAAGACGCTTAGTTTTTCAATTGTCCATTAAAATGTTAGTTCTACAACAATATTTACATTCATTACTGCATCTTATATGTAGTGAAAATAAAACACATAAAATAATAACTATTACATTAACTTCGAATTTAACTCACAGATATAATTACAGTGTTACTGGGAATATATAGATAAATTCAAAGTAGAAACACAAATATATAATTACAAGGTGAGAGCACTGATAAACAAAGTCAAATGATCAACGAAAATTTCTTTAAAAATGTATGACGAGTTTTAAATAAGCACCAAAAAAGTTATTCCCATAAATCTAACTAGTGAGTTTACTCAAATCCTAGTTTTATACGTCATTATGCTACGAAATAGATAAGTTAAAAATAATAATAATAGAAAATAATAATAGGTAAATAATAATAATATCAATAATAGATAAAATAAGAATAATAGTAGAAAAAATAATAGATAAATACTAATATTAATAATAGAAAAATTAATAATAATAATAATAGAAATACTTAAAATTCCTTGAAATAAAAAAACATTTATATAGGCTTTTAAAGCAACATGATTAAATATTAAGCAATGAGAAATACACAACGACAAATATATTCGAAATTTTCTTTCGGATTTTTAAAGGGGTTTGCGAAGAAAAAAATATTCGGAACACATTGCGAAGAACTAAAAAAAAATAATAAATTTATGACTACATATTGTCAAACCGTTCTTAAAGCGTCCGGTGCTCAACATAACTGTAAATCGTGAGTACGTGCCAGATGGACAAACTCTTTTAAGAGATTTAATCTTGACATACACAAATAAATTCAACAAATCTTACGAATTAAGCTGAACAAAATTAATCTCCAGAGTTAAATAAATGTTCTTGAAAAACTCAGCAATATCAGCTATGAATTTGTACTTTTACGAACGAATAAAATTGTTACGTATACCGGGCAATTATTATCCCATATCTGCAACGCCACCTGGCGGAGTTTCTAAGAAACCCTTAATTTTTCAGGAACCGCCGTTTGTTGAGCATTTCTCAACCCCCTAACTGTGACATTTGTTTCAGAAAAATGGACCAAAAATGGAAAAATTTTTTTGACTGTTTAATTTTGTTCTTTGTATTATTATAAAAGTTAGAAAATGGTTTCTCCTTACAAAAATAAAATTTTAAAAATACCTATTAATTAAAATTAATACCTAATTAATTAAAAATACCTAAACTGTACTCCACATCGGTGTCTGAATCGGATATTGCGAAAAAAAAAAGTTATTTGCAAAAATTTCACTGAAAAGCAACTAAAACTAAACGAGAAAGTGAAACTCTGCCTTTGTTTATCAATCCAAGTGTGTCTTTGTTTATCTGACAGCCCCCACATCTTCCCTCCCTCGACCGAAGTCGTAATTGGTGAAAAACTAGGACCACTAATGCCATCTATTAGGAAAATGGTGGATTAAGTATCCTAAAGTAGAAACGAACTCAGCTCGGGCTTCACAAAATAGAAAAGTTAATTTTTCTCCTGCCCGAAGTCAGTTCGGGCATCACAAATTCTGCACGTAATAGTTGCTCGAACTGGATTCGGGTGACACTGGCAGGGGATTAATCTTTCTTGTGGAGAAAAGGAATCGATGACTCGATTTTTATGTTTATTAATATGAAATGGTCTCTCTCGGCTTCAAATTTCCGAATCAAGAATTCATAAGAGAGCATTCAAATCAAATTTCTTGGCATTTTGAATGCAATTAAATTCCAAAACGAATTCTGAAGGAATTAATTTCAATAAAATGGGTGTCAATAAATTTGAATAAGATTCCCCATTTATTTTCAAACTTTTGAGACTTCATACCCGTGCTTCCGCGTTATCATACAAATTTCGTAAACTCATAATGTCGTTAAATTTTTAACAAGTGTTAAAATTATTAAATCACTCTAATGAGCAATAATCGACATATTTTTATTACCGAATCTATTCTTTAATAAATTAAGATCTTTAGCGTTATTCTCATCAGCAACCGCACATCCGTTAATGCAAAATGCATTATCACACAAATATGATTTTAAATAATAAACTTATCTATCTTGCTTCGTTTCGTATTATTATGAATAGAGCTATCAAATAAATTATAAAAATCTAACCATCCTGAATAATTTCCTAAACATTTAGTGATATGCAATTTTGGTAAACTTATATTTACATATTCAGAATTATCAGTATCAATCAATTGGATATTTCTCGAAACTTAACCAACTTAAATAGAATTCGAATTTATTTTCTTAATTTTGGAGGAAAGTTTTGATTTTCTAAAATATTATCTTCTCTTTAATTTCTTCTGCAGCTTCCATATCTTCAGAAATCGTATCAACAGTTAATAGGTTTTCAATTTCTTTATTTAAAGAATTCAAATTACACTCCTTTTCTCTTAATTGTTCCAAAAATACTTCAAACTGACCAACAGTTTCGCTTTCGCTGTTGATCTTTCCTTCAATTTTATTAATCAAATTTGCCAGCATAGAACGTACCGTAGTACATTTCTTTTCCAATTTTGAAAGATATTCAGATATTTTTGTTTTTATATCCAGATATAATTCAGTTTCTATAAAATGTTTAATTATCTGGATTCAATATCGAAGATTTCAGTATCCGTTTACGGCCGCATGCAACAATATGTACCTGTCAATTATCGATTTGATTATTCTGTGTCGTGTTAAAACAGTTCTCCGTCAAAGACAAATCCTTAAAATAAAACATATTTAATAGGAAAAAACGGATACACGTTAACACTTTCGTATCTCAAAGGCCTTTGAATAAAAATCCTCATCAATAGCGCCCTCTAATAAAGAGTGAGTTTAACCAATATATATGATTTCTTCTCGAGAAATGTATCTGAGTGTAGCAGCTGCAGCTAATTCGAAAAGTGGAAGGCAAGGCCATCCTGTCAATGCAAAAAAGTATTCAACGACTAAATGCAGTTGTAAAATCAACGGACTCTTGTACAATACAAAGTGTCATAACAATTTAAGATATTGTAATAAATAAGATTGTATAACATCAATCGCTTTATTAAGTAAATTTATTATTAATATAATTTTATTTTCTCGTTTAATAATGTAATGTTCGTTTTAAGTTGAACAGTTTATTTACGTGTGCTGTTACTTAAACTTTCTCCTATATATTTTAAATACATCATATGTTTTAACAATAAAGTATGATTTAAAAACGTAGCGAAAATATTTTTACTCAACAGTCACCATCAGTCCTTGATGAATGTCGATATTTGCCGGTGTAAGTGAGTAAAAAAGGATTTTATCAAATATTTCGGTCTTTCCCTTACTTGGTAAGAGTTGAAATTCATCTAGAGAAAGTCGACATTATCCGGATTTCGATCTTCCAAGGTAACAGTTATATATTCGGTAATATTTGTTAAGTACAACTTTTTGTGTTATAAAATTTTTAATTTAAGCTTTAAAAAATTGCGTTGTACAAGAGCTTTGTTTTCTTCTGTTCAAGTGAACAGAAGAAAACAAAACTCTATAGAGGTATAAAATAATAGTTAATATATGCATTATCTTGGCTTAATTATTTTTCCGCACATTTTCCTTCAACACATACTATAAGCATTTTTTCGCTAGTCGATGGCGCTCATTCGGTGAACACGTCTCTGCTCGCTCTCTGAATGCTATTTCAAACCGAAGCACTTTTGAAATCCGGACAACAGCTGTTCCTCCCTCCTTAACCAAACGAAACTAATAAAAATCTCAAAATCGATTATAATTCTCTACTTTTTTTTTCTTCTTCTCTTCTAGGAAAAACCAATCAAACATCACAGCTCCTATAAATTCTCCCCCGATTCCATATAATACTAATACATTAAAAATTCAAAAAGAAGAAAAGTAAAATTAATAAAAAACACCCCAACTTGAAAAAAAACCCAAAACTAATTGTCCAAATTCCCCAAAACTCAAAATGATATTCCTTTAAATAATAAATTCAACCCCCTTGAAGATGACAGTATCAAACCTACAAACCCCCATAATGCAGCCACTTTGAGCTCTCTTACTAAGCCTAATTCTAAGCCTAAAATCGCATCCATAATAATCGCTAACTTCATCAACCCAAATGAAATGCTTAATAATTTACATATCTTAACCAACCCAAAACACCTAGGTCAGGGGTCGCCAAACTTTTTTGATCATCGCCCCCTATATAATTTTTCGAAATCTCCATAGACCCCCCCACAAAGGTAATTTTCAGGTAATTAAAATAAAACTATATATTAGTCTAAATATTTAATAAATCAGAAACAGTAAGTAAAGTAGCTACAGAAATCAGATTGTTTTCTGGTTTATTATTTTATTTTCTATAAAGAATATAATATTAAGTCAATTATAAAAATATTTTAAATTTTTACGTACGCAGTTAGATATGTGTGATTTGCGTATAAGAACTGCTTTTCCTTCGAGTCCCAATAGACCCCCATTCGACCCCTTTGGTCAGATAGACCCCCTACTGTTGTTAAATAGACCCCTAGGGGTCTATATAGACCACTTTGGCGACCCCTGACCTAGGTAAAGTTAATAGTAATGACTTTAAAAACTTTTCCCAACTACCATGGAATTTCACAATATCATAATAAAATACGCAGTCGATAACAAACTCGATGCCCTTACTTTTGTTCTCTCAGCAGACCTATTAACCAAATTAAATATTCGTATACTCCCTATTGATACAATAAAATCTAATATTATTAATGAATAAATGCGTATGGATTTAAATTTGAAACATGTCACATCCTTCGAAGCCTCAAAATAAATCAACTCATGCCTCTTTTCCTCTTATTCAACTCTACACAATAAACCTCTATACAATAAATAAATAATAAAACTCTATACAATAACCCCTGCACAATAAAGATTTTTTTTTTCCCATTGAATGTACAAGATATGTTAAAATTAAAATTAAAACCATCCGCGAAAGTAAAATTCCAAACCAGTATCAATCTTTTTCCATCATTCCAAATTCTGCACCCGCTTACCTTAATGTCTCTAATGTGGTGATAACCACTTTTCTAATCAATGCACTAAGCCTCTTGACACTCCACCCAAATTTTGCAATTGGGGAAGAACACGCACTCCTAACTTTACTGAATACCCCAAAAACATTTTAAACTTTAAACCACCTTCCTCACCTACTACTAACTTTTATTAAGAGTGTACCATAACAGCGAAACCTAACGAAACTTCCTCTCCTTCTCTTCGAACAATACCCTCAATAACAAATTCTCAAGCCCCCCCCCCCTTTAAATTCTCCCTAAAAACAACTCTTCGTTATTTTTTAAAGATCTCAAAAAACTCTTCGAAATTTTTAACATTGATTAAATTAAGCAATCCATAGAAGCTTTCCAAAATCTCAAATCCACTACTTACAAATCAAACTTCGATACATTTCAAAAATTCCAAACGGTTCACGATGTTTTATTTGAAATCTTTAACATTTGGTTGTGAACTCTAGTTTAAAATCTTATCAATATCTTCTTAATCTTTTGCCTATCCCTTTAATCCAATAACATCAAGGTCTTTCTACCCTTTTGCAAATAACTGTGCCGAGCTCTGCATGGTGACTAGCGCCTCTGCATTCCACTCAACAATCCGGAGTTCTACGAGTATTTTCAAACAATCGCTTTTCTTCTTTCACTTTTCGGATTGGTGTTAATAAAAGCTCTTTTTTTTTCATTAATTTAATTAAAATGAGAAAAAAAAAATTCCAAACATTTGCTTATATCCCTTTTTTCTTCTTTTCATTTTTTATCTGATTCGTGCTTCGGTTCCTAATAAGCTGGTTGTGTATCTTTCTTCTTGATGCTAAGAAAATAATTCAATAACCAAGACCCAAGTTGGCACTCATGAACTAATTATATCTTTGTTGTTGACAGCCTTTTGTAATAGTTCCCCCTCTATCGTGTTAGTTTCTTTCGAGTTTATTGAGAGAGGCATAAAATAAAATAATTTATGTATGTATTCTCTTAGAATTTCCTCAGCATCAAATTTAAAATGATATTTTTAACCTGCTAGATAAGACTTTACTATGAAACCCCTCGAATAATGTAAGTAAAATTATTCCTCCAATGTCGAAACAGAGTCGAATTAGATTCAAGGTCACAATATGTCTAATACACATTAATTTAATAAGGTTTTTTATTCATTAAAAATAATTTTAAAAATAGGATAAGAAGATGAAATTTTGTTACCTTTTTCTGTCCAGGAAAAAAAAATTCAACCAAATCAGCTTTTATTTGGCTTATTTCAATAATAAGTTTGAATACAGCTGTGTCCTTATGGATCGACTCAATAAGAGTTTTAAATAAAATTTATTATTTGATATTGTGATCTTATTCTGCACCTGCGTATTTGTTCCTTTCAGGTTTCAATTTGTTAAAATAATTCCGTTGTCAAGAAACAGACATTTTAAATTAATAAAATCTTTTTGAATATAACATTTATGCAATTCTCATCAAGCAAGATCATTACTTTTTTATTTATCAAATTTTGCATATCCTAAGAATCTTCAGATGAATATTCTTATTTTTTTGCACTAGAAGATGAAATATCCGCCAGTAGCTTCGTTGACGTTCGCCATCAGAAAGCCAGTCTACGTAACCGACGCACTTCTTTCCGCCGCCTCTTCCTCGTGTCCAGCTCTTTCCTCTCGACACACATTTTTTTTAGTGTCGCATCGCTTCATTTCACTCCTTACAGAGTAAAATGTTTTTTCTAATATAAAAAACTGGAACTCTAAAAGGTCAGACCGATTCAAGCGGTTTTCGAGCTTAACTTTACATTGTTTATAATACCGTACTAAAGATTATATTGGTGACATGCCGTAATTTGGAGCACGGTCTAATGACGGACATCATCTGGTTGTCTTGGCTTCGTAGCTCAGGATTTGACTCATTGATTCACAAGTAATCAGTCAGAAAATAATCAGGCTGTCAAGTGCTTAAACAATTTTTTAATCTAATAAAAAATGTTGAAAATTAATATTCATTATACACGGTGCGGAAATTTTTCCCTTCCTCAGCAAGATCATCAGAGAGAAAGTGCATAATTATCTCAAAATCTACAAGTGGATTAGGTGAGGAACAAAACATAATACAAATTAATTTAATCTCCGGCTTCCGATGACAGTTTAATGTTCTGGCATCAAAGGAAGTCAGGTACTGCAATTCCTCCGAAGCAAACTTTTTCGCTGCATATAAACGTCCAATCTCTTGATATAGTAAAGGTAAATTATATTAGTCACGGTTTTATTCACCAAGTTGGGGTTCTCAAATAACGACACAGAATAGTCAAATGGTTAGGTGAAGAAATTCACGTGAACCCGTTACAACCCTACTCTCTAACTTCCACACTCATCACAGATGACTTTAATCATACAAATTTTGCATCAACCCTACTGCGATTAATATTTAACATCGCGTGCACATCGATCAATAACTCGAAGACTAGCAGAGATGGCGCTCGTAGTAAACCAACAGGTCTTTCTAAAATTACTAACCTTTGCTTGAAACGTGTCAAAATTTTAGAATCGATCGGACCAGGAAAAAGGTTTGCAGTGGAAGTGAAAAGGTTTTTCCAAGTGGGTGCTACGATTGCTTTCGATGGAACAAAACAGCAACGAGTTGATGATTCAAGCTGTTTATCGCTATTTACGCAACAAAAATATTTCTTGCGAAAAAAAAAAAATTTTTTGGGAAAAAAAAAAAAAGATTTGGAAAAGCGTTGGAACGATTGTATCACCCTAAAAGGTGATTAACAAAAGGAATGTTATGTTGATGAATAAAAAAAAATTTTAAAAAAATGTTGACAAGTATTGGAGCTGGGAGTTATTGATCGATGTGTTATAAATTTTATTATGAATAAAAGATATTGTAAGGACATGACAATAATTTATTCATAAAGGAAAATAACAGTTAGTGTTGCAATAAAAATGATTTAAACAAATTTCGATTCATAATAACTGTATAAATTCCATTTACACACATAAAAAATCCAATTCTAGATTTATGCAATGTACGAGTATTTAAATAAAAAGAGATTATTATGGGTAAAGTGAAAATAAAGCCAAAAACAATTACAAAAAAATTGCTATGCAAAATTTTGCAAAGGGTAGATTTAACGACTAAGTTGTACTTTTTCTTATAATTGTCTTTTAATTTAGATATTAGAATTAAAGTAAACGATGAAATATCGAGAAATGGATAATAGTAAACTTTTCGGATATTAAAATTAAAGGAAACGATATTAAATTAGATATATTTAAGCTAAACATAATTAAAAACAGAAGCAGACGATAAATTATTAGAACTGAATGTTATATCAGCTACATGTTATTAAAATTAAAACAACGATAAATTATTAAATTGAATATATTTAAGCTAAATGTAATTAAAAACTGAAGCAAAACGATAAAAAAAATTGAATAGTGATCTGTTACATGAAGTGATCTAACTAAAACAATAGCCTTGGGTAGCTTTAATAACAGATTTTAATGAATTCTTATGTACAAGATAACATATGTAGCTTTAGCATGAAATATAAGAGAGATAAGAATAGAGCTATCAACCACTTCATCGTATAAAGATTAAAAAAACAACAGTTCATCAATTGTTGCTCAACTGAGGAGGAATACGATAGCTAAATATAGGGAAAATATTACAAAATATAAATGATAAAATATTTATTAGCTTTCTAATAAATACGGAGAATTATATATAATAGCACAAGAAAACTATAACGTGATTCTCTCGCATGTAATACGTAACTG
>BMAW01094602.1:122347-139032 GCA_019974015.1 Nephila pilipes
ATGCAGAATCGACCTTCTCTATAAAAGGGCCTAGGTGCAAGAAACAGTTTGGGGTCCTAAATTTTTTGTTAAGTACAAAAAAAAATTACAAACATGAATATATATCACTAACGCACGTTTATTTAATGCATGATTTTGTTTTTGCTATTACATTAATTACTTCAGAAAAATTATGATATGTAGCAATTTCTTTTTTGATGATTAATATAGCAAGTGCATTTAAGCGTTCTGCTCACATGCTTGACCAAAAATAATAATTTTTCACTAATTTTAATTTGCTGGAAGAGTACTCATCACTTTTATAGTAACTTGTAACGCGAGCGAGCACGTAAATAAAAGGTTTAACACAGTTAAAATATATTTAGAAATAACTCATTATAATTATTATTTAGTAAGTATTGCAATATTTCTTGTGCGTTATTTTTACATCCCTTTCATTCAAAATCAATTCCCGTTGGAAACTAATTTCCTGGATTAGGTTTTCTTCTGTATCTTTGTAATAAAACTTTGCAATCTAAACACTCGCATCATTAAGAATTAGTTTGAAGGTCGCCGAAATTCAGAAGTCTTTACTAATAATGTTTATGATAAATTGTACTTTTCGTCACACTGACAATGATAGAAACATCGTCAAGTTTTCTTGAGCAAGAGTACATTATTTTAGTTCTTGATCATGTTGAGGCCCCCTCAATCGCGGGCCGCGGTGCATAGGACCCGTTCCTCTTCCCTCCAGATGGCCGGCCCTGAGTGTGTGTCATAGATTTAAAGCGAAAAAAAAAAAAAAAAAACCCGATCAATTTTATTTCAATACTCTTTATATCAAATAGTTAATTATTAAAATCATTCCCAATAAGATAAAATTTGAAAAAAGGATATTAGCATTGGGATTAAAATTCGAAAATACCAATACTTATTTATAATGAAATTTTGATAAAAAATAATACATATTTTTAAAATTTGGAAAACCAGTCAAGGTTAAAGAATATGGAGAACAAATTTCCTATTACGGTTAATTTAATGCCAGTCAGTTAATCTACATCAAAAACTGATTATATTTTATTCTTGCAAGAATTAAGAAAATCATCACTTTTTATCAAACCAATCACGTACGAGCTCGTTTCAGAGCTTTTATCGTAATTTTATCGCATTTGAATAAAAAAGTATAACCAAAACTGATAAAAATAAAAGGCTTTCTTCAACTTAAATAACATTAAATCAAGAAGAAATGCTGAAACGTTGCTAAAAGCAGTGATAACCTTTGAGTAATAAGAGCAACTCATGCAAAGATAAAAATGGAATGGAATATGCTTATATAAACACTTAATATAAATCAACCATTGATAATATTAATTGAAATGAAGAAATGTTTGGAAAAATACTTTTTCAGCTGTTTTTCAATAATTGCTGAAATATGGGATTAAATCCCTTATATTTTATATAGTTTATTTAATAAATGTAATTTTTGTCGACTTTTTATTTATTTCATTTTCAAATGTAAAATTTCTGTTTTTATGCTGGTTGTAAAAAACATTGATTTTGATAAACTTTTAATTGTAGTAATCCCTTCAGATTTTGAAGTATGTAATATCTCTATGTTTTGAAATCAGTTCAAAGGAAAACTGATCGGGTAGGGGAGGATATCTGGATACATTCTAACCTGTTTTCATACCGCGGTAGTCTAGCCGTCTGGTTAGAGACATGGCCGCGACCGGCAGTTTTCCTCGAGTCGCGGATTCGAGCTTTGCAACCACTTAAGACCCACTGTGAGCTAGAGCTGATTAGGGTTAAATTTGTCGAGGCTCTAAGTAATCCCTACGCATGGTGTGGAAGTTAGGAGAGGGAGGCGCTAGCTCAGGTGTCATCCTCGTCACTTGACCGAGACTCAAAATCACGAGGTCCGTCGCCAATATTCCTCGGGTTGCTTCTATTGCGACATTAATAAAACCAATCAATCTAACTATCCATTTTCAATATTTTCAGGAGAAATTTGAGAGTTATTTGAATATTACATCTTTCCTGTGATTTTTTCCAGTTTAAAATATTTTAAAATATTTTGAAGACTTGTGAATAGAGATATAAACTTTAATTACTAAGAAAATAATATTGATTGTAGCTTTTGTTGTAATTAATTATTAAATTTTCGATTTTATATCGTAAGGATATAAATTTAAAGGCCGATTAATTTAAGTGCGAGTACTTGAATCTCGCAAGGTAATTTTTTGATAATTTAAAACATATTTAATTATCTCTCTTTTACATGTTTTAATGATAGCTGAATTTTTAATTATTAGCTCTGAATTATTAGCTCTGAATTTTTAACAGTTATCATTTAACTGTTAAAAATTCAGAGCACTTTAAAGGAAGCTAAAATTTATATTATGATGTTAAAGTAGCATACAATTTGACTAAGTTTGAATATTCTTAATGCTTAAAAATTATTATTTTTGTAAAATTCGACACAAATAAGATTTTTAACATACAATTTTGACCTCAATTTCAATTTTCTTGGTTAAGGTAATTGCAGATGTTTTCAAGAAATAATTTTGTATTGCTTTAAATATGAAAAAATATGATTTCGTATCGTTTGTATTAAATAATGTAAAATGAATAAGTCAAAATAGGAACATTGGGAAACAACTTAAAAAATATCTCAAATTCTGGAGAGAAAATTACCACAATTAATTCTAAAAGTAAAAAAGAAAAAGTTAAGCCCTTCTTAAATTTAAATCGTGTTAATCGTTCATCCTTTGTTAAAAAAATTAACAAATCTCCCGCTCAACGAGCTCAAGCATTTTGCGTTGGCGAAGAATGAATGAAAGTTCCAAAATGACACTGAAAGAAGTTGTAATCAAAACTTTTACTTCCCGCACTTGTTTTTTCTTTCTTTTTATATTCCTGAAAAAGAATCAATGACAGAACTAAAAACAATTAGCTTTCAGCTGTCTCACTGTGCCTTTTGTTATATCTTCTGAATACCCTTTCTTGTTTTATTATTATAGCTTACTTGATGATTAATACGAGATGCATTATTTGAGGAAATGATTTGAGTTCTGCTTTCTCGTCGAAATACAATTATCAATGTATTTTTTTCATCACAAAGATTTTTTTTTTTTTTGATAAAAGTTGATTTCTTGATTTTTATTAAGTCCCCCCCCCCTATTTTTTTGAAAAAAAAATTACATATTTTTTTCTGTGGACTGTAATGGATCTGAAGTCCCGAAGGATAGAATGCATACCTAAATATTCTGTTATGGTATTTGGTACTAATATCCACAATTAGCTAATGATGAAATTAAAATTTTATTTTTAAACTGATTGCCTCATTTAAATAAAATGAATTTTGAATTTCTCTGCAAATTTATTTATTCCAACAACTGAAACTCCTTATACATATGGATTTATTTCATCTCATACATGAATATTTATGTAGGTTAATTTATAGTTTAATATATATATTCTGTATGTATTTGTTACGTATATTTATAATAAAATATATTTTGGTTTCGGGATTTCTCACTGAACATTTTTAAAATTCCATGAAATAAGAAGTATATTTAAGGGATTCATTATTTAATATATAACTCAAAAGGTCGGAACAGTCATACATGTGTTAATAATTAGGTTATTACCTGCAAAGGCTAGGCACGAACGCTTTTCATCGAAAGCCTTTCTGATCAAATAATTAGATTTACTGGAGATTGTTATTTTGCCACTATATTCCAAGCAATGCTAACCCTTATGGAATGAAATTTTCTTTAAATACTACTAAGTGATGCACATGCTATGGAATCTTACATTTAATCAAAGAAACACGTATTTACTTGATGAAAAAATTAGAAGTACTTATTTGATAGAAATATGGTAAAGCTTCTATAAGTGTCACAGTACTTTTTTTTTTAATTAAAAAGAGTGAAATATATCGAGAATATCTTAATTCATGAGAATTATACATCTAGGTGTGTTTTTAAAGAAAGTATTTTTTTTTTTTTAAATATGGCAGCTGTCGCGTTACTGTCGTCATTCCACGCAAGTACACTGAGTACCTATATTAGTTAATCGCAAACGCCAGCCCCCTCCCACGCACACACGCACGCACGCACGCACACACACATATATATACATATATATACAGAGAGAGAGTGTATATATATATATACACTGGTTATCATAAATTAAGGAAAAATCACAAAAATAGCGATAACTCTTTCAAAAGTAAGCCAAACCGTGCAAAATTTGCATATGTTGTCCACTAAGAGTAGCTGAGTAAAATTGCAATATGCAAATTAGTGACGCTGCACTCGGCTTACGTCATCTGCCTGGAGCATAAAAGTCCAAGTTTGAGAGAAAGCACACAAATTTTACTGTGATTGCGACATTGAAAATCTGAGATAGCCAATTCGTAATAATGACCTCTAGGCATCATTTGCCTGAAGAACTACGATGGAGAGCCATCGGGAGACTAGAGGCAGGGCAGAGTCAATCAGAAGTGGCCAGATGGCTAAATGTTAGTACATCTGTGGTTCATAGACTTTGGAGGCAATTTCAAACCACAGATTCGGCATCTAGGAGGTTCAGTCAAGGACGGCCAACTGTTACGACCAGTGCCGATGACCGATATTTGACATTAAGTGCACGCAGGAATAGAACCGCTACTCTGACACATCTTAGATCCTCTCTTGCTGCAGCCACCGGAAGGTTGGTGTCAACGTCAACTGTGCGCAGAAGGCTCCACGAAGGTGGTCTGTATGCGAGACGACCAGCCATTTGCGTGCCGCTCACATCACGCCATAGGAGAGACCGTTTGCAGTGGGCCCGACAACATGTCCACTGGACGTCAGATCAATGGAGGCCTGTTCTCTTTACGGATGAGTCCAGGTTTAGTCTAGAAAGTGACAGTAGACGTTATTTGATATGGAGAGAACCTGGGACCCGTTATCATCCATCAAACATCCGTGAAAGAGATGCATACGGAAGAGGCAGTGTCTGTGTTTGGGGAGGCATATCCTTAGGAGGGCGCACAGACCTCCATGTCTTTCCAAGGGGAACCGTGAATGCTCAGGTTTATCGAGACAACATCCTTGATGCTTATGTGCGCCCATATGCCGGGGCGATTGGTGATTGCTTCCTGTTACAGGACGATATGCAAGACCACACAGAGCTCGCATTGTTGATGATTATCTTCAACAGGAAACAATTACGCGCATGGAGTGTCCAGCTCGATCCCCGGACTTGAATCCTATCGAGCACGTTTGGGATGCTCTAGGGAGGCGTGTATCTGCCATCAATCCGCCCCCTCAGACCCTTGCCGCGCTTGCATCTGCTTTACAAGAGCAATGGCTCTCACTTCCTATTGAACTGATAGACCGCATAATTGAAAGCATCACACATCGCTGTTTGTGCTGTATTGCTTCTAGAGGCAATCATATTCCATATTAAAGGTACTTTTTCTATTGCAAACCGATACTTCCAATTTGTTTATTTTATACATATGCTAATTTCTATACTACTATTAATGTCTGATAATTTCTTTTTATGTTGTTTAATACCTTACTATGTGTTGTATATTGTGGGTAAGTTTCATAAAATTCCATGTGTAATTTCTTGAGTTATCGCGATTTTTGTGAATTTTCCTTAATTTATGATAACCAGTGTATATATATAATGGTTTTTCTGACATATAAACTTATAAGTCACTATATTTACGTTCGAAACTTACAGTGAAGCGTAGTAGCTGAATAAGAAAGGTCTCGAACTCATTCGGTTTACTTCAGTGTTTACACTGAAGTGAATTGGGAGTCCTATCATCATTTTACTCTCCAAGTTTCTTCATGATCGTATAATGTCTGCTTGAACTTAAACTTGCTTGAGCTCGAGTGATATTTCGGTTAAGTTAAAGCTTCGAGTCCAGATTACACTAAAAAATCATGGTGTTGCGGAATTTTAGTGTAATCGAGACCAATTAAATTTGTTGGCATTTGTCCTCAAAATGACGTAGGTGTGCAAAGAGTGGTGCGAACCAATTATCGACCTCGTCATCAGACAGTGGTAATCTGGTTGTGGTTATTGGTTTTTTGGGTCCAGTAGAAATAGACACCCGGAAGCGTTCGCTCAAATACACACATACATAATAAAAAATAATTAAATGTTAAAATTTTTTTGGAGGGAAATTAATAATTTATTCTCGTTTTAGGATACTTTTGCTTTGGAAAACACTTAAGTACATGTATGTATATCTTAAAAAACCGGGTTATCCTCTTATTTATTTTTATTAAGTACAGCCTTGAAGTATTTATATCTGTGCTTTAAATTTAAGGGGCTTCAAATTATTGGATAGTCTCAATATGCTATATGTTAATTTATTTCATCCCTAAAGTCTTGAAAAATACTTATAATAGCTTTTTTACATCCTTGAGTGTTTTCAATTTGAAAATATAAAAGGTAAATATATTCAGATAGTAAACGAGAGTGAGCGATTCTTTAATAATTATTAAATCGACAAGTGTGGTATCTGAAACAGCTTCTTCTACGGTGGTATTGTTTTGTACAAAACTTAGGTCCCAAAATTAGGAGACCAAAGTGTTGATCGGTTATGTCTCATACGCTCTTATTTTTTTAAAATATTATGTTGATAAATAGATCAAGAATTTAAATATACGTTTAATAATTGTTTTAATTGTGAAAAATTATATTCAAATCAAGTATAAATATTAATTATAATTTGTTTATCTCTCTCTCTCTCAAAATTGTTGAATTTTATATATATTATTTTTTTTATTCAGAATAAAATTTATTTTTAATCATTTTTATCTCAGTAGTCAAGAATGAAATCAAGTGTCTTATTATTATGGATTTGTATTTTATATTCACAACCCTCTTAAAGAATTTCCGGTAATTTACTGGAAATTTCTACCGAATTACTGGTTATAGAAAAGTCGGTAAATTTGCAACTACTAATCAGGGCTGATGGTGGGTAGATTTCGTAATTTACAGCCCCGGTTAGAGTGCAAGAACAACATCTACATATACATAAGCTAATACTGTCACAGCTTCCACACTACGACTTATGAGTACTTCGAGCTCAGGATTCACTCTTACATAGTGGGATAAAAAAAGTTCTCGACATTGTTGCCTACTATCAAGCAGGTGTTCGATGCAGGAGAAATTTCTCTTCCCGTTATAGTCAGCGAAAGTTGCAACTTGTTTATGATAAAGCAGTGTTTGATTTCGTCAGATTTTGGAATGTTGTCTTCAAAACAGCATACGGATATCGAATTCTTTGTTTTGCTGGAGAAATCATTGCTTGAGACCCTTCATATACTGAAGAAAATATACGGAAAGGATGCAATGAAGGAAACGACACTGCGAAAGTGGCATACGCGTTCTCGTGAAGATTGCTCAAGCACTCATGGTGATCATCGGATTGGGTGTCCTTTCTTTTCCACTGCAAACCTCCTGATTAACCACGAATTTATTCCTCAGGCCTTTCTATCAACAAAGAACTTTACTTGAAGACTTTAAGATGGGTATGAGATACAATCAAATGAGAACGACCGGATAATTGGGCAAGAAAAAAAAGGTTTTTGTTGTTTGACTATGACGAGGCACACAGCTCCTCGATTGCTTAAAAAATACCTTGCCAGACATAATGTCATCACCTTGGAACTTCCTCCCTATTCCCTCTAGCTAGAACTAGTGGATTTTTATCTGTTTTTCTGCCTAAAAATGAAATTGACGGGACATTGTTTTGCTAATGGAGAAGAGATATTGAAAAATGCGACGAAGCAGCTGAATAAACTTCTCAAAAATGGTTTCCAGGAATGTTTTAGATAGTTATATGAACGGTGGAACTCCTGCTATCAGGAAAAGAAAATAAGGTTAAAATATTGTACATACTTTTAATAAACTGTTAAGGACCAATTCCTGGAACTTTTTGATCCAAGTAATATTTCACCAATACGAAACACGCGGCCCTAATCACTAGGCTACCATAAGCTCTACGATTTAAAAAAAAAAAGTTTAAATAAACTGTGATTCATGAGAACTCTTTAGAGCCATTGGTAACAAGCAGAGAATTCCATTGAAATAATAAACAATTGTTTAACTGTGCTTTAAATTACACGAAACAAATTTTTTTCTGACATTTCTGAAACAAATTTTTCAAATTTTTTTTTCTATAGCTTATTTATATTAAAACAAAACATTTTAAACTTGCATTCTTATTTATTTTTTATTTTGATAGATGCCTTTAGCATTCATTAATAGATATAAAATAAAATAATTCGATATAAAAACCAACGTTTTTAAAAACAACGTTTTTATATGGTGGCAAAGTTTATTAAAGAAAATTATTGAAATATTAGTTAAAACTGTTGGTTATTTTTAACTTTAAAATTTACTTAAAAAAGAGACATTTGTGAGCGTATTAAAAAATTCATAATACTCATAAAATCAAAACATGCATTTGAAAGTTTGTAAGCCATTCTATTAAAAAAAAAATGGGAACCAGAATTCAGAAAAAATTATTGTGATAAGACATGGTGCCAAATATTGGAAACTTTCTTTCTTGCTCATGATTATTGACTAAAAGTCAGCAACCCTTACTATCTCGGAGATAGTAAAGGGAGATAGTATCTCCCCTTTGTGAGTACAATAGTTTTACGAGGCGTCATGTGGTGTGGGGAGTGCCCGGTGTTTCCAGAGGGGGAAAAATTTTTTTCCTCAATCCTAAAAGCGCCTAGAGGAAAGAATATTTTGACTTATTAAAATTATTGAAATATTAGTTAAAACTTGTCGCAAACGTCTAAATATGCATTGTTAGGCGAGTAAGAACGATTCCCGAAATTTCAAAGCTCTAGCTTGATGGGAAGTTGGTTAAATTAACGATCGAAAATTTGATGACACACACACTCACACACACACACACACACCAAGTGAAATTCAGAAAAACGTTGTAATAAAATGTGGTTACACTCTTTTATCCCATAATAAGAACAGAAATTTAAAAAGAAATTTTAAAACTCCGTTTCCCACACACACATGAAATTTTTGTCGATTTTGAAAGACAGTTTACCAATTAGTAATAATTCGATATAAAAACCAACGTTTTTAAAAACAACGTTTTTATATGGTGGCAAAGTTTATTAAAGAAAATTATTGAAATATTAGTTAAAACTGTTGGTTATTTTTAACTTTAAAATTTACTAAAAAAGAGATATTTGTGAGCGTATTAAAAAATTCATAATACTCATAAAATCAAAACATGCATTTGAAAATTTGTAAGTCTTTCTATTAAAAAAAAAATGGGAACCAGAATTCAGAAAAAATTATTGTGATAAGACATGGTGCCAAATATTGGAAACTTTCTTTCTTGCGAATGATTACTGTCTAAAAGTCAGCAACCCTTACTATCTCGGAGATAGTAAAGGGGAGATAGTATCTCCCCTTTGTGAGTACAATAGTTTTACGAGGCCTCATGTGGTGTGGGGAGTGCCCGGTGCTCCCAGAGGGGGAAAGAAATTTTCCCCTCAATCCTAAAAGCGCCGAGAGGAAAGAATATTTTGACTTATTAAAATTATTGAAATATTAGTTAAAACTTCTCGCAAACGTCTAAATATTGCATTGTTAGGCGAGTACGAACGATTCCCAAAATTTCAAAGCTCTAGCTTGATGGGAAGTTGGTTAAATTAACGATCGAAAATTTGATGACACACACACACACTCACACACACACACACCTAGTGAAATTCAGAAAAACGTTGTAATATAAAATAGATGTATTTGTTAATTGTATTCACATTGTGCTTTCAAATTGGAATAATAAATAAACCATGTTTTTTTGTTAATTAATCATGACAATAAAAGGGAGGGCTTCAAACTCAAAATATATTTAGGAATAAAATTCGACACCTTTAAAAAACTGCAACCTATATTATAAAGAAGAAGTTAGAGTGTCTCCTAACAAAAATTTCAAATCAGTTAAAATTTAAAATTAGATGTATTTAAAGTATATTTATAAATCAGGACCAAAATAGATAACATTTCAGATTCATTTAAGATAACATTATTTATATTTAATTAAATATGTTACAACAAAAATATGAGACACTTTTAATGGTGTGTGTGTGTATATATATAAATTAGTGTTTACAAGAAAAGAAGTATCAAAGGGGAAAAAAAAGCGAATATTCTCAGTGAAGATAATCAAATTAATTTTGTCATTCACGCAGAAGCTCCTGCTCATATTTGAATAAACATGTGTAGCATTCATTGATGATAGTTACCTTTGTTAAAAATCAGTTCTCTCAACAAATACATTTAGACTACCAAGGAATTTTAAAATTATGAAACATTTAAAAGTTTTATTAAATTATCTCGACTAGATTATCATTCTAAAACAAAATCATTAACTAATATAGAAGCTTTCGTGTTACTATACACGACATCAGTTCAGAAAGTAACCGTATTAGGAATGGGAATAGAGCATCTCTCACTTTAGTATTGTTCAGTGATTTCTTTTAATTTTCCTAAGATTCCAAAAGATTACCGCCGTTGAGATCGTCTTTGCTTTCTTTGGAGCATTATTACTCATTGTTTTGATTTTCGCTTGGTTTCCGATTTATAATTAGATGAATCCAGGTCTAATCGATGGTGACTAATCTATGCAAATTGATAACGACAACTCGTCGCAGCAGCAATCAAAACTAACTTATTAATCAGTGTCAAATTTGGTTTGGGGCCTTTTAACAGATGGCAGCACATAATGGTAGTACCAGCTCACCTTAGTAAGTCATTTGTAGTCCAAATTAGGCACTTTCTGAACGGACCTCGTAGTATTGTCGAGAACTTTATGAGGTGATTATATTCTTATTCTGAATGCGACTAATACTCTTTCGTTGACGTACACAGATTCAAAAAAGCCTTCGAAAATATCAAGAATCGTCAGAACAGAATATCATTCCTTTGTGTCGTATATTATGGATGCTTACTTCATTTTATCGATATTGCCATACGAGCTCATATACAAGCATAGTTCTAAAATACCAATAAATCAGCATTTCTAATATACTTTAAAAGAAACAAAAACTCTATTTGATTAAATATTAAGAATAATTCAGAAATTACCATTTACAATTTGTAGTTGAATAAGTTTAACTGGGAATAACGTAAGGAATAATAAATGCTAAAAAATTGTGATTTTGAATAATATTGAATTCATCACAAAATGCTTTTCATAAACACGAGTGTCGTTTCATCATAAACATTAATAAATTTTCTTATTTAAAACAAACTTATTTATAGATTGATAGATTGGTTCAGGAATATTATCGTATTTTTATATGTAATATACTTAATTTTATTTTAAACTTATATTTTATTTTTATCATTCAAAGATTCGATTTACAGCTAGCCAGATTTCTTTTTTTTTTTATTGTTTTAAAATTTTTTTAATAAAAATGTCGAAACATTTTTGAAGGCTTATATCTTATTTTACGGCAACAAATTGCTTGTTTTATGAATCTTTTAATAAAGATTCAATTACTCTAGGTGCTAATACAATCCTTTGAATTTAAACTAGAAATGAATTAACTTTTATTCTAAAAGAAAAATTTGAATATTTGTCATAATTTGCATTTAAGCATATTTTTCTCGCCTGAACACAGGAAACATAACGTACCAAATATCGTAAGATAGCATTCTGGGTTTCTTCCCATTCCCTTAAAAATTAAGGAAAAGACTGAAATAAACATTTATGTACCACTTCTCTTCCTTTTCTTTTACCATTTGTTCCAAAAGTATGATTGGCCGCCTTAGCCTAGTAGTCTCAGTCGTGGACTCGCAACCGGTGTTATTTCGTCGAGTCGTCGGTTCGAGTCCTGATGACACTAAAGACCCACCGCGTAGCCGGAGTTGATGAGCGTTAAATTTATCGTTTCCAAGTCCTCCTATAGGCGTAGTGGGAAAGTTTGGATAGAGAGGTACCAGCTCAGTTCCAATCTTCGTCACTTGACCGAGGTTCAAAATTACAAGGTCCTTCGCCAATAACCTTCCAGTGCGACATTAATAAAACCATCCAACACAATCCAAAATAACGATTTTGTAAATCTCAGTTTTGAATTGTTTATTGTAAATCTTATTTTTGATATGTTGATTTCAGCTCCAGAGTACCTAATTAAAAATTCAGGTTTTTTTTCCGCCATCAATAGATTCTTCAAAATAACTCACTTAATCAGTTAATCAATATTTTAGAATTTGTCGTTTTAAATACAATTCAAGGTCTTTAAGCAATAAAGATCAAGTTCATTCTTACAAGGCTACGAAACATATTTATCTACGTCGGGAAAATATATGGCTTATTAATATATTTAGTAAAAAATGCAATTGATTTCAAAATCATCAGTTATTCATTTCATTGAGGTAAATCACTGATTTTGTACTTTTATTCCTTTTTGCCAGGAACTGCTTCCTTTAAAAAGCCGGATCTTAATGAGGAGATAATTTACGTAGTTCCGGTTTCTCCAGAATTACAATACTGTATGACACTGATGATCTGAAACGGTAATGATTGATTCTTTTGGAGATATCACAACAAGCAAGGCGAACAAAGGATTTATTTAAAACTGTAAAGTAAAGAGCTTGTGGATTCTTCTTTGGTAAGAGAAACTAATAACTGATAATGAATAATGTTTTGAAAACGATTGAGAGAAAAACTTTCGCATGCAATTATTTGTTAAGTGTAATTGAAATCTGAATATTGATTATGATTTGGATTTCAATGACTCATTACCCTTTAATTGATGAGTCATAAATAACATTAATCTTTTCTTTTATCAGGATCATTCTATCCACAGATTTTTAAGAAAAATGTATACTAATTTTTTTTAAAATTTATTTATTTATTATTTTTTTATTCTCTTTTTTTAAATTTGAAAGCGTTTGATTCTTTACTAATATCACAACATTTTTTTTTTAGAATTTTAGTCTGTTTTTTAATCATGAATATCGTCGTAAAAATTTAATTTAAACTCTTTCTTGCCAATTTTGTACATTTAAGAATACTCTCTTAATTGTACAAAATTGGCAAGAAAGAATGCTTGTGTACTCTCTGATCTAGTTCTTTCAAATGATGATCATGAATTTCATGTAAACTTATTATTACTATCTGTAAGCTTATCACTCATTTATAAATTTGCTTACTTATAATTTCTAAGCAATTTCTACTTGGTAATACATCTTGTAAGTAAACTCAATCATAGTTTATTTTACTATGTTAGAGTTGAAAATAGCTTTTGATATTTATACAAAAGTACTACGTGACTTTTCTACAAGATTTTTAAAAATAGGCAGACTATTTTTACGCATGTATTGATAGTTTAAAAAATTTCTCATTTGATAACTCGTTAAGCTATTTATAACATTGTTATCATTTAAGACGACTGAACTTGAAAGGGGAATTTTATTTTAAGTTGGACTAAAAATTTTATTCCTGAAATCTAAACTGAAAATTAGTGTATTACGTAAAAATAAATTAAAGACACATATTTTTCACTTATAAAATAATTATTAGCATATTTCTATAACTTCTTATATGTTGAAGTCAATTCTAAGATTTGTGAGTAAAAATGTTTGAAAACATGTAATACAGGGGTATTTTATTAAGAATTGTAGGATTATTCATAGTAGTTGATTTCTTTAATTTCATTTGAAGAAATGAAATAAATGTATTAATTTAGAAACATAAGTATCAAATTTTCATACCTATCGCTTTTCTCGTCTTATTTGTAAAATTAGAAATTAAAAATATACTCATAAATTTCAACAACAATCCTTTTAAAAATAACTAAATTTTTTAACGATGAGTCAGCCTTTAAAAGAAACATTTTCTTAAAAGAAAAAAAGAGAGATAGATAAAGACAAACGAAAAATAAACGAGATTGCTGTAAAACAATTTTATCGCTAGCTATTTCATCAAAATTTAAAGTAATGTGACGAAAGGATTTGAGCGTGCTTTTTAAAGACGATAATATGTATATATAGAGGAAAACATACATTGATTAAAGTACCGAGGATCTCAACATTTGATTTATCTGTTAAAATATGAAGGGAAAAAATTCAATTTCAGCAATGGAAGAAACTTTTCAGATTCTAAATTCTCATTTTCTGATGCAGAGTATGTGATCGACAATTTGTTCCTTAAACTTATTCTAGTATATTTAAGTTTTGTGTATCGACACTGCTCGATAGAAACGGATTCTAATAAAAAATTAATACATTTTTACTATAAGGGGGGGGGAGTGAGTGTGAAATATTGATGAGCAATGCAAAATAAATGAAAGTAATTATGATTAATCAAATAATCGGTAGCCCAACCAGATTCATGTTCGTATGCAAATCATTTGATCTTTCTGTTGAAGAATACACTTTTTATTTTCGAACTATGAGGAACACATTAGCTCTCAAAATATTTTATACTCTTAACGCTTTTAAGACAAAAGAAAAATCATTTAATAGCCTTAAGGTAACAGAGGGCTTCGGCATGGAAATATGACCTTAATTTTATGCCGTTTAAATAATTTCCATTTCTTGAAATTAAAAATCATTGGAGGAAATATTTTAACATTGAGATATCTGCTTACGTAAGGAAAATCTTATTCGTATGCATAATTAGTTACGTAATTCATACAAATTAAAATCAATAGCAGTATTGATATTCGTATGTCGTGGACTTTCTTTTAGGTGCTTCTTGTATAAATTCACGATACTTATAATTTTGAAAATTTCCAGAGAATTTCTAAACATATCATTCTATTTTCTGAACATAATTATAATTTAAAAATTTGAATTTAATTAAAATTTTAATTTTATGATTGAAATTTATCTTTACTTTTATACGAATACTCAGCTATATATAAATTCGTTAAAGTTTATTGGAAATATAAATTATGCTCACTGTATTAGAAATAACATTTTATAATGTGGAAAATATCAGCACTATGGATAAAGTAGATTTTGAGAAAATGTACCAGAATCCTTAAAAAAAACCCGCAAAGATATTTTTCTTTACGGCGTGGAACGTTTATTTACATTTTTAAAATTCAATTTTCTAGCATTATATTTATCAAATTATCATACAAAATACATTCATAAAATTAACGAAGTGCCCTCTAATTTTTTATAGCAAAATAAAAAAAATTGCAAAATGTGAAGCATTTTAAAGTCTCGGTCATCTTTAAAAATATAGTTATGGATTTGCGACATTCCGGATTTTAAAGTATAGACTTAAACTCTTTTTCCTCTGATATACAAGGCGATTAAAATGTTAAGAAATACTTTTATAAAAATTAGAAGTTTTCAGAATCTTGCTAAAAATAACTATACAGAAATATACAATTTATTCCTCCCCCCATTCCCCCGTAGGAATCAATTTCATTAATGCACTTCTTAATCACTTTCTAGTTCCACTGAAATTTTAGGAACAATCGCTAGAAATGAAAAAAATAACTGATTTTAACGTTTATAATGCATTCAAGTTTTAAAAAAAGGTAATATAAACGGTTAATTTTTAAAAGATAATTATTTAAAAGCACAATTATCTTGAGCCTACTGAATATCTTTTCATCATGTAAAGATATCAGAAATTATTTCGAGGCTGTTGTAGAAGAAAGAGATTTTAGGAGGTCACTTCATGCAGCATTTTAAATATCTCTGTAATGTTAAAAATAATCAAGTTTAAGGAACATGCTTAAAAAAATTGGCCGCTTGTATAGTACCAATTTTTGTTTCTGTAATTATTGTGTTATTGTTATCATTTTGATGAGATATTTTGTAAAAATTATTCGAAAAAAAATTGCGGATTAAAATGTACACTAAGACTCGTCATTTTCAAACTTTTAATATGCTTTTCCACATATGAGTTTACTTAAAAAGTAACTAATAATTTTTTTTAAAAAAATACTCTCAATAAAATATTAATATCGATACAATAAAGATACAAAAAAAATAATAAATAGAACTGTAGGATCAGCCAATTTTATATGAAATGTTCATTAAACATGGGTATTTTCAACATTACAGTGATATGGAAAATATTGCGAGAAGTGACCACCTTAAATTTAGTTGAATTTTCAGGAGAGTTTTGTAGATATTATAAGGTTCGAATACATGTTTGATTAATTGCAATGAGACCAGGGTTTGAATAGTCTAACATTCATTTAACAGATTACGAACTTTATGGGTGGCTCCCCCAATGAGGGCGGTACCTTCCACCTGTGGGCGTCGAAGAGCTCAAAGGGAGTGTCTATGCTCTAAGGCAAATTTAGGGGACAATGAAGATCAATGCCTGCCATCTCCTGGGCAATACTCGCTAGAACGTTTTAAAATGCTTGATTAACCTTAAAAATCATCGAATTTATGCTTCAACAAATAGTTCTATATATCTCTTAAGCAAGATCCAAATTAAATATAAATAGTGGTACATTATAGGCTTTGTTCACAGTACTCTTTACTTATTAATAATCGAATGAGTTATAGTGCTGAGCAATGTACCAAAGTTGGTGTTCGTATGTTCCGGTTGGACTAACAAAGCCTATATTTACAAGTTTGGACAAGTCACGACAAAATTAAGGTTCCCATTGATTCCTACCACAAATTTCCGAGCGAAATATATATATATATATATATATATATAT
>BMAW01094602.1:139042-156542 GCA_019974015.1 Nephila pilipes
ATATATATATATGCATGTATCGAAGCGAAGTTTTTCATTGCATTCCAATCATCATATTTAGACAAAAGAGGATTAAACGCCGTCAGTCATTTACTAACAATTAAGAAAAACAGACTGTTAATAGTGAAACGAAGCCATTTAAGATTGCTGATGACAAATATGGCACCAATTATCGAAAAAAAAAATAGTGTCATTACACCAATCTCAGCCCTCTCACTTATTACATTACATTAATTTTTTGATAATATATACTTGTTGATCAAATATTGAACAATACACCACTAAATTAGTAGCTTTTAATAAAGAGTAATTTTAAAGATCTGTTCTTTTTCAATATATAATATAATATACTTCTCCTAAGATGCTTTCTATTGAATCACTGTTTGAAAAAGTAGGCTACAACTAAAAAAAAAAAAAAAAAAACTGGAAAACTGTGGGTTACATGATTGATTTCAAGAACTGGTGTAGGGATGCTTTTTTTTTCCCTGAGAAAGGGATGGTAAGTAATATCTTTTTCTAGAAGGGAACGAGAGGCAGTACATAAAAATTCGGATATTATGAGTAAAATACTTTACTTAAGTTGGATGCCATCGAATCACTGTTTGAAAAAGTAGGGTATGACTCAAAAAAGTTGGGAAATTATGGATTAAATTACTTATTTTAAGGACTGGAGTCGGTATTCTTTTTTTTTTTCTTAAAAAGAGATGGGGGTTAAGTAATTTTTTACCGAGAAGAGGGTGGCAGGCCAAAAAAGATTGGAAACCTGTGAAGTAAATAGCTATTTTATTTAAGCAAACTCTTAGCTTGAAAGGTCTTACAAAAGTAGGCCTCGAGTTGAAGGAAGCAGTAATAAACAAATCAGAAGTAGAGAATACACGCAAGTGATAACTAAAATGATTCACTAACACATGACTAAATTATAATCCTATAAATTATAATAACGTTTCCCAAATTAAATCAGCATAAGTTATTTTTAAAGAAAATGTAGTTATATCTCTTGCTCATGACATAACAAAATTTGTAACGGGTTCTCATGTGCATTTTCTTTTATTTTCTGGGGCTACTTTATTATGATGTTTGATTTGAGTACATCGCATTGTGAAAGAATCGTGACATGTGTATATGAGTCTTATTGAATAAGAAGTATAGTGAATAGGAATTAGAGATTAATGAATTAGAGAAAGATATTGATATGAACACTATAGAGGTTCAAACCACTTAAAAGCGATATTCGGAGAGTGTACGAGTTTACCAAACTCGGATCAAATTTAGGAATATTTGAGAGCCTGTCGAAAGTGACTAGTTTTTGAATGTTTATTTTAAACTAACAGATTTAAGTAAATCTTATAACATTTGCAGAAATAAGAAATTCCATGATAAAAATATTCTGGAGCCTAAAATTTATTTTCCTGGATGCAAATACAAATTTTCCAGCGATTGGTTGTCTTAAGCTTAATACTTGACTATAATCGTATATACTATGTCATAGTACACTGGTTCTCTTAATTATAAGGATAGCAGGTATTTTAATGAAGCACTAGGAAATATTAATTAAATAAATATATTTTTTTAATTGAAATTACATGTGTGGACCATATTTATAAACTTTTATATATTTTCTTTTCGATAAAATAAAAATATAGTCAAAAAATAATTTTTAGCAAGTTCAGAAATATAAGGACAGTTAAGTTTATTTTAAATAATTTCTTACAATTATATATTCTGTGAGTTAATATCTTGTGGGATCTCCTATCACAGTGAGAGGAGGAACCACTCTGTCTGACATACTTTCAAAATTTTTTTTAAAGAATATTCACTATTAATATCATTCCTTGTTGCATCGATGTTATCCTCAAAATCTTCATACTGTCTTCCATTTGAATACCTTTTCTAGAAAGATAAACTCAAATATTTTATATATTGTTTAGGTCTGGAAAATTTGCTAGCCACTTCAAAATATTGATGTTTCTTTCTTCAAAACTTTTTTTTTTTTTTTTGCTGTTCTATAAGTGTAACGAGAAACTCCCTCTTGTTGAAAAATGAGATTGTTGCCCCCTAAATTGAATGATGTGCTAAGTGTTGCACATCTAAGATTCATAGATACCTTTCAGTATTCATATTAAAAAACACAACTACTAAATCTATTTTGCTTGTAACTGCACCCTCGAACATCGAAGATCCGACTTTAAAACGTCAGCTTCGTCTGTTTTGGTGTATTTTTGCTTTCTGAAAAAGTGCTGATTAGCTAAAACTATCTGGTCTACCGAGATTCAAACGTTTCTTACCCGAAAATGTAACATTATTTCAGTCCACCTTGTCCGAAATCCACATTAGCACAGTTTTTCGAAGCATAATTTTGTCCAGCGTTTGAGGCTGTTTTTTTTATTGATTTTGACATATTTTACGAAATCGCAATCATTTAAAACATGTGTAATTATTGGTCTCAAAACTTTAACCTTTAATATAACAGGAAATTTCATAAACAGACATTTTTTGTAGAGCAGCAAAACTGATAATGCGCTTTCAGTCTCGGTAAGACAGCTTTGATTTTGCACCATATCGCTCTTCTGTAAGGACCAAAAATTTCACTTATGATCACATTTACTACAGCAGTGTTAGATCTTTGAATTTTTGTAGCTGTACGGCGAATTGGCATTCCACTTTTCATATAAAAACCGTACATTTCGCACTTCAGTTTCTTTAAGCTCTTTTTTTATCGACTCATTTTAACTAATGTCCACTCAAGATAATTTCGGAGCTCATATATGAATCATTTTGGAACCTCAGTTAAAAAAATTTGCATATCGACCAGTAATTATTCCCTCGTAAGTTAATTAAAATAACCAAACCCTAATTGTCCTTATAATCAGGAATATCTGAAAAGTTAAAAAAAAAAAATTGGCTTCTTTTCCCATTTGCTTTTATTCTTCAAAAAATAAGCATTTAGATTTTTAGAAAAGATACAATAAGTGTGTTTCGTATACACACTTTTCACGAGTATTTTTATCTCAGTTTTTCAAAAACATCGACTATCCTTATAAATATAAAATAGTGTGTATTATAAAGGTCGAATTATTAGAAATGAAGTATATTTCGAAGTAGTAATATTCTATAATTATAGGTATTTTATGAAAGTTGAATTGTGACTTTCAATGAATCTTATGAACTAAAAATATTTTTTAAATAGTACGTAGGCTTTTTTGTGCTTATGTCCTTTTCAGCCAATTCGAAGTGTAAATGTATGAATTTTGCAAGAAGAAAAGTGTTTAATAAGAGGTTCTCTGCTTACTCATTGTTATTTATTTTTACTTCAAAACAAGTAAAAATCTAAATGCGATGACTGTGGAAAATGTAAATTAAATTAATCGTATCAGTGTACTAGTAATGAGCTTTCAAAAATAGAGATTTCGTAAAATACAGTCATTTCTATATAAATGGAATTGTTATTGCCTTTCCTAAAACTCATAAATTTGTATACTTGTTAAGAATTTAATAAACCTTCAAAAACTGATACATAAGAAAGAATTGGAATAAAAGTGTATTTTTTTAAAAGTAATTAAACCAAGAAGGTTATATTTAGTCAAAATTACAGAGAGAATTATTAAAGCTTACAAGAAATGTGTAACTGTTGCATCAAATCAGCCCCTGATACAGAGAAACTTAGGATAAAAATGATAAAATAAAGCAATTTCGTTGAATCTAAAATAATAATAATAATAAACTAAATTAAATTAATAATTAATGTAAAAGAAAAACGCAGAATTATAAACACAAATAAATACTGATCTCTCGGAAAAACTTCACTAGGATGATATGATAAAAAATAACTCGAAGTTTAAAAAATGTCAATAAATCATTTAAAGTGAAGTCAACAATTTGATTACATTAATATTAATTCTTGAACATTCCAGTAAGATATATTGCAAATGATGTTCTTTAGTCCTCGCCATGGTTATCTAATGAAATAAAGTTTGGATTTGCTTACACAAAGGACAAGACAACAGTGAAATCGCTTGTCTAGGAGTCGAATATGCAAGAAAAATAGTTCATTTAATCAAGCGATTGAAAAAAAAAATTAATAATCAAGAAATAATGTAAGAGGTGATCTTTTCTGGGATTGAATTATAAGACATGTGTTAAATTTAATTAGTTAATTATTAGATTGATTGTTTTATGTTATTTTTTGCATCATGAGAGCTTGGGATTATTTTAATTTGATTATTCAAATGAAGTTGGTTCAAGAAGTACATTCAACACGCCCTTTAGCGACAGATGTTATTTCTAAAGCAAGTGGATGATGCCGTTGTACATTGCCATTTGTTATATGGTGCGAAAACAAATCATAAGTTTTAATTTGGCATCCATTTACTGCCAAATTTAAATTTATTGCAAAAATAACAAAATAACAAATATAGCCTTGAGTTATCTTTGTTATTTTGTGTCGAGTTGTCACCTTCAGATGGGACCTTAATTCATCATTATACCAAGGAAATTAAGCAATGATAAAAACAACGGGTTACTTTGCGTGAATCTACTCCAAAAAAAGGCGAAGACAATCTCATCAATTTGAAAAGTATTGATGATAATTTTTTCGGATGCGAAAAAAAGGGTGTCATATACTCACTCATAAGTCTCATAGAAAAAAGAAACGAGCTCAACAGACAATACTTCAGTGAGTTACCCATTCCCATTCATACTTCCCTATTTTCCATTCTTAACACGGTTACTTATTGAACGGTCCTCGTGTTACCTCTAGTTACTCAAAATACATGCTTATAGTAACATAAGATACTTTTGGAAACAATTGTCAAAAAATATTTTTGTGAGCTTTTTTTTAAATTGGTTTATTTAATACATATACCTTATATACAGTAAATATTTCTTAAAAAGCATTTTGATTTTAACGTTATTGTATTAATTTTTTCAGGTTTTACAGATAAGAACTACCATGGAGAAACTCAGCACTAAAAATCTTCTGCTTACTTCAATTTGTCTTCTACTTTTCCTTAGTAACGCAAGCTGTGATGACGCATCAACTCTTCAATGTAATCAGCAGTCCCCTATATCAAAAATAATTCTTTCAATGTGCTCTCGACTGATTAAAGAAATCAAGGGGGAGGATAATTATTTCTTCTCACCTTTAAGTATATCTAGTGCGCTTGCTATGATCTACACTGGAGCTCATGGTACAACTAAAAATCAGATGACAAACGCATTACAATATAAAATGTTTGGAGATAAATGTTTGGATATCAAAGTTAGTGAAGAATTCAAGTATTTGATTATGTCCTTGAAAAATGAAAACGACGCATATACTTTGATGATAGTAAACAGCGTCTTTATTCATCTTGGCTACCCAGTTTCTTCCAAATATACATTCAAACTGCAAGATTATTTTAAGACTCACATTAAATACGTAGATTTTGTCAACGAAGAAATTCAATCAATGAACACGATTAATGAATGGGTTGCTAATAACACAAAAGGCCAGATAATGAAACTTTTGAATGAACCTCTCGACCCTATGACAATTATGATACTCATGAACATCATTTATTTCAAGGGCTTATGGGAACATCCTTTTCAAGAGGATGCAACATGGAACAGCTTTTTTTACAAAAAAAATGGCACATCAAAGATTGTTCCATTTATGGTGTTACAAGATACTCTGGGTTATTACTATGATAAGCAAACCAATTACTCTTATTTAGAGTTAAATTATGTCGGTGGAAACATAAGTATGTTGTTGATATTGCCAAAAGACGTTCGTGATTTTCCAGAAATAGATTTAACAAGTGAGGCCTTATGCAACATCCGATGTCAGCTGAACCTTACTAATGTAATGGTAGTTCTTCCCAAATTTAAATTGGAATACAGGCGAGAACTGTCCGAGGACATGATGAAACTAGGAATGGACGAATTATTTTCTGATAGAGCAGATCTTACAGGAATCCGCGAACAAAACGATATCCATGTGTCTCTCATGATTCACAAAGCAGTGATAGAAATTGATGAACTTGGAAGTGAAGCTTCAGCTGTAAGTGGAGTTGGAATTGATGCCAGGCGTAAGCCAGCAGAACAGAAAATCTTCTGGGCCGATCATCCCTTTTTGTTTTATATCATAGATAAAAAGCACGATGTAATTTTATTTGCAGGAAGAGTTGCAGATCCGTAAACACAGAGATAAAAAAAAGTTAACTTTGTGCAATATTAAATTGCGCATGGCAATTTTCAATATTATCTTAAAAATTCTTTAGCCTCTGTGACTCAGATTTGCGTCGTTGTTTTGTTTATCACAGCTGATAAGTCTTTTTGAAGACATTTTGACATTAAAATTATTTTTGTTCATAATTCATTCAATCCTCTTCAGTTACGAAATGAGATGTATGTATCATGTACTTAAATTTTAACATATATACTAAAATTAGATTGAACACAGTCGATTATTTTGTTCCAGATATCTTAAAAAGAACTCCTAGAATACGTATTAATTGAATATGTTATAAATAGAACTTTAAAAAATGTCAAATAAATGTTTTCATACATGGACTTAGTAATGGCTGAGGAGTAAACGGGAATTGGAGGCATCTGCTTGAAATGAAACTAACGAAACATTTGCTGGAATTACAGTAATAAGTTGTGTCTTATTTTAAATTAGTAAAGGAATTTTAAGGATGTCATTAGTGCATTACAAGTGGATAGCATTTTTGAAAATAGTTGTTAATTTTTTTTTTGCACTATTATTTTTAAATGCAGCTTTGAAACTTTGATTTTTTCAAAAAAAATATTTGATTTTTCTCAAAGCGTTAGTACATGCTCGAAAAATAAAATAATAGAAGTTCATTCGCCAATAAAATGTGTCATATTTTTACTCTTAAACATACGCATTTTTTGTCTCCTTGATTCTTTCGATTAAAATTTCTTTTAAAAACATTGCAAATAGTTTAACGATATTTTTGAAGCATATTGTTTAAGAAAATTTTTGCTTTACTCGCAATGTTGTATAAAAGATCCTTCTTTGGATTTTTTTTGAGTGGGATTATTATGATGAATATCTTTATAATTAAAGAGTAGAAATAAAATGTTATGTTTTAATATAACTGTTCTCCCAAAACAATTTATGCAACGAAAGCTATAAAAAAAAAAGCTTCGTTGTGCTTAAAAAACTCGAATAATATTTGCTGTTAAGAGTTAAATCTGTTGCATATAATCTAATTAAAATATCTTCAAAAGTATTATTTCAAAAAGAAATACTGTAGACCTAATTGCTGCATTTGTGTAACCTCAATCCGTTTCATTTTCTCACAAATTCATCAAGTGGTTTCCTTTGTATAATGGATGTTTCTACCTCATCTGAAATTTTTACAAAACATATTTTAAAGAAATGCATTTTGATGTATTTTTATGCCTTGTAAAGTTATGAATACAGAGTGTGTTTTCAAACTAGCATTATTTGTTATAAATCTATATTTTTCTTTTATTGGATTAAAATCCTTTATAAACATAAACTAATCCTTGAATGATTCTTTGTTTTCTGTTTCACATTTGTTATAATTTTTAGGTCCGCAAGAATAGCTTTAGGGCTTACTTTGTAATAATAATTTCTTTTGATTCATTTTTGGCACATATGAGTATTTAACAACAAAAGTAAGACACTTTTGATTATGAAAAATTAAATTAGTTTTCCAGAACTTAAATTGTTTGGAATTTTAAATTCTAAGAATCAGTATATAATGAAATATATTAGTGTTTTAAAAAAAGAGGTATTAAAGAAAAAGCGGATATTCTCAATAAAGAGAATATTCAAATTAATGTTGTCATTCACACAGAAGCTCATGCTCACGTTTGAATTAACATGTGTAGCATTCATTGATGATAGTTACCTTTGTTAAAAATCAGTTCTCTCAACAAATACATTTAGACTACCAAGGAATTTTAAAATTATGAAACACTTAAGGGTTTTATTAAATTATCTCGATTAGATTATCATTCTAACACAAAATCATAAGCTTATTTTGAAACTTATGTGTTACTGTACATGACATCAGTTCAAAAGTACCCGCGTTAGGAATGGAATATCTCTCATTGTGGTATTGTTCAGTGATTACTTATCCTTTTATTAAGGTCCCAAAGATTGCCGCCATAACTTTTTCGGCCGTTGAGATAGTCTTTGCCTTCCTTGGAGCAGATTCACCGGAAGATACCCATTGTTTTGATAGTTGCTTGGACCTCGCATACATGATATTTCTTTATTTCATCCCTTTCCCTCTTTCAATTAATTGTTCATTTTTATCAAACTGTTTATCAAACACTTGGTTGAGTATTAATAGGTCATTTTATCGCTCCAAAGTAACATTTAAACGAAATTTTAATTTTTTTTTATGTATCATTTTTATAAAATTGGAGAATATAGAATTTATTCTTATTTTTTTAAGTGATTTAATTTGTTCAAAGACTGCATTAAATGCATTGAACATTGAGTTTGAATTAATTACTGATATTTTTTTAACCAAATTCATAGAATGTAACTAAAGTAATATTTTAATTCAAAAATTTTTATTTTGGTTATATACATCATAAATCTTAAAAAAATTAATTAAAGGCACACTCATACAAACACGCAGAAAACGCAGCATTTAAATGGAAAAAAAGATTTTGATTGAGAAAAAATATTATATGCAATATTATATCATCAACAAAAATATACAAATAAGACAATTTGCTTGAAATTCGCGAAATGTTGAAATTGTAATTTTTATTGAATTTGTATTATTATTTTATTTATTTATTTCATTCTTTGTAAGTTATACAAATCAAAACTCAATGCATCAAATTCTATATCTTATATTTACATATATGAATCGAACATTTTGCATCATGTTTCTTAAAATTTAAATTACAAGGAGCGATTAAAATGTACATGAAAAAGTTGCAAAATGTTTTTAATAATTCAAGAAGTTATTAATAATTTTCAAAAAATGTGCTTCATATAAACACACATTAAAGAACATTCGTTCCGAATTTCGTGATCTAATAAAAATGGGATAATTCAGCATTTTGAATCACTTGCCTCTCCAAAACAAAAATTATTTCTATTTTGAAATTGTCAAAGAAATGATACATAAATAAGCAACTGAAATTGCTTTTGTATGTTACGTTGATCGTGTTGGTATGAATCTAATATTATTTATTTTTATGTATGTGACGACGTTTGTGTTACTGATTCAGATAATTCAGCATTCTTTAACATAGTTAACTTTTCACATTCCATCAAAAAAAATTACAATAGGTCCTTATTAAGTCGGGTCATTTTAACTCGGATCTCCGGATAATCCGGATCAATCTGGACAAAAAATTGAAGATAATAATAATAAATAAATAAAAATTTCAAAGCGATTGGTAAAGTCCTATTATGGCATTTATTTGTTTTATCCTCATATTTTGAATAATTATTTTCTTTACTGAAATCTTCTAACAGCTCTGAATACATGAAAGGAATGCTACATTGTCTAAATTAAATATTGTCTAATATAAATATGATTCACTCTCTATTTGCTGAATATAAAGATGATTTTCTTCGTTTTATTTTATTTCATTTTTTTCATTCTCTGGTTAACACGGATTTTCGATTACCCGGCCCAGGTCTCAATTAATCCGATTTAACGAGGTTTTACTGTACTAATAATGCTTAAATGAAATGTAGAAAAATTTAATGCAAATCTCATTTTAAACATCAATACATTTCAGTTTGCTTCTAGATTTAAAAGTTATATTTACAATTTATTGTTAAAAATAAATACTAATCATTACAATTATAAATTACTATATGAATTAATAAGCGATACTCAAGTTTCTGCCCAGAAAAATGATTATGTATACGCTGATTTCCACTTATCGAAATACCAGAAAATAATCTTTATAACTAAAAAGCGAAAAGAGAGAAAGAAAGACTCGCACATCATTTTTTTGATTATGTGATTGAAGACACGATGTCTCATGTATATACTTATGAAAATTCATCTAATTAATAATACTTTCCATCAATAAATTGAGTTGTTAAAACGTACTGGGGGTCACAAATTGATACTTTACACTGTAAAAATTTAATTTAGAAGTTTTAAACCAGAGAGAGAGAGAGAGAGATTAACAATACCAAAAAACGTCCCAGAACTGAAACTGTTTTCCAGATTGAACAAAGAAAGTTGTTAAAGGTAAGAAATCTTCGGACCAAGTGCGACTTGTGGGGAATAAATTTGAACAATATAAAACTCTTTTTAAGATTAAAATTAACTGCTCATTTTATAAAAATGTAATGGTGTAATTTTCTTAAAGACCACATTCCAGAAAAATCGGCTTAGAGAACTGTATGCATGTTGTCTTAAGATAAAACAAAATAAAGCAAGATAATAACGAACTGTAAATCGTGTTTTGTAGAACGAATTTCAAACAGTAGAATCAATTTCTGGATTATTTAACTATGATAGATAAAGAACAGAAGGACCTCTTGAGATTATCTGTGAGTGTTATTGTTTTCACAAAGAAATAAGAAAATATAACTAAAATTTTCGTCCGATTATGATGTTAATCTTTGAACTTCTACTGTTTCAGGATGTTCAAGGATTAAGGTCAATAAAACTGTAAATGAAACTGAATTTTTAATTAGTTGTGTGCCACATATACGTATTGACAAATTAAGCTCATTCGCTATTTTATATAATATTAATGTCTTTTACCTTTTTCGATCAATTTTTATTTTGTTTCATTTCCTTAGAAGCGTTTTAATTCCATTTTTTATTCAGAAATACTATCGAATTGGAATAGCATTGTATTTCTAATTGTTATTTTTACCCTTTTTATAAACACACAATTACCTCAAAAGATTCAATTACATTTTATGTGTGTAAAAAGTTGTTAAGATTTTATTCAATAAAATATGAAAGAGAGCGAATTACTTTCAGAAAATGAGCAAAAGTGGTAAGCTTCATCGTTAATGCTATTATTAAACTTGATTCCCAAATGATGAGATACATTTATTATTTTTTAAATTTTGAATATTGCAATGATTTACCATCAATTACCAAATTTTTGCTAAAGATTATTATACAGATTGTCCACACATAGACTATATATATGTATGTGTGAGTGAGTGAGTGGATGGGATAAGCTACAGTGCCCACAACAGTTTATTAACAATAAAAACATTTAAAATAAATTACAATTATCAGCTGACAAATCGACCTGCCAAGGGAAAGGAGAAGGAAACGGCGTCAGACGTTCCTCTCCCAACAACTACATAATTCTTTGAGTACCGGCCAGCTTGGTTCAATGGACAGAAAGAGGAGGGTAAACAAGCAGATTAAAATTGTGCCAAGGCACGGTTCGTGAAAGCTGTGGAGAATCAAGAAAGGAATAAGGAGAAAAGAGCTAAGAGTGTAATATAAGAATAAATGGGTTTTTTTCCATCCTAAGAAGTTTTTAGAGGGTTTTGTTGTTGTTGTTGCATATATATAATGTGATTTTTATTTCCAAACACACAAAGTGGCATTTAATTTTCATTTTATAATAAATTTTTTGCTCAAAAATGGGATATTTTATTTTATTTTTCTCTTTTAATGAAGTAGAAAGACATATAACGTATCTCCTTAAAAGAAAGCGTGAGGAGGGGAAAAAAAGCCAGAGAGGCAGACACAAAAACTACTTTTCTGTAAAACATATAACATCGTTTAGCCTTCTTTTAATTTAATTTTTTTTCTTCAAATTTTCTGTGGATTATTTTTATTAAGTGTTATAAATGGGTTTTTTTTTTTTTAAATATTTAACGAGAAAAAATAATTTTACAAACAAATCGATAATTTGAAAAGGCAGTAGAAATACCATTGATTAATGCTAAAATTAATTGATAAATCTGTTATATTACGTGTAAAATTATTTCCTCCGTTTTATAGACGCATGGTTATATAACTTTTGGGTATCTTTTAGTATTGTTATGTGCTTACAACTTTAACAAAATACTGTGGTATTTGGCTAGGAATTCGTTACACAAAGTGATGAAAAACATTTGATAGCTTTCTGCAAACTGTTTTGAGCAATGTATTGTATTTTTGTTTCATGGAAAATTCTTTTATTTGATTTCAGGTGTATATTTTTCCCGGGGTATTTCATTAGTTTTTTTAGTGTCACTGTCAAATGTTTTTTGTCTAGTTTTTGTCATTTGCGCAATTTTGTCTGTTTCATTTGACTACTATGACTTCCTTCCTCTTTCGTTATCATGATTTGTTAGTTCACGTGTGCCTGTGTTTATGTGATATCACTTTACGCATTTACAAGAGAGTATTGTAAAGTTTAAATTATTTATAAGAAATAACCGAGATATCTAAATAAAATTTATTCTGCATATTATTTCATCCTTATGTACATTATGTTATGAATTACATTTATTAGGGTTGATATGTAGAGCATCAGGAAGCCGTAGAAGTATTTAGCAGTGTGGAAAAGATAAGAGTTCAATCTGCTGAGTTTTTAAAATGATAGTCTTCGAAAGGTCAGTAAACGCCGGGGAAAATGTATAACTCTGGATAGTAACTGTGCAGATAAGTCCTAAGAATAATAAATAAATATCAAATCTCTATATATCGATCATTTTTTTAAGATAGTTAAAATTTTACGGTACCCCGGGATAATAATTAAGACTTTACGATACTGGGGGTTACTTTAATCTACGGCTTCCTGAAACCAAACAAATCAACAGTAACAGCTATAACTGACAGCATGATGTACATAAGGATCAATTAAAATGAAGAACAGATTTAATCCAGATATCTCGGTTATTTGTTAATAATTATTGAAACTTTATGATACACTCTCGTTAAATATTTATTGCGAGCACTCAATTTTCAGTAATCATGTGTATTATGTTATTTTTTCGTTACTATATTTTTGTTCATTTCAGATATTTTCTTGTCGATATCTAAATTTTTATTAAAATGAATTGCAAGAATAAACCATTTAAAATACTAGCTATAAAAATGCACAAAATCAATACAATTTATTATTAACTTATTCTGATACTGAATTAAGTTTCTATTGTAAAAATAAACAGTTTGCAGCTTCATATAAACGAACAAATTTGTACGTGTATTGTATGCGAATGTTGAGCCAAAAAAATTCAAAGTACTACCAGTTATAGTATATAAAGTATTTCATCATCTGATAGAATAATGTTGAGATTTACAATTAAATTACCAAATGCAGATTTTTATAAGATCAATGTTGGCTTATATCTAACTTGACCATTTCCCCCCCCCTTCCTCAAACCGGGACTTATGCTAATTTTTCGGTTACAATTATTGATATGACAATTTATTTTTCTCCCAAAATGGGGCTCCTACTAATTTTTAGATTAAAGTATGCGCATTTAAGAGCACGAGGGGGGTTCAAAAAGTACTCGTATTTGAAGATAGATGACATCATGAAGGTAAATTTTTGTTAACACTGGGTGTTGCCATCTGCAAAACGATGCATAACGGTGTTAATTTTGATTTGGTAGTCATTTGCTGCCAAATCAAAATTTGATTGCTGCCGTTTCGGGTTGTCGGCGTCATTTTGTGTCGAGTTGTCACCATCGATGATAAATTGATTCATTGTTATACACTGGAAACCAAGAAACAATCAAACATTGAATTGTCCAGTGAAACTTTTCCAAAAAAGGCGAAGATGGTCTTATAGACTGGAAAAGTTATGTCGAAGAGTTTTTGAGATGTGAAAGGTGTCATGATCATGAATATTAGTAACTGAGACTTAGACAGCCGTCTAGTCAGTCACGGTGCTTATTAAAAACAAAACATTTTCGATGCAACGAACGCTATCTCTTGAATTTCTAAGGATTTATTGAACGACACTCGTATCATATTTCTTCATAGTTTTTATTCGTTATTGAAGAAAAAAACAAGAATGAACACTTGAAAATGAATAATTATTTAATCTTATATTTTCTGAAGAACAGTTTTCTTAAGTGTACTTAGAATTGATTTCAAATAAGAATGAAATTCTTGACGGAATTTCTTAAAATTATATGCATAAAATTATGTGTGTTCTTCCAGCTACGTTAATTGATAATTAATGTAATTTTAAGAACTACGACTTGCAACTGGTTTTTTTTTTTTTTTTTTTTTTTTGCTGATTCGCAACTTATTCGTAAGAGAAAATATCCTTTCTGTGGATGCATTAGTGAATTGGATTTTTTGGAAATAGTAATAGTGGACTGCTCCCTTTCTGAACATGAGATATTTGTGCTTGGGGACAACGGGAGAGGTTACCTAAAAAAAACAGGTAGGTCCCATTCAGAACGAAACGTATGGTTACATTACTTATATCCCAATAAAATTATTACATCACTAAGATATCAAGGCATATGATTTTTAAATCGGGTATTTCTTTTTAAAAGTGATATCGAGTATTTTATTCGAGTAGACCTCTCTTTCCTATTCGACAATTTTAAGGTTTTCAAGAATTTCTTAACTTTCAGTAAAATATTGTTACAGAAATTTTTAATTGTGTTCTCCTTCCTGCCGAAAGCGTTAATGGCCTGAAAGATGTTTTTACTGGCAAGGAAAGAATACATCAGAGAGTAAAACTGAATGGCTAAGCGTGACCGTGAAATGTAGTCTCAAAATATCTCCAAGTCATCTAATTTGGCGACAAAGCTAGATGCTCTGAAACAAGTTGAGGAATTTCTAGAACCAATTTGGAGAGTATATATGAAATCAGTTGCTATATGTACCTCATACGATACTGTGAATGCGCATTTTGCATTGATGTTATCGTGTATCCTGTGGCGAGGCACTTCTACCCGACTCTTGTGCCATAACTCAATAAAATACTACTAATTCTAAAAGTCAATAACCCACAAGAGGACACACTAGTCAAATCTCACACAACTATTTATTCGACAGCTTTGCAGTATAATGTCTGAAGGATATGTGCTCTCCTTAATAACACCTTAGATAAATTCACCCATTCAACTAATACCGAGCAAATAGTCTCTTACCAAAATCTCTCCAGTTGAGGCTGACTTGATTTCTCGACTCCGCTGTGACCGCTATCGCCTGTAGCCACTCTTGATATCATCTACTGCTTGTAAGGCATACACTCGGTGCTATTCCCACTCGGCCTCTATTGTCTAAATTTTCTTTTGCTTATATACCGTCCTATCTAGCTCATTTCACTTTATTTCTACCTGCCTCTAATTTGCATAATCACTTTCCATTTGGGTTGGGAAGAAATTGCTATTTCATGAAATCAATCTCAATTAAAATCCCCAAAGTTAGTGAAGAAAAAATCGTGAATAGCCTAATGTCACAATCCATATAAGTGTGTTAAATGCTTTCGGTTAAAAGGAAATATATTGTAATTGCTAAATAGTCTCAGAATAAAATTTCGATTTACTCAGAAAGAGTCTGCTTACAAATTGCGTGGATCTTTCCCACATTTGTGAGCCAATCAACCACATAACAATATTTGCTATTTTATTAAGATTTCATTGGTTGATTCAGCTCACGTCGCACTATAATCTGCAGTATCTCTCACTTAATTTGTTAACACAATCTGATAATCAGAACTACATATGAGCTAGTATCTCATTCATCTAGTTTCATTCATGCAACGAATTTGGGTTTGCTTGAAGGAACGTTCAGTAACCCCTATTATTCCTCACGATATTTTTTGGTGTTGAAATGAAATATATTAATTAAGAATTTTCTTTATAGTTTTATGTCATTTTCAAATCATACTAGTAGCCATAAATTGAATTTTTTTTTTTTTTTTTTTTTTTTTGATGTTACCTACGGCATAACATTGCTCGGTGAAACACATTTTGTTAGAAAATGTGACATTAGTTTTGATAAAATTTATTAAAGAATTAATTAAAGGAAAATGATTTTTAAAAAATGATCTAATTTCTTTGAATATGCAATGTTCAAGTAAAGGATATTGCCTTTTTTTTTAACATCTTTCAAAATAAAGCGGTGTTTATCAATTTGAAGTGATATCAATGACACAAATTCTCTACTTGTTGAGACTGGCAAGCATTATAAAACTCTTTACTATTTCTTAGTTAGTGTACCAAAAAGAGGTATTTAATAAAAAATTTCCAATCAATGATGTAAATAAAGTTCTGCTGAATCTAAAAAAAACTAATTCTTACCCTTATTTCTTTCTCAATGTCCTTAAAATGAGTTCATACATACAAAGACTTTTCCTACGCGTTACATGAATTAACGAAGTATTTAAAGTTTTATAGTTTTTACATTAAGTGTTATTTTAACCACGGTATGCGGAATTTTCGTGAGGCATATCATTTCAGAATATATTCAACAGAATGACACTATTAAGGAACATATATTTCGATAATAGGTCACAAATTTAAATGTCACTTTCTGTCATCTGATATAACGTATCTTTGTGAAAGTGAGGCCCAAATAGGCACAGTTGATGCAATGGGCTAAAACCGATTCTGAATACGAAGAAAACAGATAACGTTTATTATCTCCCGTATATTGCAACAGCAATATTTCCTCATTTAAGTTGCAGTTTGACCCGAATAAAAGATTCTTAAACTTGTGAGTTCAAGAAACTATTACACAAGATGTATATTTTTAGGAATATTTACCATACACTAAATACTTTTGTTATTCACATGGTAAGAAAAATTCTTCACGCACATTTGGACATTTATTTCTTTTATCGTACTGGGAAAAATACTGATATTTAAAATTTAATTTACAAATTTTGAAAAGAAAGAAATTAAATTTAATAAACAAACTGAATTTTGACAGGTCATTAAAAGGTTTTTTCTTCAAATCGAAGGATTATTACAGAAATCAAATGTCTATGTAGAAGCATTTTACTTCGAGAAATGGTAAAATTAAATTTAGATATTCATGAATTCTGTAAAGATCTCCATCTCCGCATTACTAAAGTTCTGGTATAAAGAAAGACGTCGCCAATGCCGGTTTTTCTTTAGGTTCAGGCTTCAGCCTAAGACCTCGAGGTCTTCAGAGGGCCTCAAAAATCTCTACCTGTTGCTCAGAGATCAAATTTAACACATTGAAATAAGAAATTTAAAATTTTATCTCTTCACATAATAAATGTTAGTCAATGTGTTTGCATTTGTTATAAATATAAAAAAAATCAAGTTAGAACTTAGTAATTATTTTACTATTAATACTTTCTTTAATTGTCTTTCACTATTAATATATTTCTCTTCTTAATTGCATTTAGTTTAATAATTACTTTGGTAAAATATATTTTTTGTTATGTGCCAATGGCTTTAGATAAGTATTAGGTCCATAATTTATCATATATTATATATTTAACACAAAATCAGTGTCGATTAGTCTTTGACAAAGGACCGTAGGAGTTGACATATTTCGGTCCCCATTAAGTTCAATAGTCCTGGTCGTCTCATAATAAAGTTATAATACTAACGCAATTTTTGTGCATT
>BMAW01094602.1:159042-165005 GCA_019974015.1 Nephila pilipes
TCATCATCTCTTCTAATAAACGAAGTAATATAAGTGGAGCCTCATCATTGAATTCCTACAAAATCAACGTAGAATCCTGTAATGGAATTACCCCCCCCCCACACACACACCTAAACAACCAGCTCTTTGAGTAAGAGCAAGTCAGTGCAAATTCGGGAAGTACAATCTCATCACTCCACCATATATATATAGATAATATATATATATATATATATGTGTGTGTGTGTGTGTGTGTGATCTAAGACCTGCTGATCTATAATCCCGGAAGGTAGCCATGATGCTTGCAGAGCGCCACCTAGCACTTCGAGAGAGATATGACGTAGTGAGATGTGACGTAGATGGAGAAGGAGCCAGATACTGAATAAGACGGTTCAGGAAATAGCGCTTGAGATCAGATTGTGCTGGACTTTAAAGCTGTGATGACGAGAGTTGAATGAATTTGTTTTGTGTTTTTATGTTCTGTCCTTCGTCAGCAAATAAACTGTGTGTGTGTAATAAGTAGTTATTATTTTGAATCTTTACACGCACCATATATATATATATATATATTTACACACACATATATATGTGTATGTTATTCTTAAAAAAATTCTGTTGTTTTTTTTTGGCTCTATATTTCTCTTTTTCTTTCAATGTATTTTTTAATTTTATCATTTTTACTAAATGTTCCTTTTTTATTTTATTATCATTTTTACTAAATGTTTCTTTTTTATTTTTATTTTTTAAATAAGTTTTTTGAATAAATTTTTTCAATGAAGATGGTGACACATTTTTAATTTTGTTTTCGGTCATTTTTTCATTTTTTTAAAAATGTTATTTATAAGTTAATATTTGACATTTTAAAAATTTTTAAATGTTAAATCAGTATCTTTTCTGTAATGTTTTTGTTAAGTAAAACATCTTTTCATTAATGTTTTTTTTTTGTTTCCTTAAATCAATGAATTTACTTAAATGGTTTAATTTAAATCCATAAATCAGTTTTTACTTTAGCGGGGAATTATTTTATGGAGTAGAGTAGGTATGCGTATTCATAAGAAATTTGTGTAGAGTTTTATATGTTTTTAAAAGTTTTTTTTAACAGTTATGATAGTTTTATTTATTTATATGCAATATGTTGATTTTTTTTTTTTTTTTTTTTTTATAGACCATTAGATAATTAATTTGTATTATCAATTGTTTTAGTCTTCTTTAAAAGTTTCAAAGTTTTATTCTGAAGACGTGTCATTAGTAACTATTTTATACTACATTTTGTTTCAGAACGCCTAATTTTTTTTATTAATTTTTGGTTTAATTAATATTATTCTTTTTATTTAAATTTTTAATTGGTTTTATAACATTTCAGACGATTAGTTTAGTGTAATTTACTTTTTGCAACGGAATTGATGATGTTTACTAAGTTTATCTTCTTTTTTCTGTGACTGATTTCCTGAATTTGCTGTTTTTAGTTTGTTACCATGTTTTTTTATAACGTAATTCATGAAAAGTGAAAGTTTGATCAATAATTATCGGTATAAACACACATTATTCCATTCCAAAGTATGGACCAGTATTAATTACACTCTTTCCTTAATCCTAAATGTTACTTTTCTTTCACTTTGTTTTCTTTTAAACTGTTTGGCTCTTTAACATTTTGTTTTGAATTTTTGGGTTTTAAATTTTAGATTATTTATTTATTTAAGTAAAATTTTATCTTATTGGCATAAATATTAATCTGTTTTTCTATATATGTGTTTCTTATTGATTTCCTTAAATATTTAGTTTTTTTTTCTATAAATAGTTTTGCTTTAGTGTTGGATATCCTTAGATTGTTACATGTTATAATATATACCATTTGTGTTTATATATATATATATATATATATATATATGAAGCCTCAATTTAATTAACCTCTCCTGTAGTTTAAACTACCGTCTCTCTTCTCGACCTCTAAATTGAGAAGGCTTATTATTGAAAACTAGAAAATGTTTTTCTATGCCATTCCTATGTATTTTCATAAACTTCTTAAAAAGGAACGTGTGCTCTCTGAAAAAAAAATCGATAGAACTAAATAAAATCATACAAAATATTACGATAAAAACAAGAGTGAAACTGAAGTACTTTCATTTTTTTCCAAATTCTTGCTAAAAACAAATTTTTATATACTTATGGAAAATCCTGACAGTAATCGAAGTAGATCCACATAATTATTTACAGGGAACCGGTAACTATGAAATAATCTCTAGCTATTTTTAGTAGTGAAAACAGCTTTCATCCTTTTTGTTACAAGTTAGAAAAATATTTCATTTGTTATTAGGAAACTACAGCTTCACGATACGTATATTTTTCTTAAGTACGTTATTTGTAGCATTACCAGGAAACCACAATAGTATTGAATACAGCTTAAAAATTTACTTTTTTTTTTGAAATAAAAGAATGAAAATATTATCACTAGAAAGAGAAAAACTTGTATGCTTTGCAGTTGATGCAATAATAAATAAATAAATAAATAAAAACACAGAAAAAAGTTGGGATTCAATCAAAAAGCATCCCAGTTATAAATGATGAATCAATTGAAATAGATTCTCGTTAATTAATAGCATCACCAGATTCAAAATATTTTAACCCGAAGGCAAGCTTTCAGCATTGAGTGACAGAAAAAGTAAATTCGTGAAATTATAATTTAAAATCAAATTTTGGGGATACAGTAAAATTTTTAATTAAGCTCCGAAGGTATAAGGGAATTAGGATCATAATCCAAGGGATATGCAAAAGAAATGAGTGAAATTGTTGTTTAGACCACACCCTTGGCGCGATATTTCAAATCGTCAATTTAGGGATTTTTGAAATACTGCTAATTGCTCAAACTTCATAAAGTGCTAAATGGAAAAAAAAAAAAAATAAAAAATAATAGTAATAATAATAATAAATATATAAAAAAAAAAATAATAATAATAAAAAAAAACAGGGATCTGTACTGTTTGAAAATTCTGTAATCATAGATTGGTTTCTCATTCATCATTTAAAATGCACTTTAAGAATTGAAAAAAAAAAAAAAAAAAAAGCGAGATGTAAATTTTCAAAAATCATGATTTTCCTGATTATTGTACGTCGTCATGCATCCTGAAAGCCAAGTTTGAAATGAGGATGTGTAAGAAAACTCGCCCTTTATGTTTTCCATTATCTCCCCGTTTAGCCGGAGTCAGCCTTTTCTATGAAAGGGCCTAGGTGCAAGAAAACATTTGGGGCCCACATTTTTTCTAAAGTAAAAATAATAATAATAATAATAAACACGATATTACTAATACATGCTTATTTAATTCGTGATTTTTTTTTTTTTTTGCTACATTAACTACTTCAGAAAAATTACTATTTTTTGCAATATCTTTTTCGATATTTAATAAAACAAGTCTATTTAAGCGTTCTGCACACATGCTGAACTAAAAAGTTAGGTGGGGAAACTCAAGAGTTCTGACTTCCAAGCACAAAAACACACACTGGATATATTGATTAGTAAGCTGGGATATCTTTATGCATTAAAATTTTATAGAAATTACGATTTCAAATGCAGGATATAATTACCTACAAATTGGTCCCGTTGATTTAACTCAATAGGTCCCACTCTCTCAAGTAATTATATACTGACAAGCTTCAATACCAACGTGTATAATAATTTTGTTAGACTTTTACAAAAAATTTAGAGAACAATTTCAATACTACCCGCGAAGGCTATGGGCATATGGATTTGTTTACATAAACCAGAGGCACTGCATTCGAAAGAGAAGGCTTCACTCTAAACAGATGTTGGTCACTGACGTTTGGCGCATGCGTACATCTTCCTTAGCAGTGTTAGTCTCGTTATTTAATAGCCACACCTCGTATGTTAAATTATAAGAGGCCTAACAAAATGTAAACATGTTTCTGTAGTGAATTACGAAGAAGGATCTCTCAAAAAGTTAAATAAACGTTTATAAGTGTTTTTTTTTACACTTCTGAGTATATATATATATATAAGCATTTCTATTACAATCTTGCAGTACCTACTCTCTCCAGTAATATTTTTCTCTGTTATTTCATATTTATAAGCAAGATGAATATTTCCAACTATTTTGCACAAACTAGAGTGAATTATTAACAATTTTGGATTTATATATTAAAATCATTTTCATTAACAGAAAGAAGCACTTGCACAAAGTAATATTTCCTGTAATGAAAATATAAATGCAGGAAATTTAAACTTCATAAGCAATTTAATTACAATGTATAAAAGGAAAGGATATAATTTGTGTTACTATTACAAATATAAATTAATCGTTTAAGCAGTAAGCAACTTATAGCTATAACTTTCAAGAAATGCTTTTAAACTAATTATTTTTAAAACCTTTTTCTCTTACAGGAACAATGAAAAACATTATTAATAAGTATTATTTATTAATTTCTTACAGAGAATTTACACGCCTTTTTTTTTCCCTCCCCGATTTTGTATGGCAACTAAAACAATCATTTGAAAAAAATAAACGCATTTCAATTTTTGGAAATGTTTGAAAGAAAATTTTTCTTTTAATTAATAGAAATATATACTATTACGAACTTCATAAACTAACGATACAACTTAAAAATTTAATTTAATAATTCAAAAAGCAAGTAATTTAATTGGAAAATTGTGATGTGCTCAAATTTCTTTTAAAACTAATGGAAGCCATTGTTGCATCAAGAAATGTCAAATTTTATTCCTTTCCTCTGATACTAGCATTACGACTGTCCCAACTGTCGGGTTCTTCCTGTCAAAATCCCTTTTTTCCCTATTCGAAATAAAATCCCTATTCTCTAAGGATTTTGCTGTCTTTAGACTAGTTATTTATGTTCGTTTTGCGCGCGCGTACATTTAACTGTCTTTTGTCTTGGCTTTTTAATAATTTACCCATTCTTTTCATTGAACTTGTGCGATTGTAAAAATGCCTCTTAAAAGACCTTTTCTGCTCTCTTTGAAAGAATGTGTGAAGAAAATTGATAGTGAAGTTACCGAAATTAAACAGACTTTTAATACATTACATATTCCAACTGAAGATGAAGGTAATGAAAATGAACAACCGATTTACAAAACGAAATGTCGTAATATGAGAAAAAATGTTAATCTGTTGAAAGTGAGTAATTCATATTTATATATATATAATTATGTGCATCATTTCCTTGGGGCATTATTTTATGCCACCAAATAGAATGTTGTTGGAAATTTACATCATTCAATTTTTCTTGTAAGATATATTACATAGGAAAGCCACTAATATTGTTTAATATATGAAAATGGTGTTTTCTTGTAAGAAATAAGTATTACAGTTGCCTCTTTCTTACTTAGTTGTAGTGTTATTTCCAGAAATTCTTTTTGCTGTTAAAATTTATTTTTAAGTACATAGTTAAGGAGATGACCGTTGAAGTCCTAATTTAATGTACTTCTTGGCGCGTTTTTAAAGACGCGCCAAATACGGAATTCTCAGTCTTAAGTCGGAATCGAGATGTCGTTTTGTCCGTTGGACAAAAAAAAAAAAAAAAAACATCAGCCAAAGCGGTAGAAATGTTAAAAAAAACGGTTAAATTTTATCCGAAAGTCAAAAAACGTATTAAATCAGCGTTTAGTGGCAAACATTAAAATAATAAATAGGGTAGATCTTAATTTTACTTAAAACAATAAAACTTGGATAAATATATTTAAGATTATATCAAATACATTTAAAATAAATGTAAGATTTTTTTCAATAAATATAAATAGTATAAAAATATAAATAGTATAATATAATAAGAATAAGAATTAATAATAAAAAAAAAATAAGATTTAAAAAAAAAAATCAAATATAAATAGTATAATATTATATAATTAAGAATTAAAATTAAAATATATGTAGTATAAATAAGAATTAAAATTCAAGTATATATAGTATAATGTAATATAAATAAGAATTAAAATTCAAGTATATATTGTATAATATAAT
>BMAW01094602.1:165015-216055 GCA_019974015.1 Nephila pilipes
AATTAAAATTCAAATATATATAATATAATATAAATAAGAATTAAAATATATTTAGTATATTATAATAATAAATAAGAATTAGAATATATAGAAATAGAATAAATCAATCGTCTGAAACGAGTTCCCCTTTCATTGAAGGGTTACCACAAAAACAAGATTTTAACGACTTTTTTGGATGGGTTACCAAATTGGCGACTTATCGCCTTTTTTGAATTTTCCCAACCGCCAAGAAGTACACTAATTTAAGATCCACTCAGATAATAAGTTTTAAAATGTTATCATTGTGTCAACACCATTTGGACAGAAAACTAGTGTTTTAATCTCATTTTCTATGGGAATACATTAAAAAAATTATATTTTTCTCATTCCCAGAAAAATTAATGGAATTTGTAAGAAATTGTATCAATTTTGCTAATGATTTGTTAACCCGTTTGCTCCCAGCGTATCACTTGAGATATGTTTGCATTTACCCTCCTGTTCCCAGAATATCACTTTTGATATGCTCTGAGAATGCCTGCTACAGATCAAGGTATCAATTCAGATATGCTCAATGAGAAAGTTTTATTTAAATTCTTAAATGTTACTTGATAGAGTTACAGTACAATGAAATCAATATAAATAGAATATTTTGAGTGTTGACCTTGGTGATTTGGGCTTGAATTTCACTTCTTGCTGTCAGGACGGAAGAAATTGTTAAAATAATCAAAAAGCATGTATTGTTGTGCTGCTCTGTAAATATGATGACATGATTTAAAGGGCTCGTGTGCTTTCAATTTGCTTATTTTCTTTCTTGCTTGTTGGAAGTTAAAATGGGAATTTATGGATGTTTATGAGAGGTAGAGTCTTTGGCAACAGATGCTCTTAGCTGTTTGTTTCATTTGATTGTTTTTTTTAGTAGCAACAGTCATGATGAGAAAGTATTTAATTGAGATTGACGAATTAATGCGGGAATCTGACAGTAATGTAAGCAGAAATACTGATAAATCTGCACTTTTAGTGATTTAGATGATGAGTCTGAAACACCAAGTACAGATATATAAGAAAAACTAGAATACATCATTGATTACAATAAAAACATGGGAGGGATATCGACAGAGTCAACTCAGTCTTGCAGCATTATTCAGCTTTCTACAAAAGTGTAAAATGGTACTGCAAGCTGTTTTTCAGATTTCTGCATATGACTGTGTTTAATGCAAAAATATTTTAAGAAACAAGCAAAGGCAAAATAGTTTCCTTGCAAAAATTGAGATCTCAAAAAAATATGGAATATAGAAACATAAAAACTCATCGTTCAAATGTCAAACATCCATTACATTTTGTTGAATAGCATTATCCAGATTTGTACATAGACTCCAAAAGGAAAAAGAAGGAAGAAGATGTATCTTTTACTCAAAATCTTGCATGAAATATCAAAAATTGACAAAATACTCATATGGGTGAAAGACTTGACATTGGACTATGCATTGAAAAATGTTTTGTAAAATACCACACTGCAAAATAAGATTGATTTTTTTTAAAATCCTATTTTTCCATGTAATTGTATATCATTACGCTATGAAATGTATGTATGAAATGTAAGTATATTTGTATATTTTGTATTTTCTTAAAAGAAATGATTTTTTTATGTAATAATTTTTCTTTCAAGTGAATTATGACAATAAGAGAGAAAAAAAGGTTTTTTTTTTTTTTTAAACAGTAATATGTAACTGTCCATAATATGTAACTGTATAGCAGTAACTGTCCATATTTACAATTACTTTTTGTAATTGTTTTATTGGCACATTCTATTATATAGGGTGATCTATTTAAAAGAGTACCCGTTGGTTTTTCTTATTACCTTTAAATCTGATGGATGTAGCAACTATTTTAACACAAAAATATAATTGTTTGAACTTTGCTTAAGTGTGGGAGACAATTTTCAACACTGTTGCACTGTTACAACTTTATTTGTGAGGTAAAACAGATATGGAGACACATAGTGTTACTTAATCCAATAATAATTTTATTTTTTAAAAACATAATTTAACTCAAATTTTTTTCATTTCCTTACAGCAAATGTTGAAAATGTTTGCCACCAATTTGAATGCAAACATGATCACATCAAACCAAGTTTTTTGACATACTCTTGCAACATTGTTAATGCTATTGTCGAGATTTTCTTAGTTGTGATATGTTTTAATCCATCGATATTTGATGGACCTCTCTGGAAAACCCTATCTTTAAGATAACCCCTCAAAAAAAATTTATCGGGGTGAAGTCTGGTGACCTTGGTGGTCCGAGGCCTATTGAAATTAAATGGTCATCAAAGAATTCCTTAAGCACTTTCATTGTTAGGTTTGACATGTATGGAGTGGATCCGTCTTGCTGAAATCTGCAGTAACTGTCCTGTATCACAGGTGAAGCAATACAAGTTTGAATCATGCGGAGGTACACTTAGGAATTCTTTAAAATCAAAGATTAGTTCATGCAGATGATTTTTATTGTTGCCATTCATATTCTTATGAAATGAGTTTTCAAAAATAAAAAAAAATAATGAAAAGGTTGAAAGCAGCTGATGTTTTACTTCAAATCATTTGCCCAGAATCAGATAAAAAATTACTAATGATGTTCAAGCAAATTTATGTTTCAGAAACAAGTTTTTGCATTTAGAAAGTGAAAAAAAAAAAAAAAAAAAAAAACTGACTCCCTTATTTTAAATATACACATATTCAATAAGTAATGGTGTTGAAAGTGCATTATAGATGTAGATAATACAAAAAACAAAAGGGTACTCTTTTAAATTCATCACCCTGTATAAACATGAGATAAAGATGTAGGTACTATAAATGGTTCATAAATTATTTAATTCTATTAAAGTGCAAGATTGTTTTAAAAAATAACTTGATATCTGAATTAAGCAAATAAATCTGTGAAAAAAAGTTTATATTTTACTGTCTAGTTTCAACTTGTAAAAACTACAAATTTAAGAGAATACTGAAATTTTGTCTATTCCTAACAAAAAGTGAAGAGCAATTCTTTTAAAAGGGAAAAAATGCAGTGTTTTCTTGACTAATGTTTCAGTGGTAAAATGACCTGGAAGAATTTCTTTACGTAAACAGGATGAAAACTAGTGGTGGAAATTTGCCACATATGCAAATGGTATTTGCTTGAGTGTGCAAAATTTTTGATAGTTAATATTGCTAACTTCATGGGTGGTGGAGTTTGGATTTAGTCTTAAATTCTTAAATATAGATTCTGCCAATTACTGTTGTATGTGGATTGCTTCATCACAAATTGAACTAAGTGTCTTAAGTCATTCAGCATTAAGGAAATTAGATGAGTGAAGTACTAGCTATGATTTCTTGTTTATTTGTAGCTCAAAATGACTAAGTCTGCCTTTAATAGCCAATTCTGTAACATCCAGTTTCCTAGCTATGCAATTGAGCAATCATTGACAATTGTTAGAATTTCTTTTTTACAGTTTTACCCAGCCACTTTTTAAAATGTATAGCTGTTTATTTTTCAATTATTTATAAACATTAGTCCTTTATTTTCAGGTGTGTCTTCTAGAGTACTGATGAAACTTTTAAGCATTGTGCTTTGAGTTTACAGATTGATGTCTATATTCAGTTCTCTAAACAAATATAATTTTCTTTTAGTGTGTGTTGCAAATATTCTTTATATAAATTTTTCAAACTATACATTGTTACAAGATATCAGCTTTTTTTAAAAGTATTATTTTTAATTTTTTTGAATGTAAATGTTTTTTCTCATTGCTGTCCCAAATACCTTTCTCTTGTTTCACTCTTTTTATATTAATATCCCAAGTTCTGATAGTAACGGCAAAAATATGTTTAAAATCCAGTTGCCTATGTTTGCCTAGTTAGAAAAATGTCTTTAAATCATAAGTTTGGTGTAATTAGATTGAAATTGAATGTGATAAGTTTCATTGTGAAATTGCACCAACTTTCATTCCTGGTGGAATTTTGCATATCTATGTACCCAAAATTAATTATTAAAACCATAACACTCAAAATCATTGTTTCTGTGGAGAATTCTTCATTTGAAAATTATAGTCCTTTTTGTTTTTCTCTTTTAAAATTAACTTTATGTTATTCCATTAAAAAATTTTGGTGAAATTTGATTTTATTCTTTTTCTGTTTTCATAGTCCAATTTGTCAGGCAAGAATACGAATTTTTTTTTAATATATTTTGCCAATGGATCCAATAAAAATGTTTTGAAAAATTTTCTTACTCATTATTTTCATCAATGTATATTCATTCTCTTCCATTAGTAATAAAAATAGATACAAAACCTATTGTTACTTATATGTTTCTTTCTGGCAAATCAAACAATATTTAATTCTATTTACAACTACATATTTCCATAAAATTAAATTCAATTGTTGATTAAACCACATAAAAATAAATTTTAAAAATGTTCTCTAGTCTGTACAAGAATGAAAAACATAACAGGGTTTTAGAATGAGTATGAATTTTAATAATTACACTAGCTTGATGTGTGGATTGTATTGTCTAAATCTCTTAAAATTCCTTGTAGAGCTTTTCAAAATAAATTCAATGAAATTCGTAATCAAAATAAAATAAATTGGGGGGGGGGGGATATAGTGATATATTTAAAAACTTCTCTGAAACTTAATTAAAAAGTATTTTTTATAATAAAACATTTCAGCTTGCCTTAAAATGTCATATTAGAACTCTGCAAAATGCTAAATGAAAGAATGTGAAAAAAAGTTTACTCAATCTATTTTGCTGATAAAAGTGAGAAATATTTTAAAAACATATGAATTTAGATGCATTTACTTCCACAAATACTTCAGGTTCTCAAAGTTGCTAGCTTTTTATCAAGCTCATTAAATTAAACTCTCTATTAAAGATTTCCTCCTTTTTATCAAGCATATTAAACTCTCTCTCTCTCTATTAATGATTTCCTTTCTTCTAGTGACACCATTCATATAAGAGACAGCTAGTGACACCATTCATACAAGTGGATTTGATTTTTTAAAATTTTAGATTTAAAAATATTTTTTTAATATTTGAACATATTCTTTTTCCTTTGTGATTCGATTTTGAATGCATAGTTTAATTATTGAAGATTACTTTTAATTATATTTAAGAAATTGATATGTGTTCAAAACTTTTCTGGTTATCAATATATATTCATATTATATAATTCTTAATTTTAAAAATTATGTGATTTTGTTTACAGCGTGATTGTCAGAAATTCCATTCTCTGTTGAAGCATAGAACCGATCAGAGAAGATCATATTTTTATGATATGGAGGATCTTACTTTTGATGTGGAAGACGAAGTAGTTAATTTGGAACGGTATCTGGCAAAGTTTGCCTATGAGCCTCGTAAGTCATTCTTTTAGTGTAACTTTGTTTCATAGAAGTATTTCTATTAAATTTATGCATAGTTGGTGATTATATTTAAAATTATATATTGCTCTTTGAAATTTAAAACTATATCATAGTAATATACTTCATTTGAGAAATATTTTAATTTTAATCAATTTATTATGAGAGTGTTGAAATTGGTATCTTTTTAAACACTGAAAAATGTCTATTAACTGATGCTTTTGATCTTTATCAGATTTCATTGAGGTGGTGAAATTATTGCAATCTGATTTCCAATATTTGAAAAAAGACATTTAATTCAAATTCCCTTGAAATCTAACAAAAGTATAAATTTAATTAAATGTAAAAGAACAATGTTAAGAAAATATATTTAAGATTTTTCAAATTGATATTATCTCCTTCAGGTATTAAAATGAAAATTCTATTCACCTTGCAAATTCTTTTTAATCGGGAGTGCTTATCATTGAAATTATTATATCCAACATTTCAAATCTCTTTAAAATGCTATCAAAACTTTTATTACATAAATGAAAAATAAATCTTCGCTCATTAAACGAATATTTTTGGTGTATGAATAAACTAGTAATTATTGGGTTTTTTTAAACTTAGAACTACATTAATGATAAAATGTTGAAAATTAAGGTGCTGGAAAGTCCCAATTCTTGTTCTTTTAGAAAATTTTTCCTCCCCTTCATACAAGAATTCATTTTGAGGAATGTGAGTTCATAATTTTTTATCCTATATATATAATGACTATGTATTTAAGAATCACGAGTACCAATTATTTTATGAATTAGCTTATCTTTCGGATTTTAAAATGGGTTTAACTGTGATTCATACAAAAATTCTAAAATGCCAAGCTCTTAGATTTATATCTAATTGTCGACAAAGTGGCAAATTAAAATTTAAGTAGACATTTTATCTGTAATAGAAATTTTAACTTGGTTACTTATTATATGGGAGATTTGTCTTTTTTGTGTGATAATTTGACATTTTGAAATTATGATGCCTACAGGATATTTTAACTTTGTGATATTATATTCATTTACTCAAAATTTAATTAAATGTACTTAAAGGAATTTTTGTAATTGGGCTTCCGCATTTTTCAACAGTAACAGTTTAATTTGAACTCTTTTTTTTTTTTTTTTTTTAAAGATTTCTGATTAAATTTTATTTCATGCTCATTTGCTTTTCTTATGATTGATAATTTTTAATTCAAAGACATTTGTTGTTTCAGTATCGTATGAAACATCATGTGAATCATCCGTGAATGAATCAAGCCAAGTTGAAAGCGAGTATCCTTTACTACAGGATTTTTTTTTTATTATATACATTTTAAAATTAATTACATTAATTTTTTTTAAATACATGTCATTTTAATTTTAGAATTTCTTATACCATTAAGAGGCAAAGTATAAAGTTTCTTAAATGCAAAAATTGTTGTGAACAACAAGATGTTTCAAATGCTGCATGTTTTCTTAAATTTTTTAGATAATTTGAGCTTTGAAAATGAAGAAAATTTTATTTCATAATATATTAATATACACAAAAAGCAAGTGTCTTGTATTAATTTTTATTCTGGTATTACCTATAATTCACTTCTTGCTTCTGTTTAATTTTGTTTGGGATGTTTCATGCTATTATTTTTTCAGGTATTATTCCTCATTAATGTTAAGTTTATGAAGAACGTTTATTAAAAATTTATTATTAATGAGGAAAACGTCAATTCGTAGTATTCATATAAAATTTTCTAATTTTTATTGAAATAGAATGTGAATTTGATTGGGATATTAAATATCATGTTGTTCTTAAACAATGAGAGCAATGTATATTAATTTTTAATGCTACATAAGAGTATCTCATGTAATATTTACAATTAATTACTTAGTATTTCAGCCATTATTCATGTGTGCAATGCATGAAATGTGTATATGTATATGTGTGTATGTATATATATATGTGTGTGTATGTATATATATATGTGTGTGTATGTATATATATGTGTGTGTATGTATATATATGTGTGTGTTTGTGTAAATGTGTGTATATAAGTAAAATTATTGTGCAGTACTGATTTTATCTTAGTTTAATTTTTAATTTCTCTTGTTCTTGCAGAAAATGAGTTCCTAGTAAAAAATAGGTTTCACTTCTTACACATGTGTAATATACATATGTTTAAAGTATTTTGGTTGTTTTTGGATGCCTTTTCAAAATGCTAGGCAACTGAATTGTGTGTTATCTGCAACATTATTAGCTGTTGTAGTATGAAATGTAGTTTTGGTTATTATAGGGGATGGGATAACACATTTATATTTTCTTCTGAGTGAAATTCATTTGTAAATAGTTCATGTTTTATTTTAATTGTAATAAATATAATTAAACTTTTAATTGTGTCATTAATTTGGATTAAAGAGTTGTCACAACATATATATGCATAGGTTGTATGTATATGTGTGTATGTATCATTGAAATTAAAACTTTAAAAAATATTTGTTTAAATGTTTTATGGAACTTTTCTTTCTTTTTTTCTTTTTTTTTTTTTTTTTTTAGATTATAGAGGCATTAAAATTCTTCTTTTATTTAATTTTATTTCAGATTTCACTATACTCAAATGAAATTTAATGTTGTAAGAAAAATCTGAATGATTTATTTTTTGGATTTAGGGGAAATTGCTTGAAAATAAAAATGTTTGTTGCACTCAAGCTTTGCAAAATTGGTTAACCTAGTTATAGGATAGTAGATTTTCTTACTTTTAATAATTGATGTTACATACACTTAAGAATTAATTTGCATCCAATTTTTTCTTATATTGTTTATTTTTCAAATGTTCAATTTGAAGTCATTTAATCTTTTTATTAGCATTCTTTTTTAAGTATGAAATTAAATTTGTTATTATTATTTCCTTTGTCTCAAACTCTGGATTTCTCATATTTTAGGTTAAAGTATGACAGGCTTTGCTTGTCATTATAATTGAACTACTAAGCTCCTCAGTAAAATTTCAAAAGTTCCTTTTATTTTATATTAAGTTGAATCGCAGGGCTAGCTACAATAGAGATGTAGAAGTATTTTGTCCATATGAAAAAAATAATTATTTGAATCAAATCATTCAAGAGGTTAATCAGAGATAATATGAAAAAAATTTATATACTTTATCAGATCATTATGATAAGTTTAACAATGCTTTTTTTCTGTTTTTAAAATGTTTTCATCAATTAATTTTTCTTTTGTAAAAAGTTTATGGAAGAGTTTCTTTTTATATATTTGATATTAAATTTTTGTCATTTTTACCATATTTTTTTTACTTGAGTACTGAGGCATCCTCTTTCTCTATAGTTATATAAATGTATTTTTACATTTATACACACATGTTGATTATGAAAATACTATTCCATTATGATCTGTAAATTGTTAATTACATTTCATATAAAATTCTCTTCGTCTATGACTAAATTGAATACAGGGTTTACATGTTTAAAAAGATCTTTTTATATATTTTAGTCTTATATAGTTTTTATGTATTTTCGTCTTTAGTCTTAATACATTAACACAATACAGAATTATCTTTTAAATGTTTCCATTAGGCATTGATACTGATGTTTTTTACATTTATCTAAATGGACAAAAATATAAATTTTTTTTTAATTCCATTGATAACTAGCATATTTTTGATACAAATTTAAGATTTTCATTTGTGTTATTAAGCTAGTTGAGTATTCTTATATCAGTTTTACAAAAAATACAGGCATTCCTGGTAGTTGAACAGTCCTAGTTAGGAGCTCATTTCTTGCTGTCATGGATTTGAGTTCTGTTGCTGATAAACCCCTCAGGGGCTTGCTTATAGGTAAATATAAGAATCATGCCCTGAGGTACTCCAGCAATCTTTTTCTTTGCTATGGAGTTTACTGTCTTATGTAAACACATGTAATGCACCCTAGGATATCATTGAGATGATTCTCTATTTTCGACCCACTTTGTCAATAAGTTTTTACCTTTTTCTATTTTCCTTTTGGCTAGAACATAGTTACACTTTGTTAGGTGCAGCATAGTCAGATTTGGCTTTTGGATCATCGAACTTGATTGTTTCTCACTCACTTTGATGCTGCTGAAGACTCATTGTGTAGTATGCTGATGTATGCTTAACCTACTCAGCTCAAAAGTCCTAAGTTTGGAAAGTAGGAAGGGGGGGGGGGGGTCAAGGTTTTTCTTCATTACTTGACTGTTTTTCTAAATTATGAAGTCAATTACCATTATCAATTATGTTGTTTCTAAGTGTGATAAGAAATAATTGTGAAAATACAAAGTGATAACATTTTAGAAAATTTAGAAATTTTGTACATGATCCTAACTTTCCTATTTGTTTCAGAAACTGATATTTATAGTTAAATTGTTTTTGTATGTACCATATAAATTCAAAATATATTTTAGAAAATATATGATGAAGTCTATAAAATATGTTTTATGCGAGTAAATGAATTAAATTTTGTTTGGTTACTGTATACTTGTAGAATTATTTTCTTTTATGTGGTACTGAATGATAAATGAATTAGTTTTATAATATTTTTTAGAATGAATTCTGTAAGTAAATAAATCTATAGAATTGTTATGTTAAAGCTTAGTAAAACCAACTTGTTAGGAATATTGTCTTTTTTTTTTTTTTTTTTTAAGATAATTAAAACGAGTTTTTTTTTTATTTTTTTTTTTTTTTTTTTTTTTTTGAAGATAATTTAAACGAGTTTTTTTTTTCATTGCTTGTATGTTTAACTTTTGAAACATTAAACTTTCACTTCTTCGTGCTCTGTTTATTAATTGCCAGATCATTTAGTAAAATTGTTTTGTTTCTGGTGTGTCCATTGAAGTATGATTTTTATTATTATTATTATTTTCATTTTAGCATACTCGTACATTTTAGTGCATTTATTAAAATTAGAATGTCATTGTTCTTCCCCCCCCCCCCCCCATTTGTTGAATTTAAACACTTTTTTTTGTGACATGGTATTCATATATATTAGGCTGAATCATAAATAACTTCCATATTTGACAGAAATTTGTTTTGCTTTCATTAAATAACAAAAATATGTTAATCTATTTATTCATCACTATTATGTATGTCCTTCCATTTTCCTGGCAGCTTCTCAATTCCTTCTTTGTAAAATGGGGTTGGTATGTACTGGAAGAACTTGACTGACTTGCTGTTCAGTATTAAAGTTTCTTTTCTATTCAAAAAAGTTTTGTAAGGAACAGAAAAAGTGGGTATCGTCAGAGAAAGGTTTAGGGAGTAAGAAGGGCATGGTGAAACAAAACGTCCAAGCTCATGAATTTTTTGAGTCACTAAAAGAATACTTTTTAGCGATTGACGAATGCAGGACGCTTTTCATGGATATTCTTTCACTCTTTGGAACCGCTGAACATATATATACACAGTAATCGTTTTGCTTTCGGTATGTGGTAGGGGTAGTTCATAATTATTAAGGAGGATTAGTTTTGCAGACAATATTGTGTTACAGGTAATCTGTTTTTCTTTGCCTGTTAAAATCCTTTCTAAAATGGCTCCACGATCCTCATTATTCTGTTCTCTGATACTGTGAGGTACTGCATACTCTCAATTTATTGATTTCCCCTAATTTCTCCTACTGGTGGCTAACAGTTAACTGAGATGTATTCAACCAACCGTTCTGCTATAACAGGATTGATTTGGCTATAAAAAATTGTCGTCAAGGTCCTAAAGAAGACCTGCCTTCGTTTCGTCTTTTAAGGTCTTATCTCCAGAACTGAATTTGGCGAACCAATTTCTAATTGCCCTACCGGTTAATAGTCATTCACCGTATACTCTGCATACGAATAATTTTTCAGCTGTCGCGTTAGCGTTATTGTCTAGTTTAAATTCCCAAAGTGTCACATGACGAATATGCACCGTTTCGTTCTCCGTTTTAGTGTTTAGGAGCAACAGTGTAATGTAATGTACACCATTCAAAACAGTTGTCAGAAGATTAACTGAATACTTGTTTATTTAGTGAAAGAAAAAACTCGTTTGTCACATAGATTCATGGTAGATACGAACTAGCTATTTTACCTTCGTGCATCGTAAGTTATTTGTGACTCGACTTAATAAATGTTTTTCTTTTTAATTTATTGTATATATTAGCTTTAAATAATTGAAATCTTGCGAATTTATTCTTAATTATGGAAATTTAACGAATACTATAAGATGAGGTCAAACATTTTCACATTGAAACATTCAAAATTCGAGTACTTACAATAATTGCCATGAAAATGATAAAAGGGATACTTTCAAATTAATAGTGTGATACCAATTTAGTTTCGAAAAATTTAGAAATTTTGCTTAATTATAAAAAAAAAAAATTACAATGATTTATTGAAGCTAATTTATTCTATAATTTTTTAAAAACTCATTTAAAATGGGAAAATTTGAAAAATGGAATGAAAAAATGTTTCGCAATTTTTTTTAAAAAAATTCAAGAGTTGGCTTAAAGGTTTTGCTCTGCTTAAATTGTATTTTGTTTAGCTTTGTTGATATTTAATTTATTAATTTTTATTAAAGCCAATGGATGGCGATTCAAGAATATTTTTTCAAAATTTATTTATAAGTAAGTAAAAATATGCGTTTTACAATTGTTAAATGAATTTTTTTTTAATTTTTTAGAACTTTTGCTTTTAGTAGTATCATAATAAAATTTTTCACTATATTTGTTAAAATGAGCAAGAAAGTGAGATATCGCCATTTTGTATCTGGTATTTCTGGAAATAGTTACTTCCTCTATTTTTTGAATCTTCATCATCTTAACAGTTTCAGTATTTTCAAAAATATTTTACATTTACTTATTCTCAGGTTTTTTAAGTTCATTTTTGAATCATAATTCTTCATACATATGTATTTTTTAATAATTTGTATTAAATCTAATTATTGTTATTGTAATTTTGATATGTAATTTTAAGTATTGGGTTATATTCATGTTTCTCTTCTACTTTTATAATCAAACGATTGTGATTAGTTATGTTGTTCATTGTATATGTATAGCGGCATGCAGAGAGTGCGCTAGATTAATGTAGATTTACGAAATGAAATTTAATGTACTATAATGTAGATTTACGAAACTTACGCGGCAAGGGATATTATAATGGTTACAATATGAAGGGAAAGAAAAGTGGTTTACAAAATGGCAATAAGAATGTTAATCCAAGAGCTATGTGTATAACTTGTGTACCTCATTCATTAAATTTCGTGGCAATGATGCGATCAAGACAACATATGAGATTGTGGACTTCTGCAATATTGTCCGTGTACCGCATTAGTTTTTTTTTCCTGCATATCCTTATAGATGGAGCATTAAAAAAACTAATGTAAATAAACTCTACTATATATTAGCGAGACTTTTTTTTTATTCCCCCCCTCCCCCAATGGCTGGGGTTATGAACAAAAATAGGAATAAACAAACAGAAAAAAGGAAATATACAAAGAAACGAAAACTACAATAACATCGAAAAGTTCATGAGGTAACCGGAGGTTATCGCCCCTAAAGTATTCTCGCCTCCCAATATCGCGATGATTTCGTATCTCCGTGAAGAGCTCCACAGGTACGCAAATGTCATTTCTTTTGTCACACAGCGGGCAGGCAGCCTCGATAAGAATGCAATTCGATACAGATGGGCAGCAAGGTAATCATGCCCGGTAAATAGACGAAAAGAAGCCACTGCCTCCCGTCTAGGTTTGTCAGGTATATCTAAAAAGCAATTATTTCCTCCATATTTGGTTTCTATTTTAGATAAGAGCTCATCCTGGTATGTCGACCGCATGATTTGTTTAATTAATAATTTAGCACTGAGAAAAGAATTTTTTCGTTTTGTGCAGTGCATCAGCATAGCACCTTTTTGGAAAGGAAGTCTGTTTGCTCATTACCATATAATTTGAAATGGCCAGGGATCCATTTCAAAACAACACGCTTTTGTTGAGACCTCAACAAAATCAGCTGCTGTTAACATTGAGAAATTTCTTTTGATAGTGGAGCCTTAAGTATAGAACTGATTATTAGCGAGACTAGATGGAAGAATAAAGTGAAGACAATCAAGCCTCTTTGAAATTACAGTTAAAGGAGGTAATAAAAAGTTTAAATATACTAATAGAAGACGATTTCATAAATATAAAATTTAAAAATATAAATTCATAAATTCTTTATTGAGAAAGGTGTTCACTTTTAAGTTTATTTGTTTAATTTTGATATGGGGTGGCATCCTTACAAAGGCTAATGTCGCTTATAAACTGTTACATTCTATTTTAAGTCAACAATTAATAAAACCTTTGCACTCGTCAGGAAAATTATCAATTTCCTAAATTCATCTAGATCTGCTGAAGTCTTTAATAAATACATTAATGATGCCGCAACAATATCGACTAATCTTGATATAAACAGAGTTTCCCATTAAATGCCACAGAAAGAAAGTTCGTTTTTTCGATTATGAATGCATTAATGAGAAGACCGATAATCCAAAATTATATGAAGTTGAATTTTATTAACAATAACGAATACTGCCTTGAATTCTATTCAAGAAAGTTTTACCTCATTAAGCGAATGTAACATATTTAATTCGGGAATGTTCGAAGATGTCTTAAAAAATATTGCTCAGATTTTCATACTTCCGTCGAGGTTTTTAATGGTGACTCAGTATCAAAGGATGTTAATGGAACGACTTGTACAATGGGGGATGTACAAAAGCATTAATGCTGATATTATTCATCCTTTAAAAAAAATCTGGAATTTATTGAAGAAAATAATTTAATTTCATCATTTCCCAACTTTTCTGTAGTCTTAAGAATATTTTTAACCCTGACAGTCACAGTTGAAACAGGGGGGGGGGGGGTTTCTCTAAGCTTAAAATTATTAAATCTTAAGAACATTGTGCCAAGAGAGAGATTGGGTAATTTAGGTTTAATTGCATCGTAGAAAGGTTTGTCAAAAGAATTTTACTTAGATGGCATTATTCATGAACTAGCAAGTAAGAAAGCAAGAAAAGTGACAATTTAATATTTTATTTCGTGGAATATATAATTTTATCTCATGTAATTAGTTATTCGGTATTAAAATAAAGTACTAAGATTTTTTTAGTAAAAATCCTCCCCCTCCAAAAAGACAAGCCAAGCATTAAAGAAGGGAAAAAAAGAGAGAGAATAAGTAGAATATCTATAACACTTCCCCAATATTTCCTTCAATGATATTAGTATGAGTTCCATCAATAGGATTTATAAGGCATTTAAGAATGGTTAACATTATAATGATTTTTAAAATATTCGTTTAGCTCATTATAGCTCACTAGCAATTCGAATGAATGGGTGATTTTTATGAACACATTCCTTTAGCAACTGTTCCAATGTCTCTTTATTTCTTTGATCAACTGGAACCAAGCAAATTCTTCTTGACAATTCTCTCTGTCAAAAATGAAGAAATTATCTTACTTTATGGCCTCAAGGATATTTTTTTAAGCTCCTATTTTGACTCGTTAATTTCTCTACTCGCCTCCAATCTTATTAAAATTACGTTAAGGGGTAGTCAATGCTAATTATTAGCTTCGAATTTTTTTTGTGACTGTCATTTGATTAACTTCAATAATTTTTACGATAGTTAGTGATCAAACATTTTCGAGCCATAACCATATTATCTTAAATATTCATTCCTAAGGAAATTCTGGATTCGAAAGGATAATTTTTAAAATTGCTTTGATGAAACTTGTTAAATGCTTCGAATGGATTGAATGTTTCATTAAATATCTCATCAAATATTTCCTCCCGAAATTCATGTATGGGGAATTTTCGCAAAACTTTTTATCACCCTCATTTTACTACTAATTTGTTGATACTGCTCTCATGTAATTTAATAATAAATGCCCGCTTTTCAAATTATTCTATTATATATGCCTATTCATTCATATTGTTTTCCTAACAATATCTTTCATTGGTGCGATTTGAAGAAATAGACTTCTGTTAAATTTTGTAATTGTAGGATTATGAAATGACATGCTTTTCTACAAAATTAAGTGTGTAATTCAGAATTCGCTTATTTTTGGAATTTTACTGATGAATTAAATTTGTCGCTGGTTCTTTAAATGCTTAAGTCAACTCTTTTTCTACTTACGGAGAAATTTTCTTCAATTTTGTTTGACATCAAGCAATTTAGTTTTTAATTTTAAATATACTGGTTTAGAAAACGAATGAATGTATTATGGAGTAAGGGGGCAGCTGAAATTAAATGGCGCGATGGTGGCTTCGCCTCTAGAACAGCATTTGTGTTTGTATATACAATCAAGTCTCATATAACGCGGATCAAAAATTGCGATAGCTCTCCTATAACGCGGCCTTATGTGTGTGTTTTTTTTATATACAAGAACTTTCCAACAACTTAAATGCCTTGAAAATTTATTTATGGCAGCACTTATTCGATGTGTTAATTTTTTGTAGTTGTCATTTCTAGGATTTCCCTGTGTTTATCAATTCCAAGTTATCTGGTGTCGTCCTCGTCACTTGACCGAGGTTCAAAATTACGAGATCCGTCGCCAATAGCCTTCGTGTTGCTTCTAGTGCGACGTTAATAAAAACTAAACTAAACCAAGTTATCTGGGAATTTCCCGAAAAATGAGCAAACACTAAAGCTTATTTTTAATTAATTTATTCTAAGATGTTTTTAAATATGTTCAGACGTAAAGTTATCTTGACTTAGTTAATTTACGTTGCTAAAATTGTACAACATTATAGAACATCTAGGCTAAAAAAAATATTTGCCATAAATATATTTATCTGAAAAAAAAATTCACAGGTTTGGGAAATGGCTCAAATAAATAAAAGCAGAAAAACAGTTAAAAAGAAAATTTATATCTTGTAGACAAAATCCAAATTTTAAATCCTTTCAAGGAAAGAGAAAAAAAATATTGTCTATTGGAAACAGTTTCTTTAGTATATAATTTAATTATACGAACGATTTAGTAGATTCAATAAACCTTAATTTAAATATGCGAAAATCTACTTATTAATTGCCATTTATTATAATTTTTTATTAATTAACCGTACCAACCACATCTTGATACTTTGAAAATGCAATTTTTATATAGGTCTGATTTATGTTCAATTTATTTATTTTTGAGATTCTATCTGACGCAGTGCGAATTCATTTAAGCTGGGGCTGACGCACATTAAAGTTATCGAAGCACAAAAAACTCGCGTAGACGTGGTGTGGAAGTTTGGAGAGGGAAGTGGCGTCCTTGTCACACTTGACAGAGGTTCAGCATTTTGAGGTCCGTCTCCGGTAACCCTCGTATGGCTTCTCAGTGCGACGTTAATAAAACAAACACAATCCTGAATTTATTTAATTTGTATTAATTCTGAGTTTCGTGGTTTCCATATAACGCGGAATAAATTAATCTGATTTGTCTTATTTCTATGTTTCTCATAACGTTGTTTCCGTAGAATGCATTTCCTGAACGCATTTTCCGAATCTCTTCTAATGCGGTGCGAATTAATCGCATTATAGGAGACTTGACTGTGTGTTTATGTATATATACATAAATTAGTTTGATAAATATTATGTAATGATTTTTTAAGGTTTAAATTTATATTTTGGTGTATTTTAGTAAATTTTTGGTTGATTTTTATAAGAATTTTTCGTTTGATAATGTTAGTAATTTGATTTTTGGTTAATTATTTTTTTATCTATATAACACATCGATCAATAACTCCCGAGACTAACCCAGAGATGGCGCTCGTAGTAAACCAGTAACCAGGTCTTTCTAGAGTACTAACCTTTGCTTGAAACGTGTCAAAATTTTAAGTCGTTCGGACCAGGAGAAAGGTTTTTGAAGTGAAGTGAAAAGGTTTTTCAGTGGGTGCCGCGATTGCTTTCGATGGAACAAAAAGCAGCAACGAGTCGATGATTCCATTGTTTATCGCTATTTACTCGCAACAAAAAGATTTCTTGCGAGAAAAATTTTTCAGGGGGAAGGAATTGGAAGAAAGCCGTTGGAACGATTGTATCACCCTAAAAGGTGATTAATAAAAGGTATGTTGATGAATAAAAAAAAAATTTGCAGAAAAACTTGTTTTCAATGTTAGACTCGGGAGTTATTGATCGATGTGTTAGTCTTTCTTTTGGATGCTTTTGTTCTAAATAATTTTAAAATGTTTTGTGCTTATATTCTGTACTTTATATGACCTTGTTTGCATATATATATATATATATATATATATATATATATATATGTGTGTGTGTGTAATAAATCATAAAAGTATAAAAATAAACAAAAAATGTGGAAATTTTTTGAAAAATTTTTAAAATTTTTTTTTTTTTTTGTCAATACAAAAATAGAGAATAGTATATTGAATGTTGTAACAGGCTTTAGATTTTTTTAGCTGGGTTATTCTATAATTATAGGCCTAACTATCCCCATCAGCAAAATGCATAAAAATGGTTATGACACTAAAAAAATATTAATTTAAAAATTTCTGAAAAATTGAACCAAGAAATAAAATTAAAAAGAAAAAATATAAAGCTAAAAATGTTTAAAAATCGGAAATTAAAAACGGGGGGGGGGGAGAAAAGAAGAAAAAAAACCTTAAGAGAAAATCAAGATTTTTCAAGTACAGCACTCCATATGTATTAATATTTCAGAGATACAAAGAAATGTGAACAAATTTAAAAAATATTTAATTCACATTTAAAATGCACATTGATGCTTCATTTCAACTCATAAAAGTACTTGAAAAAGTATAAAATATGAGTCAAAACTCGGCTTCGTAGCTGAGCACTATGGCATTTTCCCACATGGAGAAACTATTTTTAAGCGTTGCCAAAATGCAAACACTAAACTCTAGAAATAACCAATCAAGAACCATAGGGCAGTACAACTTACCAAGAATATTGAAATAAAAATTACAGCTAAAACTTACAAAACCATAAGTTTAAAAAATAAATCCAAAGTGTTTTAAATAAATAATTGCGAAATTTAAAAACGCAAAGAAACAGAGTATAGCAACGTCATCTATCATACTATTTCATGACTAAATCTGAAAAGAAAATTTGTTAGGAAAAGTATTTAAGTATTAAAATTTAAAATCTTAAAACCAAATAAATAAAAAATAAATTAAGAAAATAAAATAAATAAAAATTAGGAAAGAAACGGAAAACAATTTAAAAAATATGAACAAAATATAAAGAAAAAAATATGCTTAGCGAATTTTATAATTTTTATATTTTAAACTTCTGTTTAAAATAATTAATTGGATTATCAGGTTTAGCTCGTGTAAAAAGGAAATCAGATTATTTTGAATATTTGAAGGCATATTAACTAATTTGATATTTCTAAGTAAAATATTATAAAATGTCTCTAAATATATTTAAACTTAAATTGCTCTTATAGAAAGGAACTTTTTTATAGGGAAACAATAATTGTCTCTCGTGTCATGTATGTTACTAATAATCATATAATTATTTTCAATTTTTAAATTAACATCTAAAAATCTGTTTCATATGAGAGTTGATATTAGTTTTAATAACATTTAAGTAAGAAAGATAAATCTGGTTTAACTTCTGGGTTAAGATTAATTCGAAAAATTATAAGGTCGTCAATATTTCTAAATAGCTTAGAATTGTTATTTTCTAAAAAATTATATTCATAAATATGTAAAATATTAGCAAGACTAATACTAGTAAGACTACCTTGAGGTATATATACTTTTTTTTTTCTTTATAAATCTTACCATTATTATATATATCAATGTAATTTACTCTTAAGGCTAATTTAATAAGAAATTTGAATTTTCATAAGAAATTGAACTATTAATTTTTAATACATTAAAGTTATCTAAACAACTTTAATTAAGGCTTCAATATGTAGAGAATTAAACAAATCTTCAAAATCATGTTCGGGCATCATGACCCCCTAGGCCCCCTAGTGGCCCCCCCCCCCCCCCATGAGGTTAACTGTTTTTGGTAAACACGGATGACACCCCCGGGATACTCTAGCTATCCTTCTATATTTTCGACCGTCCTTCTTGTCAACCAATTCTTATCTTTTTCCAATTTTTTCTCACTTCCAGATCACAGCTTTACCTTGTATCGCTGTCTCTTGCGCCATTGAAATACAAACACTCTCATCTTTTTTCAAAAATCTAGATCACAACTTAACCATGATTGATGCAGCATAGCCAGATTCAGCTCTTGTACCATTAAAAAAAACTCTCATCATCACATCGCATCGCTAGCGATTTTTTACTTTCCCATTTAGCTAAATGTCTTTGGTAAATACAGGTGACGTGGCCCCGGTATACTTCTCTATCCCTGAGGGGTCACCCGGTGATCCTTCACTATTTTCGACCCTCCTTATTGTCAACCATTTTTTTAAATCTTTTTTTTTTTCTCACGTCTGGATACTTGCTTTACCTTTTAAGACCACATCTGTCTCTTGCGCCATTAAAATACTATCACTCACTCACCTTGAGTCCTTACCTTTAATTTGTTAAAATTATTACCATTGCTACCAATATAATATTTTAACCAATTATGTATGTATTTACACAATTGTATGTATGCATGTGTGTGTAAATATTTGTGTGTATATGTATGTATGTATGTGTATGTATATGTGTGTGTATATATATGTGCGTGTATGTATATATAGTATGTGTGTGTACTTTTGTTTGTTAGTTGGCTGTAGATGATATTAATTTTTTAATTAGTTTCATTTTTTAATATAATTTAGTTTAATTAAATATTTTTCTATAATTAGAGATTATTTTCTATAAGTCTTTCTTAGATCTCCAGAAAGTGATCGAAGTCTCACACCTGAATTGATTCTTCCTCGTATGATTTTAGGAGAAAAAAAGTATGTATTTTTTTTTTTCTTCTTTGACTTTTGATTTTTGTAATGAACACTTTCATTCATTCATTCTGTTTCTACATTACGTTACAGGATTGAAGAACTTCCAAAAGAATTAAATGTTGAAGTTTCAAAAGGTAATTTTAAAATTAGTAAAAAATTTACTTATTTCTTAATAAAGTGGAAAGCATTATTCTAAACGATTTTTTTCATGACAAAAACTGGGTTTATATTTACTTTTCAACTATTGTAAAAAGTTATCTGTTGCGCAATTTTTTTCTACTTTCACGAGAAACTTAATATGAGTTTAATTTAATCCTTGTTCTCATAAATTAACCCCTTAACTGTGACATATATTTCAGAAAAATGGACCAAAAATGGAAAATATTTTTGACTGTTTAATTTTGTTCTTTATATTATTATAAAAGTTAGAAAATGGTTTTTTATTACAAAAATAAAATTTTAAATATACCAATTAATTAAAAATTAATTAATTAAAATTAATTCCTAATTAATTAAAAATACTTAAACTGTACTCCACATCGATGTCTGAATCGGATATTGCAAAAAAAGAAAATTATTTGTTAAAAAACTGACTGAAAAACAACCGAAAGTAAACAATAAAGCGAAACTCTGCCTTTGTTTATCAATCCAAGTGTGTCTTAATTTATCTGACAGCACCCACATTCCCCACCCCCCTCGACTGAAGTCGTAATCGGTGAAAAACTCGGACCACTAATGCCATCTATTAGGAAAATAGTGGATTAAGTATTCTAAAGTAGAAACGAACTCAGCTCGGGCTTCATAAAATAGAAACGTTAATTTTTCTCCTGCCCGAAGTCAGTTCGGGCATCACAAATTCTGCGCGTAGTAGTTGCCCGAACTGGGTTCGGGCGACACTGGCAAGGTGTTAAATCATGCTCAGGCTATTTTTGACCTAATATTTGGCTTTGAAAACTGCTTCTGTATTCAGTCCAACTAAATTATGAAGATATGTATGGGGTTTCAAGTTAATTTGATTTATTTTAAGTTTAACTATATTTTTTCCCTCAACTTATTTCTCTTGAAAATTCAAAATAATTAATGTAATCTGTTCAATAAATACGCGAATTGATCCAATAAGGCGTCCATATCGCAGTGAATGGTAGCCTCTTAGTAGCATGTTGATTATATAGTTCAGGTTCTCAGTCAGTACTCATCCGATCCCCGAGACTGTCATAATGTTTGATCTGGGATTAGGCCTGTTCATTTTTTTTCGTTCGAAAGTTGATGTCATTATCGTACAAAGATTGAAGTTTAAAATTTTGGTGAAACTTGGGTAAAAAGTTCTCTAGAAATCCATGAGATGTTGACGGCGGTTTATGGACATAATACTCTGAAAAAAAAAAAAAAAAAAAGTACTTTTCAAGTGGTTTAAGTGATGTCTAATGTTGATTCAAGACCAAGGAGACTTTTGACTTCCGTTGTTGTGGGAAACAATGACACGAAAATAGTTGCCTACCATGGATTACTTCCTAGAGTAAGAAAAATGAATGCTGCCTTCTATGTGGAGTAGGGTTTCTGATTTCCCAAGTTTTTCCATTCCCGGGAAATCCCGGGAATGTAATTGCCGTTCCCGGGATTCCCGGGAATACATAAAAATTTTTAAAAAAATTTAAAAACAAGTTATTTTTAAATAAAATCAATAATAAGTATATAAAATAAGGATACATATAAACTCCAAAATTAATGCTTATTTACATAATGAGCTAAAAAATACAAAAAGATGTGTAATAAATTGATTATTCATTCTTAAAATAGGATTTCAGAAAGCATAAGCAATTTATACTTTTATCACTCAGCCTTGTTCTAAGCTTTGTGACGAACAATTCGGCAGCAGAAAATGCTCTCTCGGCTTCAACTGACGTTGGAGCAATTGTTTTTAAAGCCTCGCATAGTTTTATAATGTTTGGTGACGGATTTTCAGTCGAGTGGAACTACTACATCTCTAGTTTCATGATTTTGTTGAAACTAGTTCTTTTTGGGAGTTGAACAATATAAAAGTTCTGTTTTAGAGTAAATTGCTTTCTCTAATTTTTCGTCCAACATCATAGGTTTTTCTGTCAAAATCTCCATGCTCTCTTCTTCTGATTGCGAAGAGATGGATATTGAGTCCTTTTCTTCGCGGAAAAGTCTTATCCCTATCATTTGGGCTTGTCTAACCAAACAATTTTTACGAGGCAATCGCGAAATATCGACTGTAACTGCAGCTGCTTCGTATTTTCTCCCAAAATTCGGTATTGCATTAATCCTATTAAATTAAAGTTGCATCTCTCATTAATTCTTTGCATTAGAGAATATTTCATATTTTTCGCAAATTCTGAATTTTGTTCGTTCAATTCTCCAATAACGAAAGAAAATACACCTTCTGCAGTTAGCAAAGTTGCATTTCGACTGCATAATTTTTCTAATCCAATTTTTACTGGCTTTAAGCCAGCTACAATTGTAGTCACAGTTTCAAACTCTACATTGGTCATCATTTGTTCTTTAATGTCAGTTATTGTTTTTAAAATTGCTCACTTTATTTCTAAAAATCTTTCAAGCATTGCCAACAAACTATTCCAGCGTGTTTTGGTTTCCAAACAAACCATCTTTTCACAGCCAAACTCTTCTTTAACATCTTCTTCATCAACTTCTACTTCGTTCCCGGGATTTCCCGGGAATAGAAAAAGTACAGAAATCTTATGATTTCCCGGGAAAGAAACCCTAATGTGGAGGTCCTTTTTGATGAATAATAATCCAAGGAAGAGTGGGAGAGCTAGTTCTTTTTAAACACATTTATTTTCAGTCTCTACGTGCCAATTACATACGCCATTCAATCTCTACGCCACATAAACAAATAATTACACTATTTACAAAATTATATAAGGGCTTCCAAACTACCCACATTTTAACCCGCTTTAGCTGCCAGGAGAAATTATATCAAAACAAGGAATAACCCGCCTTATGCGGTCAAGAATCAAATCTACTCTGAAATGTTACCCATTAACACGTGCGCTCTCGCACGAGACAAGGCGCCTCCTGGCGGTATCCAAATAATTTATTTCCAACAGTCCTCAAACTCTTGAGGTGTTGTGTGCGCTGAGTGTGGCCAAATTTGTGTCATGGTAAAGGAAGGTTTCTGCATCATGACAATGCCCCATTTGCATTCTACGGTAATTGCTCGTGCTTTTCTGGCCAGAATTTAAATAATCGAACTTGATCATCCGCCTTGCTCTCATAGCCCCTTCATAATTTTTTATTTTTTCCTAAATGTTAAAACAGTCATGAAGGAATACCAATACCATAATTAAATAGGTATAAATTTTTGATAGATTTAAAGAAATTTTTATGCTTATTCAAAAACTTTAGTCAGTACACTTTCAAAAACCAAGCTATCTTGTATGTGAGTTATCAAAGAATGCATCTGATGTTGAGTTATAACCATTTTTCAGATTATTTTGTCTTTTTATTTTTTAATTTTAATTTCATTAAAATGTTTATGAATAATGAAAAATATTAATAAATTATTAAAGTGAGATATTTGCCAATTTTTTGTGCAGTTATTTTATAAAAAAAAAAATGTTCAAACGTTTTATACCTTTAAATATTTTCCCTCATTTTAATATGCTATATCGATAAGTTTTTCACCTTATGAAAAGTACATTTACATTAGTTGTCTTCATAGAGATCAGTTAGAACTGAGATATCTCATCAACATGAAAGATAGAAAATGTTTTTCTCTGGAGTAGTGTAGGTTGCAGTTTTATGAGAGACTATGTTTACATGTAACCTTCCCTTATGAGTTTGATAATTTGTAAAGCTTTATTAGCTGATTAATGAATTTGTGGATTAAATACTACAAATAAAAATGTTTGATCGTCAATTTTAGTCATAACATATATATATATATATAGTATTTGTGAGTGCATTATTTAAAGACTTGTTAAATAATTCCAAATGATATGGTTTTTTTTAAAAAAAAATTTAACTTGTGTTTTAGAAGTTTCACAGCCTGCTACTCCAGAATTAAAAGTATGTACTTCATCTGAGAAAGAAAGAAAGGCAAGTATAGCGAAACTTCTCATTATTTGACAAAATAAAATTGTTTGGTTAGGTTGTATAAATTTTCTTATTTATTAACAGGTTTTTCTTTAATCCATATGTTTCATAATTTTTTAACAAAATTATTTCTGAGCCAATTAATTATCAATGGTATGCTGATATTTTTTGTAATGTTCGTTATAATTTGCCTTGCTAAATTTTTTTTAATTACTTATAAATATCAAGTATTAAAGTATAGCAACAATTTTTTTGTGCAAAATTCAAATTGTAAGATTACTGTATAATTTAGAGATTCTTAATCGAGAATCTGTTACCTTGAATGAGAAATTTATCTCTTTATCTTTAATGATAACCAACTAAATTTTATCCTTACTTTTTTTTGTTATAAATATATACTCTATATTATAGTTATGTTTACTATTTGTGTATTTCTCATCAAGAAAGCATTACTCTAATGTAATTTATTTTGAGATGATGTCTTCATACTGATTGTCTTCAATAAGTACAATGTTTTCACATATATATTTTAAATGCATTTATACATTTTAATGAATTAGGACCCTGAGAATTATATATAATTTATGTATTTTCAAAGAAACACATAAGTTAGTATATCAAAGATTATATTGTCTTTTATTATATAAGTAGTTTCCTTTGAAATTTTATTTCAATTTTTTGTGTGCACATGCATTAGGGAAAGAGGTCATGACCTTTTACTTACTGGCAAAAGAGATTTACAATACAAAAAAAAAAGGCTTAGTTCCCATGATTTGATGCATATTGTCTGTATATGAAATCATATTTTGGGTAGTTTTTTAAATATTTTCTCAGCATATCATTAACCAAAATCACTTTTTTGTATATATTATTCAGGTCTAAATATAAACATGTATATCCATTTTGTTTAAAATTTTGTTTTGCTGATGTATTTTTAAAAACTAGATATTTTTGAATTAATATCAATGTAGGGCACTTACATGGTTCATTGTTTTAAGAGTTTTTATTATTTAAAACAGGCTATTTGATATGTGAAACAACTTATTTATAAGAAAGAAAAGGAAAAAAAGACAGTTTTTAGTTAATTATATAATCCATTTTCTATCATTTAATTATACCTTTCTGTTAAGTGAGATATTTATCTCAGAGCTGTGGATGTAATAGAGAAACAAGATTTGGCATTGGTGGAAATTCTTTGCATTTGTTAGGTACAATAAAGAATCAAGACTATTTAAATATTATTATTCATGAATACTTTTAACTTATAGCTGAATTTCAATTTTGAACATTTTATGTAAGTTTCATTGTAAGATCTTAAAAGTTTAATGGCTCAATGTAAGCAACTTATAATAGTTGATGAATGAACCCATAATTTTATTTCATCCATTTGTATTGATTGAATGAACATACTTTTTTTTTATTCTCATCTTTTATAGCCTCGTAATGTATTGTCAAGTCCCTTGCCATACTCAAGCTTTGATTCTGTTACAAAACTTGGTGATGTAGCTCGTAGGCTGGAATTTTAGTAATTTAAAGTTTTATTTTTTATATGTGTTTGTTTTTCAGTTTGTATCTGTCAATGTTAATAAAACTGTAATATATTTTTATTATTTTATCCTATTAAAATTTTTGTGTAATAATTACACTTATCTCATTGCTTGTGTAAATTTGTTGTCTTGCATGCATTTAATTGTTGCTTAGTATAGCATCAATTAAATTAGCATGATTTTACTTATGTGTGATAACATTCATTACCAGAAAACACACTTAAAACTTATTTACAAATTAATTTTGCTGTGTGTAGTAATAATATTGTTAAATTATCTTTTGAAATATTCTAGAGTACAATCACTATATATAACGTTGGTATATAAAATATTCAAATAAATATTTTTCAAGGGACTAACATATTTGACAATAAAAGCAAGGTTCCTTTGTTACATTGCTCATTATGTTTTTTATCTATCTGTCATGTAACTTTGGTTGAATATTGATCATTTTAGGATTTTTTTCATGTAAAAACTGTAAACACATCTCAAACTAATATAAAAGCAAATTAAAGACTGTATAATTTCTTGTGTTTTTACTGTACATTGTGTTTTTATTGAATTTTAATTTTTATGTGTCTTTATTATTTGTAATTTCTGTAGTGCTTGAAGTATAATGTGCCTTAAAAAATTATAAGTCATTGTATGTGAACTAATTTAATGCATTATATTTGAATTAGTTAAGGTATTTAAGTATAAAATAAAAATGTTGCTTATTTATTTTGGTGTAACATTTAGATCTTTTGAAATATATTTGAATAAAAGCAGAATCATATATATTGTTACTCGAGTTATGGGCCTACATTTTTGAGTCAAAAATCATCTTAATTACCAATTTCTATTCAAAGCAAACATATTTTTCATTTTACAATGCGAGCACCCTTTTCATTTTTTTCTTGAAACAGGGAAAATTGAAAAATTAAAAGTTCCAAAAAAAATCTTAAAAAATGAATGTCTGCATTAAATAGAATTGTACAAAAATTAAATATGGCAGATAAAATGGTTTATTTCATAAGTCATGTTGAAATAAAATAAAATTGTGTTTTATTAATCATTGCTTTGGTTTTTATGTTAAGCTGAAGAGTGAAGTAAAAATTTCTATTGTAAGTAAATTCAGAATATGAAATATGACATTGGTTTAAAATTATCTGCTCTTGAATGATTCTTTAAATACCTCAAACTAGACTAAAAGCAAGTGATGATTGAAAAATTAAAAGAATGATTAAAAGCTTTAAAAATTGAAGGGGGGTGGGAAGGCTAGATTTTTTTTTGGAAAAGTTTTGCTTACAGATTTTTCTTAGTAAATAATCATTTTGAAATAATATTTTTCAAAGAAATTATTTTTGGTACTTTTAAAGTTCAATATTGGTTTTGCCTAACCTCTAGACTTTGATTTTCTAACATTTTTTCCCTTAAAAAAATATGTTATATTATTTAAACCTTATTGAGTTGTGGATTAACATGAAATGATACTTTTTTAAAAATTGTCTGTGATAAACATTGAGTCAGTCAAGTTTTATTGTATAGTGACTAGAAATACAAAGTACCATTTACTTTTCCTACATTGATCATGGTAAAGTAAATGCTGTAGAATTGTTACTACTCCTTTTTATTAATATAGGGCTTGGAAGTTGCCGAAGTGCAGAGGCATACCTAGGTTGAAATCCAGCACTCCTGTTAAGAAAAATTAAAATTTTAAGATTAAAGCAATATTTGTGCAAAAAAAGTTGGCATTACTAAACACTAATACAGTTTTTTAAAATTAAGTTTGCTAACATATACTTGCATTTAATGTACTTAGTATTCTCATGTACATACATGTGCTTAGTACATACATTTATTTTTTACTCTTAGGATAGTCATTTTGAATTCATCCTTAAAGCCATGCATACGGAACTAACTAATAATGATCAAATATATGTATGAAGTTAATGTCACAACTTCCCATTTGAAAGGAAATTTTTTTTTTCTATCCACCAGAAGTCATTGCATCACCAATGTAAAGTTAGATACAAAGAAATTCCCAGGAATATTACTAATTCTGTCTTCATTCATCAAATGAGAATTTTTTATCGTTAAATGTGTGGCGGCTCTCTTGAACAACGATGACAAAAGTTATAATGCCGTAATTACTAACCTGTTGGAGAATCCCTTTTGGCTTAGCTGTCAAGAGCGCAGCAAACACCAGACGAGTATTCTTTAGACCCTAAGATTGAGGGTTTGAATCGTCGCAGTCACTCAAAAGTCACGGAACTTCCTTCAGTTTCAGGACAGAAAAACCATTACCCAAAAGTGCCGGAGAACATGCCGCCAAAGGGCTTGAACACTAGATGGCATTGCAGCCTAGAATTACTAATTGCATTTAACCCCGACGCAAAAAGAAAAATAAAACATGACTCTGGGTCTAACTGAAACTTCTAAACATAAAAAAGATCACTAGTGATTGTACTGGCAACGGCGCACACGTTAGACTGACCCGCCATCAATACAAGAGACAGCCGGTGATGTCACAGGAAAATATCCTTAACTAAATTCAATACTGCTAGGAGAGGATGTGTATCTTTTGCAGTAATAGCTGTAAAAGCAACCATCTCTCGATATCGTTCAGAAAGTCTCTTCGTATCATCACGGTGATACTGGGGGCAGATCAAACACTTAAAGTTAAATGTACCTAATGTTCGCGATATTTCAGTGAATAACTACAATAAAAAATTTTAATATCTCATTAATATATCATAACAAATGCATTTTATTATGATAAAAAAATTAGGTTCATTAAGATCAAATCCATTATCCTAAGTGGTATGAAGTTCAACCACTATTGACAAGTAACATGCTTTCGATGCATAATTCTGTGGACTATTTTTTTAAGTCCTAGGAGCAATTTCGTCGCTGTTGACATATATATTCAAAATTGCAATGTAGTTTCAATCTTGAAGGAGAAAACGTTTCTTAAGAAAAATATGAGAATATTACTTGAATTCCCATTTTACTAATATTTGCTGATTCTTAACGTGTGTAGAGAAATTATATCTACAGTACAGTACAATTAACAAACAGTATCTACGAATTTTGTTTTTCTTACTCCATTCTCTTTATATAAACTGCTGTTTGTAGAAAATGCAACACCATGAAGGAATCATCAGAATCAAATGAAATTCGCAGCAAATGTCAATTATAGGATATTATGCAAATTAATAAAGTTTCAGAGCCATCGCGCGTGCGCGGTGCGCGCAGCGCCCTCTGAATTGATGCTGAAAGCGTATAAATAAAGTGCTGTAGCGGGACGTTGAAAAAAGTCTATGATTATTTGTTAGTGGCAAACGTTTAGTGAGACCTGAGTATGCCTCCACGACGGAAGAATAAGAAATTCAAGCAACTTACGGAGTTTGAACGAGGGAGGATAATCGGCCTTCGAGAAGGAGGATTTTCCTATCGCGCAATAGCAGCTCGTATGCAGCGGAACAGTTCCACAGTGATGCGAGTTTGGAAGCAGTGGACCGACGAGCACCGAACAACTCGAAAAACAGGCACTGGACGACAGAAGGTGACGTCAGAGCGCGATGATCGACACCTGCTCCGCATGGCGGTGAATGATCGCACAGCTTCCTCCAGGCAGCTGGCAACACGTTGGTCTACTGCTACAGGTGTACAATTGTCGGCTTCGTCAATTCGTCGTCGTCTGCTGCGCCGTGGATTGCGTGCAAGGGTGCCTTTATACAGGATTCCCCTCACGGCGAATCATCGACGGCTGCGTCGGCAGTGGGCTCTTGAGCACAGAGACAGGCGAGCTGATTGGCACCAAGTTGTCTTTTCAGATGAATCACGCTTCAATTTGTGGACCCATGATGGCCGTGTTCGTGTTAGACGTTATGCCGGTCAACGCTGCCTTCCTGAGTGTATTATTGAACGACATAGTGGTCGAACACCCGGAGTTATGGTCTGGGGTGCGATTTCGTATCATGGACGATCCAATTTGATACGAATTGAGGGTAATCTCAATAGCAACAGGTACGTCCGTGAAGTGCTACAGCCCGAAGTCGTTCCTTTCCTTCAGGCATCCCTGGAGCTATCTTTCAGCAGGATAATGCACGCCCACATGTTGCGCGGACTGTTCGAGACTTCTGTTCAGCACAACGCATGCAACTTCTTCCTTGGCCTGCTTATTCACCGGATATGTCGCCTATTGAGCACGTGTGGGATATGGTTGGTCGGCGTCTCGCTCGTGATCCGCGTCCTGCAGTTTCCAAAGACGAACTTTGGTTGCGCATACAAGCGATATGGAATTCTCTTCCTCAAGCAGATATTCAACATCTGTTTGACTCCATGCCACGTCGTATAGCAGCACTTATTGCAGCGCATGGTGGCTGCACCAAATACTGATTTCGGACGCTTAATTTGTTTCTTTTGTTTTGAAAATTTCATCATTTATTTGTATCAGTACAAGTCGTTTCTGCATTAAATTTCATTTGATTCTGATGATTCTTTCATGGTGTTGCATTTTCTACAAACAGCAGTATATTTGTATCTACTGAAATCAGAAAGCAGTATTATAGAATTTGTACAAACAAAACATGATAATTTATTATATGCGTTTATAGCATTTCAAGATATAATTCAAGTACATATAGGATGATTTTTTAGATAGATAATTTGAACTTCAGGAAATTATATTTATTGACGATATATTTTAAATTAGTTGTAAGGAGGGAATATTACAATTTTGTAGATTGCTTTGGGAAAAACATCGTGCAGTTTTATTACATTGCTGGCCATTAAAATTGCAACACCATGAAGGCAAGCAAATACAAAAAAAAAAAAGATATTTATTGTACGTAAACAGTACGGCATAAAGACAAAATGATTAAATTCGCAATCAATTTGGGCGTTTATAGGGGTGCGAAATTAGTAGAAACAGATGCCACCCGTGGCAGCTAAAACGGCCCTTACCCGGTTAGGCGTGAAGTCAAACTGTATTTGGATGACAGAAATAGGCAACTCATTCCTTGCTGCTACTAGTCTATGCAACCATATTAGCTGAAGAGGAGAGGCGGTCCAGTCTCTCAGCAGCCCATGACCAAATATTTTCAATAGGAGACAGATCTGAAGACCGTGCTGGCCAGGGAAACAATCGAATACCTTGTGTTTCGTGGAAGGTCAGAACCCGACGTGCAACATGGAGTCTTGCATTATCTTGTAGGAGGATAGCGTTTGGCGCAACTCGCAGATAGGGCACAACCACTGGATGCAAGATGTCAGAAATGTATCGATCTGCGTTCAAATTACCGTCGGTCCGAACTAGAAATGTGTGTCGTATACCCAATGGGTGCCCAAACCATCACACCAAGTGCAGGGCTTTTATGCCGATATCGAATGCTTACAAGTGACTAGTGTTCTTCCCGGAGCCTTCAGACACGTATAAAGCCATCAGAATACTGCACGCAGAACGGGGACTCATCTGAAAAGACAACATTGTGCAACTCCTATATCCAGCTTTGTAGTTCGGCGTACCAGAGTGGCTGTCTCGCTCTATGCTGCGTTGTCAAGGGAAGCTGAAGTAATGGTCGCCATGCTGGTGCAAATGTCGTCGCACCTCACGTGTGGATACTAGACGTGCTGCAAACATGCCATTTCCTGACTAATGGTTCATGATGTGGTTGTACGGTTTTGAAGGGCTGACTTCATAATATGTTTGTCCTCACTAGCATTAGTCATGGGAAGGAGTGGAGATCCAGCAAGAAGTTCAGTATGACCCTCAGCAACCCATTGATTATATATTCGCATGGCAGTGGTTGGATTTCGACCAGTGCAACGGGCAATATCACGGAACGATAATCCACACTCTCAATTAGCAATGATCCTGCCTCTATCAAATTCCGACACTTGGTTATAAGCATTTCTTATTCTTATTCGTGATATAACACGATATTTTGAGCAAACTCCGGCCTTACAAAGGGCTTTCCGAATGAGAAATCTGCAACACAACTTTTCTTTTATACAGTGCTTCTGATGCCGTTTCTCTCTTCTGCGTCTTCTAAATGCCCTGAAATACTAATTATTTGCATATCCCATCTTCCTTTCATGTGATTTTAACTTTCGCCAAATCATTTCTTCTTGGTGTTGCATTTTCAATTGCCAGCAGTTTATGTAGAAAAGAAATTTTTTCTTAAGAATAATTTTACAGCTTATGAACATCCTCTATTTTAAATAAATTTAAGAATTCAATGTAATTAATTTACGTGAAAAAGTGCTGTTCTATAATATACATAAAGATGTATAGTAATTTGAAGAAAGGAATATCTTAAAAAATGATGAGTTTAAGGATATTTTACTTTCTTTCTGAACCCCTTTTTTTCCTGGCTTCTGTATCATAACCATGAAAAAAGCAAAAAAAAATTATGTAAACTTGCACGAGTCAAGGATTTTATAAATAAAAAAAAAATGCAATGAAGGTTGGGAATGACAAGTATGTGATAGTTAAAAGAACAAAAATGTGTTGTCATTAAACTTTATAAAAAATTTATATACCCCCCCCCCCCCTTTTTTTTTTTATTTTTTTTTTATTGATACTTAGATTTAAAACCGTTTAAGTGAATATATCTTTTCCTTGATTCTGAATTTAATAATAAGTTTCATTTTATCAAATGAGCTAATGAAAGGATTAAATGGAAAAAGAGAATCAAACGGAAAAAATTACTTATTGCATATTTTAAATATAATCTGAATATCTTTTACAAAAAAAAAAACTTTTATATATGAGTATTAATATGTATTAAATAGAGACTTACTCTTGATGATGGTTCCTTATATTTACTGCCAGTCCACTTAGTTTGTTGCCAGAACGATATTTCTGTGATCTAATATTTGCCCAATGCAATCCGACATGATTAATTTTGCTTCGTCCCCTAGGTCTGACTTTACTCAATATTTTCTTTCGGATTATGAAGAAGATGCTTTTGAATAATTCAAACACTTCCAAAATCGTTAGCAACGAAACTCCTATGTAGAGACCCAAACAACCTCCTAGATCAGCAAATAATTGAGAAGTCTGAAAGAAAAAAAAAATATGTTCTACAGTTTTTATTTATATACACTAACACACACACATACAAATATATTTTATAGGTATGGACTACTGTGAGTGTTTCGCAAATTACTAATTCTCAAAGGCTTACTTTCTTTAGATAAGACTTAAAGATCCCACTAATCTTTTTCATTCCCATGAGATTTACTGTCTTTGGTAAATACGAGTGACGCGTTCCCTGGAGATCCTAACGCTCTTTCTTCGTTTTCCATTGTTTTCTCTCCCCCCCCCTTAAGTATAGAGCATAATCACACCTTGTTTGACGTAGCACAGCCAGATTTGGCTGGCTTTTGCCCCTTTCAGCTCAACTGAGACGCACACATTTTAATAAATATTCTTATTTTTTAAGCTTTTAGAATATTTAACTGTAACTAAATTTAAAAGAAGATAACAAATTCACAATAATAATCCAGATGTTTTAAAAATTTTGCTGATAAATATAACTTTACCATTTCTTCTAAAATTCTGAATATCAAAGATCTTAAAAGAAAAATCAGCGCTGTAATAAGCAAAATAATTTGTTAAGATTTTGGGTAATATATAGGTAATTGTAGACAATTTTTTTTTTATCTATTTAATATATTGCTCTTTTCATATATTATTTGACATTTATTATAAACAATTGATTTCTACTTTCATCTCTTGGGTTTTTTTAAAGCTATTCACTATACTAGTATGGAGTACTTATTTTCATAATTTTATTATAAAAACAGTAGTGAATGCGGCCTATGTTGTTTTCGTCGAGACGTAGGTTCGAGTCCTAACACCACTAGTGGCCGCGGTAGCCCAGTGGGCATGGTCACGGCCGTTAGTTTCTTTTGAGTCGTGGGTTTGAACCTTGATGCCACTAAAGACCCATCTTGTAGCGGGGGCTGATGCATATTAAATCTGTTGGGGTTCGAAGTACTCCCTTGGTGTGGTGCGTAAGTTTGGAGAGGGAGGTGCTACCTCAAGTATCGTCCTAATCACTTGACTGAGGTTCAAAATTACGAGGTCCGTCGCCATTGGTCATCGCTTATCCATTGTACCATATTGGGCCATTTAACCAAATATACGTCTTACGAGTATTAATACAAGAAAAGTCTTATTGTTATTTTTTATTCCTGTTAAGTACATTTCCTGCTCTGTAAACAAATTGTAAGCTTTTATTGACATTTGAATATTGGAATTATGTAATATATTATGCTCTCTGTTCCAACATGCACTGTAATATCTTACCTTTAATTGTTGAAGAAGAAAAAAAAAAATTGTCAGTGAATGCTGAGTGCGGGAGTGATTGTCTTTCGGGGGGCCAATTTTTCTCTCTGAACCCCTTGAGAGAGCTCAATCCCCTTGGGCATTCAGCCAATTGCCAGTGTTGTTTCTAAAAGCCACGTTAATAAACAACAAATCAAAATATGAAATCAGTTCTGTTAATAGCGATAACTGTTGGGGTTGAATCAGAGTCAGAGTTGTTCAGATAATATTTCACACTTCATTAGAGCCGCGGTAGTCGAATGGTCATACTCGCGAATTCGTAGCCAGCATTGTTTCGCGGGTTCGATACTTGATTCCACTAAAGATACGCCGTGTAGTGGTTGGCGTGGAAGTTTGAAAGGGAGGTGAAAAATCATGTGTCGTCCTCGTCACTTGATCGTGGTTCAGAATTATGAGGTGCGTCGTCAATAGCCCTCGTGTTGCTTCTAAATGCACCCCCGTCAGATGCTTACCTTCTTTAGGTAAGTACGGGCATCACAAACTCACAGGACCCAAGTGATCTTTCTTTCCCATGGAATTCACTGTCTGTTGTAAACATAGGTGACGCGCTCCCGGGATACTCTAGCGATCCTTTTCTTTTTGAGAGCCTCCTACTTTTCAACAAATTTTTACTTGTTTTTCTTATTTCTCAAACGTCTACATCACAGTTACACGTTGTTTGGCCCAGTATTGTCACATTTGGCTCTTCTTCCATTAAAATTCACCATCAGAACGCAGCTTCTAAATGTGACGTTAATAAACAACCAATCAATCGGTCTAGATTACACTTTAAACAAATAGAACTGCTTAGTGAGATTTGGCGCTTGCTCCATTAACCTTAACTTATTACTCAGTTTCACATGCTATTCGAAGTTTTCGAAACAATTGACAAAAGCAGTTGTCTTACCGAATATGCTGGGACATCTTTTACAGAGAGATAATTCATTTCTTGAATAAATACGTGGACTCTCAAAAAATTAGATCTGAAAAGAAAAGAAAAATTTGAATATATTAAGTTTGTATAAAAGTTATTTGTTGAAATGTTTTGAATGTGTGTGTTATAAAAAGAAAATGTCTTTTCACATCGTAATGGAATTTCAAGAAGTATAATCGAACCTCTAAATTTCTACATATGTCGTTAATATACAATCAATCAACCAAATTATATATAATTTTGTAATACTCCAAACCTTAATCAGTTGTATTGAGTTTTGATCTCATTTACACATTTGTATGTTTTATATCTGTCGTAACAGGAATAAAAGGTCGATATAGATAGTAAACATATGGACCTTCAAAAATAAGTCGGATTTTGAAAAGGTGATTAATTTTTAAACATATCAGTGTTTATTCTATCTAGTGCATGTCTGCGGTAGCCTAGTGATGATGGTCACGAACTCGTGACTCGCGTGATTTCCGTCGATTCATTGGTTCGAGTCCTGATGCCACTATAGACCGGCCATGTAGCCGGCACTGGTGCATGTTAAATCTGGTCGAGGTCCCAAGTCCTCTCGTTGATGTGGTGTGGAAGGCGCCAGCTCAGGTATCGTCCTCGTCACTTGAGCGATGTTCAAAATTACGAGGTCCGTCGCTAATAGCTCTCGAGTTGCTTCTCACAGCGACAATGATAAGCAATCACTCTCTGTCATTATGTGAAACTCTTGTGAGGCACACAATAATAAACTGCACTGTAGTGAGTTGTGACAGGGAGTGAGTGAGGATGGTGCGGATGATAGATACGAATCACAGCGTAGACAAGCGCACCACTATACAGTCAGGGTGCGCAGCAGAGTCGGAAGCAGTATAAGATATGTATAACATAGGTTCTGCTTCACAATTCACAACGCATACAAGTCACTATAGACTATACTACAAGTTCACAACTTGCAGTTCTTGTTACCAACTGATGTGGTGAGACTCTACTGTAAATAATTACCTTATGTATTTTAAATCGAAAGGCATTTGACCATCCCCTTGACCACTATAATTGCCGTCTGATGCCGCAGGCCCAAATTTCTCTCTCAGAAGAGGCCATCTCTTCAAAATAAAATATTGGTGTTGACTGTTTGGCCATTCAGAGCGAGAGACGGTTAAATCGTAACGAATATCACTGAAATAAAATGGTTGTTAATGATGAAAAAAGGAAATAAGTTTTATCTACTATATGAACAGTTTTAACACAATACAATTAAGTTAATAAAATAAAAAAGGAACAAAGTATAGTTCTCAACTTACGAACATGCTGGCTTACAAAATCTGTTGCATTCTCTCGATCTCGGATTTCTGTTGAATTTTCGTAAAAAATTCGTTCTGCACAAGGCTGCGTAATAAAAAGATTTTCTTTTAAAATATTTACAAACAGTTTATAATACTTGTTGCGTATATTCTAGTTATACTACTATTATTAAATAATTAATTTTACTTTCAACTGTTTACATTAAAACTAAATTTATTATTCATTAACTTTAAATATAATGTTATTGAATAGATTTATTATGATATTACGTTTTATATTCAATATTATGCGTAGTTAAAATCACATTAAGTTTATGAGTAATTGCTTATACTGGCCACAATTAATTTCAGAAAAAGTAATTTTTAATTAACTTGAAAAAAATCGAATTCCCTTAAGTTTGAAAATATAGAATGTTATATATATTTTTTTTTTTAAATTTAACTATAACATCGATGATTTGTTCGAAATATATTGTTATTTGTTATTATACTAAAGTTTTCTTTTTCAATCTTTATTAATTTCAATATTGTAGCATCTCCATCCCTGTTTTTTTTTTTTTTTTTTACATAAGTCTGTCCATTTTTATGTCTGTTTACTGTTCTGTTGACGTGATATTAATGGCATGTTCTGGTAATTCTTTTCACCTAAATGTTCCAAGTTTGACTTTATAAATTCATAAATAGCTGAATGCTTTGTGCATCTAGACAGCCAGAAATACATAAGTTTCCCATCTTTTCAACAGCTTCAGGACCTTAACATATTTCGGCAGGGTTTTGATGATATAAGAGTAATTCGCCGACGAGAGGCAGATCGAAGTTTTTCTTCAGCAAGAACTCTGCAGTCTCAGAATTGATTCCAGACTAGACAATTGTCTCCGATACCTCCTGTCACTAAACTGATCTATATAAATAGCTATACGCATAATATAAGTAAATATTTAATATAGGAAATCATTTATATGTAATATATGAATGCCAGAGTGAAGGAGAAAAGTGAACTTCTATAAAGAACACATAACTACACAGAAAGAGATTGCAAAAGGGGGGGAAACACTAAATGAACGGATTACGACACGCAAATAATAGATTTTAACGAGTATAAAGAATTAACTTCTACCACTTGGGAGGGAATGAACAGAAAGAGTGTATTTCTGTGGAATCTGAGAATTTTGTTTTTCGCACTTTCAAAAGAACAGTTTATTCCTTGCTTGTTCCCGATTCTTACACCTCACATGAGTCAAATACGTCAATAATAATATTAGGAACTTGAATTCTATCTCAATCTTTTTCTGTATCATCATTCTAACCTTAAGTTTTCTAAGACATCGTTAACTATTTCAGGTAAGCTTACTGATATATTTGTGACTTCAAAATAAAATTTACCTTGTGTTATGTTACATGGGTCGCAAAATTTGCTGTTTCCTTGGGTAATTTCTTCTGAGCAATCACACTGTTTCAACAAATATGCATCTCTACACAATGTCTGACAATACTATAAAATATAGAAAAAGTGTAGTATTAGTGGAAAAGCGTTATTTTGCTACAAGGGGTGTTCAAATGAAAAGGTACGAAACGACACCGTGGATATAAATGGAGATTTTATTCAAAGTATACACCATAGACCTGAACACAACGATCCCATTGATTAACGAGCCGAATGATTCCTTGTTCCCAGAATTCCTGTGGTCATGACGAGACCCAGTCCTTCACAACATCCTTGAGTTCATCGTCCGAGTTGCAGCGCTTCCCTTTCAGATGTTTTTTCAAGGGACCAAATACATGGAAATCGTGGGGGGACATGTCCGGGCCGTAGAGTGGATGATCAATCTGCTCCCACTTGAACTTGGCCAGTTCCGCATGTGGGACCCTGGAGATATGTGGACGCGCGTTGTTATGGAGCAGAAACCCACCCCCCGTGAGCAGCGCCGGTCTTTTGTTCTGGATGGACCTGCGTAGGCTTCGGAGTGTCTCACAGAACACAAATAAGTAAATGGTTCATGTCCTTAACGAACTGCCACGTCAATTGGACGGCGCTCTTTATAAGAGTCTCTGCTCTCTCCTGCATATGCGGGCACCCGCAGATGCTCCTATCCACGCCGGAGACTCCATTCACTTCCCTAGATGTCTCGCTACGTTCTTCCATAGAGACATATACAAATATATTAACGGTTACGATGCTACGATGTTTCGTACATTTTCATTTGAACACCCCTTATATAATATTAGGAGTGTTTGTTGTGAAATTGTCGTGTTTTAAACTTAAAAGTCAATCAACAGAGAAAAAGAGCTATATCAGGGATTTACCTTCGTTACCAAATTTAATTAGGAAATAAAAAGTCACAGATGCATTCATTACGTAAGCAAAAGGAAAAAAAATAAAAGGTGTAAAAGAATTTAATAATTTGCACTTAGGAGTAAAATTTCTGAGAATTTCTGTAAAAAAAATGTTTATTTAGAAGATCAGAACATGAGTGGTGCATAAAGAATTTGTATACATTAAATTTAATACATGTTATATTTTATAAAATTAATATTAAATTGGATAAGACATACTTTTTTTTTTCAAATTCATAAATAAACAAAGTTAATTTAAAGTTAAAATAATAAAAAAGTAAAATATCATCTGAACATTTAGAACAAATATTTGAGCCAAACGAAAAATGAAAAGATAAATATTGCAAACTGAAAAATGAAAGATAATACAACAAATAATTTCACTGACGAAGAAAAATTATAAGTTTAAACGAAAGTAAATTTAAAGAAATAGATCAGAAATATCAAAAAAAGATGTATGAATTGCAAAAGTTCATGAAAACAAAAATGTTTTTGAAAAAAAAAAAAAAAAGAAACAAAAAACAGAAAAAAATGTATTTAAAGTTGTAACCGGCTTTAGATTGTTGAGTTGAGTTATATACTTATACTCATGTATACTCATATGTGTGTGTTTGTGTATAATCTGGTGAATTGTGCCAAAACGAATATGTCATTGATTCAAAGATTAGTTTAGATTTGGCAGCCATTTGTTCCTAAATAAAATTTTAATTGCTGCGAGGTTGAGTTGCCGAGTGATTTTACGTCGAGTTGTCTCCGTCGATGGTTCCCGAATTCATCATTATACTCCAAAAACCAAGCAAAAATCAAAACAATGTATTGATTTTAGTGAATAGGCTCCAAAGAAGGCGAAGATGGTCTCATCAACCGGAAAAGAGATTTCGATGATTTTTTAGTCAACGAAAAGCGTCATATAGTGCGTTTCAAAGAATATAATATATTTATACTCACACACGCGCACATACCCCCCCCCCCATATATATATATATATATATATAACGTGCGTGTGTGTTTTTAAAAGGTATTTCATAACTTTTGATATATATGTAGATTTGTTGCTAGAAAGATAAGAACAGTGACCTTGTAGAAAAATACACGTAGAATGATGCTTATGTAGCAAAACATATTGTGTCATAAATATGTTTTCAAATTATTTGAGAATATTCCTTTATTGCGTTTCATTACTTATATTCAATGGATTTGCCTACCGCTGTGGTTCTCCAACGCTTTGCCGTCCTATCCTCTTGCTACTAACTACTTTAGAATGTACTTTCAAGATAAGATATTCTTAAATTATATACATACTCTCGTGTGCAAAATTAAGAGAATTTGCATATTACGTCGAATTTCTGAAAAAGTAATGGATAAATTTTAATGAAATTTGGTATGAATATACATTTGTAACAGAGAAAGAGATGTACTATGCAAAAGTCATTTGATGTACGCACGATTATAAATGAAGTTAATAGAGCAAGGATATTCAAATCTCATATTCAGTAGTTGACTGAAACTGAGATTCATTTCAGTCGTTGAGATATCGAACTCAAAACGAGTCTAATATGGAGTAAAGCACTCTATCACAGCCAGACAGGTCACACAATGAGACGGCGTTCTGGACAGGAGGCAGTTGAGGAGTCCCTGTGGCAGTCAATCCCTCTCCTTCCTCAAGGCAGTATTTAGTTCTAGGATGGTTTTCGAAGGGGAATGGCGAAGATGCAATTTCTCTCTCAAGAGCGTCCTAGACATGATCTTTAGGGTTAAGGCAAAAAGCTCAGACTGGCAAATCCATCAGGTGAATATCACTTTCCAGGTAATCGTTGACCAGCTGAACCCTTTGAGGACGAGCGTTGTCGTCCATTTACAGGAACCCAGGACTAATTGTGTCCCTGAAATTCTAAAAAATGGCTCTAAGAATTCCTATCGATATCTTATAGCAATTAGGGAGCCTTTGTCTAACACATACAGGGTTGTGTCAACACAATACCTGTCCAAACCATTATACCTCCATCACCTCAATGATTCCTTTTCCCTGTTGAGAAAGGGATGGTATCGTGTCCCAGGCTCTATTCATATACAAATACGCCGAGAATCAATGTACAAACTAAATCTCGACTCATCTGTAAAAAACATGGTGCTCCACTGAAGACTGGTCCAAGGCGCATGTTGTCTGCATCATGCTAAACGCACTTTCTTGTGTGCTGCGTACAGGGGAAGCAAACAATAGGTCTTCTAGCATACAAACCCTCCTTTGAAACTTTTGGGCAACTGTAGACCATGAAATTCGGATTCCAGTGGCAGCACACAGCTCACGCTAAAGCTGTGAAATCCTGTACCACCGAGTTGAAAGTGCCAAGTAACTATTCTCATTCTTCGTTGTGGATGTTAGTCAACTTTGTCCAGGTCTTCTCTGTATGTATTCAGTGTTCTGAAATAGTTACCACAAATTGCAGACGATACTGGACGTCACAGTGAGCACTGCAGCCACCTGCCCTTGTGATTGGTCTTCTTCCAATCTACCGACAATTCTTCGTAGTCTTCCGTCATCCATACGTTATTGGCTATTCATTTTACTTGATGCCTTTTTAAAATTTACCCACCTCTTGAGAGAAGTATTGTGTATGTCGCGGAGGAGTACGAGCACACAAATCGACGATAACCTATCACGCGTTTATGTCACATTCTCTGTCACAGCACACGCACTTGTACGCTTACATATTCAACTCTGAATATTTGCATAATTCTTCGAAGGTATGATTAGTAACTTTGGTTCAATACTTTTTGTAAAAACAGACGTAATTTACAAATTATCTTAATTTCGCACACGAATGTATATTGTTGTTGATTCCTTCCTGAACTGTTTATGTACCCCTTGAAAAGTTTCTGCGTACGTCCAGTAGTACGTATGTCATAATTTGAGAACCATTTATTTAGTGTGTTGTGTAAGTTCTCTTTTTTACTCGAAAACATATAAATAAAACATTGTTAACGAAAAGGAACACTAGCGTTGATAAAAATTGACTGTCAGTTTAAAAAATTATGTTAATTACTAATTTAAAGCTATCTTCGCCTAATGTCAAAGAACCTAATTGAAACTTCGAACATATTTCTAGACAGAAAACTATTTCAGTTTTCAAATAAGTTTGTGATGTTGTAACACATACATCCATTTATGATGTAGTGTTCTTCAAATATAGGAACATTCCAAAAATACGTCATTTCTCACATGAATACGAAAAATTTAAAATTAACTTCTGAACTCCTTTTTATTCGAAAAGTGTTCCTATTTCGAGTCCTATTTTTTAATTTTACGCTAGAACAATCTTAAGCTTTTCGATTAACTACTTAGTTTCTTTGAGCTGATTGTTTGTTAACGTTGTATTTAGAAGCAACGTGAGGGCTATCGATGACGATTCCTACAGTTTCAAACCCCAGTAAATGACTAGACGCTTGAGCTTGCAACCCTCACTTCAAACTTCCATACTACTCTTGCGTCTGTGGTAGCCGAGTGGTTTTGGTCGTGAGCTTATGGCTGGCACTATTACTGTCGTGACGTAGACTAGAGTCCTGATGCCACCATTATGTTGACCCTGTCATGTAACTTAGCTGATGCACGTTACATTTGTTGAAGTTCAATGTCCTCATATTGGAATGATGTGGAAGTTTGGAGAGTGAGGAGCTAGTTTTTGGAGTCATTCTCAATTGACTGATACTCAAAATTACGAGGTCTGTCGTCAATAGCCCTCGTGTTGCTTCTAAGTGTGGTTGATTTATCAAATGAAATCCACGTTACGCCAACAATAGGACTTAGAGCCTCGACGGATTTAACGTTCATCAGCCCCACTACACAACGGGTCTTTAGTGGTATCTGGACCCGAGTTCATGACTGAACTGAAACAACGCCAGTCACGAGCTCGCGACATTACCATTCTGCTACAACGGCCGCTAGTTCCTTACGCATTTATAGTTTAGTAAATTGATTATGCTTGTAAATATGTGAGCAGAAATTGTAGCTTTATTCAAATAATGGAAGCTAAAAATGGATTCCAATTAAAAATGATCTCATGAGTGTAAAGCTATTAATTGAGAATTTTCGAATGCCAGACTTGTCCTCAAAAATCAACTTTTTTTTATCTTTAAGGGGAGAAGTTGGAAATTTTCAATTTTCTGTACTTTAAAGATTAAAACTTCCGCACTGTGAAAAAAAAAACCTGTAAAATATCACATTAATATAACATTTTCATATAATATGCATAAAATTTCTTTATCATCGGCGACCCGTTTGCTAAGGAAACTAGAGTTGAAATTCGTTTACAATAATTTTGAAGTTATTAAAAAAATCATTTTGATAATGACCTAGATTGGCTAACAAGAACCAAACTGCATTCCATGTCGCAAATGATTGAAAAATATTCACTCATGTCTATGCAGCTATTGATCAGATAATCTGAACAATAATTTCGCTGAGTATCAACAATTTGTTACAAGACATGCAGGATATTTTGTAAAAAATAATTTTAAAAACGGCTTGATATTGCAAAGGAACTGAAAAATCACGACATGTGTGGTAAAAGAGCCTGGTGATTAATAACCATATTCAAATAGATCTATTTCTTTAGTTAACTGAGACGCTGAAATGCTTCAAATTTTGCTTTTTTTTTTTTTTTTTTTTTTTTTGTTGCTGTTGTTAAAAATAGATGGCTCTACCATAGATATGTAATTTGTAAGAAAGTAAAAAAAAAAAATAAAAAAAAAAAAAAATAAAAAAAAAAAGCTGCTTGAAAATTGAATTTCTAAATGTGCTACGCTATAGAAGAAAACTAATTGCGTTTTTTCTCAAAATATGATTTATTTTCGGGGTATTGGTACATTATGCCCAAAATCTACCTTATTCATAGTGCCGATATTTTTCCCAGTATAAAATGATATTATTTCCTACCTAATGAACTTATTTCTTTTTCTAATAAACACCTGAAATGTTTAGATATTACAAAATATTTACATAAAAAGTGAAGAAAATTTGAATCATAAAATTAAAAATGTTTTACATTTTATTATATTTAAATTCTGAAATGATAATTATAACCAGTGTATATAAAATGTTATATTCATCAGCACTTTCCAAATTTTTAAGCTTATAAATGTAGTAGATTTTTACTACATGTACCTAAAAGTAAGTACACGACTTACAAATGTCAATATAACTATTAATTATTATTTGCTCATCCTATTATATTTGTGCATATAAACGTGATTTTTTTTACATAAACAGATACATAAATATACAGATATCTCAATGTTAAAATATAATTTACATTGTTTTTAATTTTAAGAAAATGAGGATTGTTTAAATTAGGCATGTAAATTACTCTTTTTTTCCCTTGTCGAAGACGTCTCTGTTATCTTTAGAATGATGTGCGATTGTTTTGAATGCGTTGCCGTTTATTTAATACAATATTTACAAAAACATAAATATATAAATGAAGGAATTCATGACACCTACATTGATTATGACTTATTAAGAAACTTACTTCGTATGTGTATATTCTGTGCTTCAGTAGCTCTCTTTGGCCTGTTTTTCGGAGATGAGACGCCAAAGGAGAATGTTCGAATTCGTAAGTACATTCCCCATATGGCCAAGGTAAGCGATCAATTTTTCTCTGTGTTCCGAAAACAAAATAATAAAATGTGAAGCTTTATTTATAGTCATTATTCAATAATTCTGAAGAAAAAAAATTAGTACTGTATATTTGCGAATATATGCTGATTCATGTACAAGTCTTAAGTGCAATTTATTAGAAAAAAAAAAAAAAAAAAAAAAACTACCCAAAATTCAAGTCCTGCATATAAGCCGAAATGGGTGGTGGTGAGGAAAATTCCTATAACGTTAGAACATATATTGCTAGGAGGACGAAAATGTTACCAAGCTGGTATAACGTTGGAATGTTAACTAATCAAATCTCAGTAAAGTAAATCTCCAGACGCCAATGAAATGATAGAAATTACTCTGGTAACCCTAACTGAAACTAGCACATTGTTACCATTCATTTGCTGTCTTATATATTATATATGGTATTTATGCAAGTCTTTTATCACGTGCTCATAAAGCTTTTGTCTGAAAGATGAGCGGAAACAGAAAATTTTATGTGGCGAATTTCATACTACAGGTGATTGCGTTTGCTGAAAATTTTAACTGCATGGCTGCTTTTCATTTTTTCTTAAATGAAAAAACAAACTCGAGACTGAAGGGGGGAAAACGTCTTGAATCAGTGGACATTCTAGATAAAGCAAAACTAAAAGATGTAAACTAAAGAGATAAAACTGGGCTATATTTGGTGATTTATCGCTTGCACGTTGCTAACGGAAATGTTTTCTTATTTTTTTTGTGCACTAGAGGATCCGTATATAAGCAGAGCCCGTGGTTTAGCATAGAAAAATTTCCAGAAATTATCGGCTTATTCACGCGGAAATATACGGTATAGTAAATAAATCTTCAAAAAAAGGTTTTAGAAAATGCTTTGGCAAAAACTAAATTTCTTTTTAAATTAAAACGATCATTATTAATGTAAACAGTAAAAAATAATCACTGTTCAGTGAAATGAAAAGCGAGGGGAAAAAAAACTTTTACTTCTAAATGAATTAATTTACTCGTATTTTTGGTTTTCAACAGTATTGGAATATGGATATTGGAATAACAACAATATTAATCCAAAATCCATGTTTTCTGTCTTTTCTTACAAAATGCACAAGCATCAAGTAAAGATAGCGGGATAGGTATTTGTCTTTCCACTGAGAAATCAAGTGAAAAATGAATACGAGGAAAAATCGAAGACATTTTTTTTTTAAAAAAAAATATCAGAAATCGAAATCTACACTGGTGCTCAAAATTAGGGGAATTTTCCTTTCTGATTGATTATCTCTGGAAGTACTCAACAGATTTAAGTGAAATTTGGTGAGTGCATAGGTTGGTACAGTACAAAAAACGACAGATATGGTACATACGCATTATTGTGTGTACAGCTCATCAGCACGTGAAAATCTTAAAGAGAGATTACTAGATGGAACAAAAAATGGGTTATAAGGGAATATAGTTCATTCTCCCAGTTATACAGCTTTCACAATGTAAATTGTAGCTAAAATTGAAACAGATTCTGAATCCCTATAGTAGTAGGTTCCATTCCTCTAGAAACGCTATTTTCGGTTTCTGGGAGGGGGAGGGGGAGCTGCAGTAACTCTCCTCAGAACATTCATTATATGCTATATAGGAGGATTAAATTTTGGAGATCTGACTGGCCATTCCCTCCAATTAGCCCAAGGGAGACGCGCTCACCTATAAGAACTGCCTGCCGATCTGTAACTATTTAGTGATGAAGAAAAATGCATTTTTTTAATTTTAAGTTAGATGAAGGAAATATTAGTCTTGGGCTAGTTGGTCAATTCATCCTGCGAATATCCTCACATACCAGAAATTTGTCGGCTTGAGGAACCCTATTTGAACGAATACTGACATTCATAAAAAGGATTCAGGGTCTACAGTACCCTTTAAAGGGTGACATGGGGCTCTAAGATATCATATGCATACTTCACAGCAGTCACAGAACCTCTGGCAAAGAAATGGAGGTCTATGCACCCGTCTAACTTGACGCATGTCCAGACCATCAAACCTCCGATGACATACATTTTCGTAAGATGTTGGAAGACACATAGAGGGTCTTTGATTTTCTTCAGAAGACGATACGTCAAGAATCAGTAGTTAAGTTGAATCTGGACACATCAGTTAATAGAACGTCTTACTGATCCCTGTTCCAATGTCGATGTTCTTTTCACGTGCTGCACGGGCTATTCTGTGCGTAGAAGTGAGCATTACGTAAACAGTAAATTTTCTTGCAAACAGACCTCTTCCATGTTGCCATCTTGAAACGGTAACCATTGAAGCGCGGGTTCCTGAGACGTGAATTTCACTAGACAGCCGAGGAGCTGTTGTGATCCTGTTACATCTCGTTATAATGGACAAATATCGATCCTCTATGGTCCTTTCGACACTTGGATGGCCTTACCCAAGCCCTCATTTTACAAATCCAGTCTCATTAAAACTTTTCTTTAAATTTTGCACTCAACTTTGAGAGTTCAAGTCTCTAGAAATCAACACTCGAAACTGCCCAGCCTCAAGTCTCCCAACAACTCACCACCTGATTCCATTATCCAAAACGCTGATGGTTTCTCATTTTAACAGTTAGCTTATGAATTTCGCCGGATGTTACAAAAATCATGAAAATTGCCGAGATCTTTAAACAAACGAAGGAAGGAAATTGGCACGAGTACTTACAAAGCATTTTTCTCTAATTGCACAGCCTAGATCCATGTGAACAACTCTAAAATTTTGCCTCTGAGTTTGAAAACATTAGTTTTACTTTTTGTTAAATATTTTTCGAAAAATTCGACTAAATATGCAAATTCTTTTAATTTTGAACACCTGTTCATCTCAGAACAATGGATTTTTACTTTTATTTTTCCCGCAATGATAGAGTTTATTCAAAGCGAACATGTCATTTCTCAAAATGATTATTCTCTCGGATAGAGATCGAAAACTCCAAAACCTTTTGAGAGGAGATGATTTATAACTAAAGTTTTACAGCAGAAATGAAATGAGAGAAGGGAATGGGAAGCAATAAGAGGAATAATATTTGCATAATGAACTTCTCTTATGTAGATAGAGGGTAGAGTTTAAGTTAAGGGAAATATACTTAAATGATGTCGATAAAAAAGGCAATTGAGACAACAAATTATAGAATTTACATAAAAAGTGTTTGCTCTTTGAGAAGTTTAAAGTACTACAAACCTTATAACATTGTTGCAAACTTACCATGCGAACGCTGACGTATGTTTTTGTTCCAGGTTGTAAGACTACACCTCCTCTTTGAAGTGTTGGATAAGTGCCAGCTGGATGAACAAGTAATCGAGCTCCATACTCAGGGGACAACAAATTCAAATATTCTTCTCTCTGTATGTTAAGAGTTAAACGCAAACCTGTAACAATACACGAAAAAGGCCCATTTTAGGGTAGAATATTTCATATTTTTACAATTGGAAAGGATTACTTTAATTAACATTGAGCTTAACATTACGTGATATACTAAAAATGTTTTATACTTTGTACATGTTTTCTGGATAAACCGTTCTCTATTATCCACTACACATTATTAAAACATTATCCCATGTAAACAAGCATTATAAAAAGGAAATAATTACCAGACTGTGTCGTCACTGGTTAAAAAATTAAAAAAATATAAACTTAGCGATTTTGATATTTATTCCTTATATTGGTTATATGGAATATTTTGTTATTTTTACACTGTGGAAACCATGTTTGCCCCTGATAATTGATGAAAGGATGCATACATCTAGTACATGTTAAACAAATAAGAAAACAAATTTTGGAACGAAACTATGAAATTTCTTATATGTATATATCTGACGTATCAGTGTTCAAATATATAACACGACGTTATTTTATTGCCTTTTAAAATGCTTTATTTCTACAAACAAGTGACCCTGAAGGTGGGTGATATAATACATTTTGGCGCTATTCAGATGGTTTTCGTCAGGCATTATGGCATGATGAGAATTTTATCATGCATTTATAATAAGTATTTGATCAGTGTAACATATAATAAGCTGACGAATGGGCCCATTTAAAGTGTCTCGTAAATGTATTAGTTTTTGTTATATTGGCTGCGAATTTGTAAGTACTACTCGCAGAAAAAGCACAGCTGGCTTCTTTGATTAAAATTTTCTATAAACATTATTTTGGATGTGAAATTGGCGAACAGGATAAACCATATTGTTCACGCTGCTCTACCCTATTTCGAGAATGAAACAAAAGAAAGGGGATTTCAATGCTTTCCACAAATGCCAAAATGATCTAGAGGGAATCTAGATCATTTAAGGGATTGCAATTTTTGTATGACTTCTACAACAAAAGGAATTAAGTTTAAGATGCAAAAGCATGTTCAGTATCCCAGTATCGATTTTGCAATAAGGTCAGCAACTTACGATGACGTGCTTCCGGTACCACAGCCATCTGTTTACTATCCTTTAGTTGAAAAAAATTGCTTGTCCTCTTATAAACTTAAATGTGAAACAGACATAAATTATACTCTTTCAAAAAAACATAAGGATCTATATAATAATGTGAGAAGAAATGACCTTGTGTGAGTTTGTGGTGTTAAGTATAAAGCCGAACTGCTAGCTTCAAAAAATCGAAGCTTTAAGAGTGGATTGTATTGCTAGTAAGGTACGTAATTCAATATATCGTGACAGACATATACATTTCATTAGTTTTTTTAGAGAAAAAAATGGTAAAATATGTTTTTGCAACGATATTCCAAGCCTCAGGGCATCTTTGGATTTGTGTCATAAACCACAATAAATGGCGACTTTTTATTGATGTTTCTAAGATGAACTTAAAAGCAGTATTCCTTCGCAATGGAAATAACTTCATTCCTGTTGGATATGTTTCAGGGGGAAAGATGATTATGATACCTTGAAGTATCTTTTATATTACTTTTATTGAAGCAAAATTATTTTAAGCGCAAAATTTGTGCTGACTTGACAGTCATTTAAATTCTTCTAAGAATGCAACAAGGTTATACAAAATATTCTTGTTTCTTAGTAGTACAAAATAAAATATTATCATGAACAAAACTAATCTTTAAAAATATAGCTAACTAACCTCTAGTAACACAAATGATCACATATTATTCCCACCACTCTGCATCAAACTGGAATTGATAAAAAATTTCATAAAAGCTCTCGATCGGGACGGAATGGCATTTGCGTTTACGCAAGACATGATCCCGTCAGTATCAAACGTAAAATAAAAGCTGTATTTATAAGTCCAGATATTTGGAAACTTATGAAAAACTACCTGTTTGAAACTGTTCTTACGAAAAAAGGTGGAATAAAACGTATGGTTTTCATTCAAGGATGTTGAGAAACTTTTCCACTGAATAACAACTCTGCAAACTACAAGAGTATAAGTTCAAAATATGATGAAAAATTTGACAAAATAGATTGTCACCTGTCATTATATATTCATTTCTTATACTCTCACCTGAACTTTCCCCCAGATCATGTTGGAGCAATTAGCAATGAGCACGGTGAACAACTTCGCCAATAGACAACTAAGGAATTTTGCTATCGATTAGAATGGAATGCAGCAATACTTATGACAGACTACCGCTGGTTCAGCAAGATAGACGATATCGAACAATATAAATGCAAAAAGTGTTGCTATTATACTTAAATTAAAACACTAAAGTGTTGCTATTATACTGTTTTGTGTAAAATGCGTGAAAGTATACTGAAGGTAAATTTAACGTTTTATTATACTATGTCCTAAGCTGGTATTGTAATAATCTACAATTACATATTCTTCATATTTAACAAAAGATAAGAACCAACTGTAAATTTACATTATCATTTTAATGCAGTCAAGGTTGTTTCCAATATCCAATAGAAATATTAGCTTTAAATTTAAGGAAAAAAACAAAAAGTCAGTTTTTTTGGTGTAATCATTATTTGTAATAATATTTATAATTCGTGAACTCCGCTTTAGATATATTTTGTATAGAATCTCCTGCTTTTGTAACTTAAAAAATTTTATAGTAATTATAAATATATATATTTCTATAATAGAAACATTGTAGTATTTAAAAGATAGAAAAAGCTTTGAATAGTGCGCTGGAGTTATTTGCGTGTTTCTGCGATATATAGGGTCTAGGACCCATCGGACATTGATCGGACGAAGTTTGTCCTTTGTGGATTAACTTGTATCGTATGCGCCTATAAGCATAATCTTTGATATTTATAGAAGTTGTTAGAATTCGCGGGGAGGGACAGTGAACTAGTAGGGAGCATCCCCTTTTCTAGAGAAGCAATAAATAAGGCATTAAAAAGAAATTGACTGCATTCTTGAGCTGTTTTTGTGTGATTATATTAATTACTTTAACTGTGCTTGGAAATAAGTTGAAATTTAGATTCTGATTTGACTAGTATTTAAGATGGCTGACATGTCAGTTAATTGAGATATATCACATATTTGTAATGATTATTTTTATTCCACTTTCGTGAATTTCACTTATTAGAAAAGATAATCGTCCGTACCATTCAAAGTATTGTTCTTCCTAGATTACATTTAATTTATCATCGGAGTTTCATCGGAATCTGTGTGTGAAAATGCAAAATAAAAGTAAATATACTGCTGTTTGTAGAAAATGCAACACCATGAAAGAATCATC